>CAKNXH010001879.1:260230-339612 GCA_932178445.1 Andricus quercusramuli | reverse complement strand
TCTGAAAAAATAATTCAGAAATTTTGGATACATCCGTGCACCAATTAAGCACGATCCAGTCCTAATTAGATGATTATGATCTAGAATAAGTACTTATGGCATTGGTGATATTTAATTCAGCTCAGTTTTTCGTTAGAATTTTTGAAAAATTAACAATTATTTGTTACGGAAGTCAAACCATTCACAGACACACTCATTACAGTTCAGTCCTGGCGACGATGTTTTTATTATTATTAGTTCTGGGTTGAGACCGCAACAGCCTCTGACGCTTGGGTAATCCCGTTGCATCTACTTGTAGGCCTGGGACTGGCCCCATAGCCCTCTCTATAGGAAGGGGACCGCAGCCGCGCTGTTGGCTGATATCGCTGATTCACTGGACGTTTCCCTTCAACCGCGGGGCAGTCACAAAGGATGTGAGTAGCTATGTCATTATCCTTTCCGCACAGACGACCGAGATTACTTTCTTCAAGCCCTATCTTATGTCTGTGATATCCTAGGTACTCATGTCCTATATATGTTTATGTTAAGACTTTGATTTCTTTCCTTCCGAGCTTGAGTATTTCCCTTGCTCGGTTAGAGTTGAGCTTTGAGCTCAAGAGTGTTTTGGCCTTTCTGCAACCAGCGACCAACTCCCACTCATTCTGATGTTCCTCAGTCAGCCAACTGTTAATTTCTTCAATGAATGACCTGCTGGAAATACCTACAACTGGCTAAGGTCCAGTAAAATTTCTTCCTACTGCTAGCTTGGCTAGCCTATTCAATATATCATTGCCTTTCATAGCGCTGTGTCCAGGGATCCATAGCAGAGGGACTCGGTTTTCAGTCGCTAACATATTTAAGCCTGAAAGCATTCCCATACTAAAAGCGACGTGGTCGTTGTTCCATTTAGGGCCTTCATTTCTTTAATTTTAAGAAATTTTATTTTTTGTTGCATTTCCAAGAGCCTTTCCAAGAGCCTGGCAAATATCGTCAGCCTTACAATAATATTACACACCCAAAGAAGCCACTGATAGTACATTTAACAAACCCAGTCTCAGTTGCCTTCAACTAAAGCAGCCAAAAAATTTCAAATAGAGAATAGTCACCTCAGAGGTGCTTTGCAGAGCCTGACAGATATCGTTATTTCTACAATAATATCACACATCCCCAAAAAACAACCCTGGTACATTTAACGAACGCAGTATCAGTTGCCTTCAACTGAAGAAGACAAAATAATTAAAAATTAAAGGTATACATCCGGAAAACACCTTCCCAAGACCCTCGTAGATAGCCCCATCCCTGTCATAATATTACACACCCCCAAAAACCACCTCTGGTACATTTAACGTATCCAGTCGCAATTGCCTTCAACAAAATCATACAATACAGCCAGTAAGCATACAATAAGCATACGATACAGAAAATTTAAAATTCTATATTTAAAATAATCACCCCACTCACTTTCCCAAGGGTGTATATTTAACAAACCCCGTCTTAGTTACCTTCGACTTGAGCGGCCACAAAATTTTCAAATTGAAAATAGTCACTGCATACACTTTCCCAATACCCGAATCGATATCTCCATTCCTACAATAATATTATACAGCAAAAAAAAAACCGCCCCTAGTACTTTCATTGAACCCTGTCTGAGCTCCCTTCAACTTGAGCTGCTAAAAAAATTTAAAGTTAAAATAGTCACCGTAGACACCCACCAAAGATTCTATTTTATATTGCTATACCTACAATAATATTCAACAACCCTATAACACCAACCCTATTACATTTAAGAAACCCCTTCTGAGCTGCCTTCAAGTGGAACTGGGAAAAATTTTGACATAAAAAATAGCCATTCCAAGCACTTTGTCAAGACTTAAGTTTATATCCTCAACCTCACTGTAACTTTTAGCAGCCGCAAAAAATTATCCAAAGTCAAAAAATTTCAAATTCAAAATAATCACCCCAGACATCTACATGAGTCTTCTTCAGGAGCTTGGTGCGATCATTTTTAATTTGGCAAAAAGATCCTAGTTGACTAAATTTGACGACGCTCTAGTCAGAGCGTTTATCCTATTTTTATGTTCTTTGTCGAAATTTCTACATCTGGAGTATTTCTGTAGTCAAAAATGTTCCTTGAAAATATGTGACCGTCCGTGAAGAAAGGGACCTAATGCGTCAAAGCTGAATTTTGCAGGAGGAGCGATCGTAGCCGAGCCCGCAAGCCAGCAGTTGGGAAGTGGGGATGCGTGCACGAAAAGTACCCCCTCCACTCACCGCTACACTTTTAGGCACAAGCCAGTGGAGCTCACGGACCCGTCGCGTATAGCTGTAGTGGTAAGTGGTGGGGCTGGCCTATGTTTGTAGTTCAATAACAAGAAAAGTAATTCACTTAGAAAAATTCTGAAAACTGGAAATGAGAGAGTAACTCAGAAACGATCGATTGTAACTTGATAATGTAGTGGACCCGATACACGAATACTTAAAGGCGTAGTTTTTAAAGTATTTATATTCGGAAAAAAACGTATAAAACTATTTCAAATTATGAATATGAAAATTATTTAAGCTATTCAAACAAGAAGATATAGATTTTTTAAACATTAACTCAAAAATATATATATTTAAAGATTGACTCATTAGAAGCAGTAGTCAAAGGCGACTTTACTCCTGGGAGCAGTCGTCGAACAGGTCCGGACCCAGTAGTTGAGCAGTGCGATCCGAAGTGGAAAGAGGTTATGGATGATAAGTAATTACTAGAAGTAATTGAAGTACATATAAACAATTTAATGAATATGAGGTGTGAGATACATTCGAAATAATTATCATTTATTTGAATAAATATCTATTTAAATACCGGCCATATAATAGCATATAAGGGTCATCTAATTAGAATTTAGCAAAAGGAAAATCAACATTTTACACCATTTTCTCTATCAAATTATTCAATAATTCTTCAAAATTTCTAATTAAAATAAAATTAAATCTGCCTGAGTTTTATGGGATCGTCCATAAATTACGTAAGACGTTTTTCTTTTGTTTATAGCGTTGTGTCCTTCTCAACTTCACAGCAATTTTATTCCTCTCTTTATTCAAACAAAAGAAAAACGTCTTACGTAATTTATGGACGATCCCTATTGAGATGTTTTTTTGTAATATTAAGTGAGTTTTCAATTTTCCTCTCATCTGCTAATAAATTTGCTTTTTCTTTAGCTAAAATTTCCTGTTTCAAGGCTTCTTCAATTATTTTATTTGGAATACTATCAATTTTAGTTTTCAGTGCTGTTCGATTTTCCTTAAACTGCTCGGTTTTTAATTGAGTATACAACAGTTTTTCCTGAGCCTTATATTGCTTCAGCTTTAAATCTGATTTCTTGATTTCATTTTGTACTTGAAGTTTCTGTGGTCTAATTTTTTTTTAATTCCCGTGTAATTCTATTTCAATTTTTTTTTTATTTTGCATCATTTCATTTTTTTTTTGTAGATTTTACTATCTCTTCTTCATGCATCAGGCTTTACTTTCTGGCTTCCTTTTTTTTTTCTTTTTACTTTTATCATATTTTGGCATAAAAATGAAGTCTTCGAATTCAGTTTTGACAATAGACCCAGAAGTATAACCTAAATCAACAAGAAATTATATCATTAGAAATATAATATAAATTTATGTATATTTGATTGTAAATAAATAAAACACTACTCACTGTTAGTTTTTGGTATAGTAGTTGCACAATCTCTGCATGCATTATTAACGAAGTTGTTATTATTAGAAGTTTCAATGAGTGGAAGAGTTGCACTTGATTGAGAATTTTCTGGATTCTCTCGTATTGAAGGTACTTTTCAGCTCATAGCTAAGCAATTAGAATGCCTAAACGTAATCTTATATACTATGCATAAACTAGGGCATGTGGACAATCGCTATCACCTTCAAAATCATCCACGATGCAGTAAAATTTATATCAAATACACAAGTCTAAAATATTTGTGCATTTAATATTTTGTAAAATAATTGTATGAAATTCAAATATGTAAATAAAATATTTTTTTCATGATCAAAAAAAAGTAAAAGTATTTATAATATTTGAACATGGGTAAAACATTTTTTCATCAAATATGTTTTTAAATTGATTTTATAATTTTTTCCATCATGCTGATGTAGTAAAAAACATTGTGTAATGAAACATTTCCCTATACACTAGAGTCCGATCCGAAGATTACGATAGGTACGGACCACAAGATTTTTCCGAGCCAAAAGAGAACAAGTATAGGCCGTATGCACATGGTATGTGCGGGCATGAGCCCACACGACGAGACCGAAGCAAGCAATATCGGGCCTAGTCATGACAATAGAGAGCAATACGTCCCAACGGTCGGACAGGGACAATATGGGCCATATCGGGAGTCGTGACGGCAGAATCGAGAGCAGAGTCGCGCCCCGCAGAACAGGTACTCCCACGGTTGTGAGGGAAGACCGGAATATGAGGGTTACGCGCCGACAAACGCGCATGGGCAGCAAACCAAGGAACGTGACAAGAATCGTAGAAGGGTGGAATATCAGTTTCAATGGACAAAAGGGCTCAAGTGTGGACGAATTCTTGTGAAGGGTCGAAGAGGGCAGAGCCGTCTCTCTCCTCACGGACGAGGAGTTGTTAGTTGCGATGCCCTCTCTCTTAAAGAATATTGCGTGGCACTGGTTCCCTCAGAACAGATTAATTTGGAACACGTGGGACTAGTGCAAGTGGCATTTTCAAGCCGGCTTCGGGGACACCTTCTACCAGGGAAGGTTAGAAGAACAAATCCTCTCACGCAGGCAAGGTCAAGAGGAATCGGTAGCAGATAACCTAACCTGTATGTATGGGATATACCACCTCTCGACCAGGCCAATGAACCTCGAGGTCCAAATGGATAGGGTTTACGCGAACCTCAGACCCGACTTCAGGAGGGCCATCAGACGTTACGAATACACTGAATATGCGTATAAGGGGAATGGCCCACCGTCCAAAAAGAACAGTTGTGTGGCCGCTATCACCTCGACATTAGCTGACAGCGAACCCCCACAGAACACGACGGAGTTAACGCAATTCGATTAAAGTCCTAATCGCGACAATAGGAAACGACGAACGGGGGTCAACCGCGAGCTCGTGCAGAGATGAATGCAAGAACAAGCACAAGTCCGAGAAATCCAACAGACGTAATGGCAGAAACCCTCGAAACCTTAAGAACTCAGAAAAATCATCTGAGGAAAAGTCGGACCAGTCCGAAGAACCGAAGGCATAATTATTGTCGACGGTGCGGTAAGGAGGAAGTGACCACTGGAGAGTGCGAACTATCAGATAATTGTCCGGGAAACAGAAGCAGGGAGAAGGCGTAGGGGTCAGCCCTTCTTCCTTTAATCCCGGATTGACTATACAGGACGAAGGGCACCCGCAAGGATCGGGGGTTACAGAAGGACAGAACCCCTGACAAGAGAATCAGGTAATATTAGCTCTTCTGAAGTCAAATGAGTCACCCACAGTACTGTGAGAGGAAGTTTCGTCATTGCCTCTGCGATTAGAAGTAAAGGAGCCCCCAAGGGAGGACATAAGGCTTATTCTGCGAGTCTTTATGACTGCCCGAATTGGTAATACCCGTAAGGTCCTCACGTTGATTGATGGAGGGGCATCTCGAACATTCGGAATAGTACACAATGGCAGTAAACGGGCCTGGTATATGGCGGGCTATCCGGAATTAGTCTACCACTGTACCGAAGAGGGTACTGAACTGGAAGTGGAGATGAGGGACGAACGTCCGACAACATTAGACCAGTGTTACGGCCTCAGAGAGATAACAGCTGAGGAGCGACAAGAACTGGACACGCTGGTTGCCGGGATTATTAAGCCCCCTCCTGAGGTACTTCCAGCAACTGATCGAATAACTCATAGCATAGACGTCGGGGGACACCCGCCAATAAAACAGAGGTATTATTGAGTGCCCCAAAGGTCCTGACAAATATGCAAGATGCGGTGACTTGAATGTTAGCGGAAGGAATATTAGAGCCGTCGAAAAGCGAATGGTTCAGTCCCGTAGTAATGGCCCAAAAGGCTGACGGGACATATAGATTTTGCGTGGACTACCGCAGGCTCAACAAGGTGGCTAAAAAAGATACGTAGCTTTTGGCGAAGATGGACATGATCCTTGAGCAACTTCGCGCCACAAAATATAAAACGACCTTAGATTCAAAGTGGGGATACCACCAAATTCCGATGTCCGAAGATAGTAGGGTGTAAACAGCGTTGACAGTCCCTGGGATGGGGTTCTTTTAGTTCATTAGGATGCCCTGTGGACTGTCAGAAGACAAAAGCGACATTTCAGCGACTGGTAGACTCCCTCATAGGGCCGGACATGGAGCATAAGGTCTATGCGTACCTCGATGACATAATCATCGTGAATGAAACGTTCAAGGGCCACCAGGAAAGGGTAGTTCGAGTAATAGACCGCTTACAGGGTGCCTGATTGATATATGCTGTAGCTAAAAAATGATGAAACTCCTGTTGGCAGTTAGGGCAATATGGTGTTTCCAAAAAACTCGCGTCTGAAAACTCAAAATCATGTAACTCTCTGAATTTTGAATATTCGAAGAAGAAAAAGGTGAGTGGCCTTGTAGGGATTAGCAAAAGATAAAACAAAAGAAGCCCTGACAAACTTAATACATTTGAATTTAAACCTTTTCATTTAATCTTGATCCGAATATGGATTACAAACAATATTATATTTTAATTTATCTGTGTTCTACTGAATTAATGATACACATACTGTAGAGTATCTTCATTGGAAGTAACTTCTTCAAACCGACGTGGACTTTGGTTTGGACAAGTGTGCTAAAATCAATCTGTAGAAAGAAAAGATCACTGGCGCTCCCAAGGTCCCTGACCTTGTCGATATTCGTGCTATTAGACATCTCAATACTGGAGAGACCCATACATACCTGGACGTGCCTCAAAGCCGCATTTAGGACTTAACATGAGTGAAGGAGTCTCTACGAAGCAGATACAAGAACCTTCATGAAAGCTTGCATATCAATTCGTCAGTTCCGCGATTATACATTTCACGCCATCAAGGCGGACGCGGAATTTTGAATCTCCAGTGTCTTCATAACCAAATTGCTCTAAGGACAGCTTACATCTTTGCGAATAGCAGAGATACTCCTAAAATATTCAGGAACCACGAGATGATTGGCGAAGGAGCATTCCTCCACAAGGCCGCGAGCAAGCAGCCGAGATCCTTGGCCTGAATTTCAACATCAGAAATCAGGAAAGTGCATTAATCCATTTAGATGTTTCACTTCTGAAAGCCGAAGTGAAGAAAACAGACGTTGAAAAATTTCATCAACTATTCGAAAAGAAAATGCACGGAAAGTTTCACAGAAACGTAGAAAAACAGTCCTTGTCGAAGGAGCAAACTTTTGCCTTCCTCAGATCCATAGGGCTTAATTCAGGTACAGAGGTTTTATTCTCGCATATTGTTCACAGAATACGGATACTATATGACGCTAGAATAAATCCTGAGTGTAGGGAGAGATGGGCGAGAGAAAATAAACCAATTTTCTTTGAACTCTCTCGACCCCTCCAAGACCCTCCAGTTATTGTCGACTCTCACCCAAACCAGAGCAGGCCGAAGACTTGTAGGTAAGTCGAAGAACTCAAGCACACACTGAATCAAAGCTCAAACAATATAGCTTCTGCTTGAAGAAGCCTCCTGCAAGCCAGCAGCATCTGGCCCACATTTCTACCTCATACCTGAATTCGGGACAGTCTATTCCGGAGTGATTGTTGTAAGCCTGTCTAGCTGTTGAGCCTGCTTTGCGACCTTCATCCTGAGCTCGACATTCTCCTTTTCTACAGCATCAATTTTGGCTTCACATCTCTGCAAGCCCGCTGAGGTGCTTTCTAGAATATCTTTTTCTACGGAATGTATTTCAGCTCTTGATTGACATGAAGCTCTGCATCTGCTCGTAGGTCGCTATATTAAGTTACGGGTGCGAAAGAATGATTACCTCAGCATACGAGCAGGCAACAAACCTAGAAGCAATTTGCACGTGAATAATGTATGTTCCATATAAATATTCGCCCCAAGTTTAGACTCACAACAGTAAAAACAACAGTAACATCACAGCATCACAGCACTTGGAAAAATGTTTAGCGCAAGTCTGATACTTCAACATTCGTTGATTTGATTTTCTACTTTTCATAGTTTGGGGCATTTTTCGGTCACAATGGAGGGGAATTTACAAACAATTTGTAAAATTAATTCATTCTTCTATGTTTTAAAAGCAGAAAACAAGCAGCCTCAGGAACCATTATATACTGTCTTTGCAATGTAATTATCAGTGTCGCCCAACTCTCGGATTCTATCTCCTCTGCTTCGGCCTTCCTAGAACTGCTGGTCCGCACAGTTTCTCAGGGGGAGAGTTGGTTGCGGCCTTTGCTTTGGAAGCACCTGTGTGCGCGAGTACTCAATCGACTATATTGTGCAATATTGCATTCTAATTGGAAAAGGTTAGGCGGCCCTGACTTTTGATCTTTGGATCCCCCTGACCTGTCGCTAAGGCTATTTGCAGGCATCCCCCGAAACTGCCCTGAAACTGGGAGTTCCGTGTACATACATTTTTATCTGAATTCGGATCAGCAAAAATATTATTTTTAGTTCATATATTTTTAAATTGAATCAATGGTATTGTGTTAAGTTGAAAATTTTGCATAAAAATGAAATTTGAAATTATTTCTGGAATAAAAATCATATTTGATTGCAAATTTGAAGCAATTAAATTTGATCGCGTGAACTTTTTGCCTCATTTGAAGAACAATTCTGCTTTCTGAGAAAAACGGCGACTAAAACTTATTCCGTTTTACTAACTAGTTCGTCACTCACATTATTATTATCCGATTTTTATTAAACTATTGAAGTGGCTTACAACATTTGAGTACTTATCTAAATAAAAGTGTGCTGATGATTAATATAGAATGGGGATGTATTCACTATTCAGTAAAAAAAATGACTTGAGGTTCTCAAGATGTTATAAGATTAAAAGTACATGTCTCTAAAAAGAGTCCTTTTTTCATTATTTTTTTCAGCCAGGGGATGGGGAATTTCTTTGTTTAATCTTTTCAGTTGAAAAAGCAACTATAAAAGTTTTCATTGAAAATTCCTCTTTTTTGTTCGAAAGTTCAATTATTTGGTTGAAAATTACACTACTTTGCTAAAACTTAATTTGTTTGGTTGAAGTTTCAACTAATTTGTTGAATTTCGTTATTTTTTGTTGTTGTCGAGAATTGATTTTTGTGAGTTGGAAATTAAACTGCTAGGATGAAAGTTCAACATCGTTGTCAAAAATTTATTTTATTGGTTGAAAATTAAATGATATTGAATGACACCTTTTCATGATGCACAACACATTGTCGATTCAAGAAAGTATTTTTTTTTATATTACCTTGAAATCGATTAAAGCAGAATTTAAAATCAATTAAAAATTGCGTCCTATAAGGTATCGTTAACTATGTTATTTGATTTCGCCCCACTGTGTCTGTCGTTGGGCGTGGATAATGAGGCTACGCGACTGCACTAAAAAAATAATATTCCTATAAAATATAAGCTGTAGCTAAAATATGATGAAAATTCTGTTGGCAGTTGAAAATTATGTCAGCATTTTGAAAATTCGATAAAAAAGAATTAGGTATGGCCTTGTGGGGAATAGCAAAAGATAAAACGAAAGAAGCTTCGATAACCATATGACATTTGCATTCAAATCACTTTATTAAATTCTGATCTGACTACGGATTACAAAGAATATTGTATCTTAGTTTATCTTTTTTCTATTGAATCAATGATACACATGCTTTAGAGTATCTTCATTGGAAGTAACTTCTTTATACCAGCGTGGAGAGATTGGGTAATGTCTGCCTACAGGACATTCCTTCATTTCATTTACGGTCATATCGTCAACGGCACCGCTTATCATGTTTATTTTTATTCTCGAAAAATAGCTATCTGATTTGTATATTCCAAGAAGAATCCCACTATACTCCAGTATTGCAAACACTTCACCATTGGCTGTTGATAAAACAATATGTTCTCGGGTTGGTACGCGCACATATCTGTTTGCTTCTGCTCGCAATTTAATTGGTAAACTGGCAGGAATGACATATCTTCGAAATTCGAATTGCCGGTACGGATTTTTCTGGGGAATAAGCCGAATATATCCAAGCTTTGCAAGTGAATATCCGAGTACTTCATGAGGGAAAGGCCTCCCCGAAGAAGAACTAGAATGTCTGGCAGAAGAGGAAGAACTAAGATTACGTTCGACATCGGGAGTCCGATCACACTGTAGTGAATCGTAATTTGCAGAAGCTTTAGTGAAACTTCTTGAAAAGATTGCTTGACTTTTGCCTACTGGACAATGCCTTTTTTCGTCTGGAGTCAAGTTAACAATTGCGCCGCTTATCATATTTATTTTTACTCGCGAGCAATTCCTATCTGTCCTATAAATTCCACGAAGAGTCCCACTATGATCCAATATTGCAAAAATGTCATCATTGGATGTTGATAATACAATATATTCTTGGGTTGGCCCAAACACATGTTTTATCCCATCTATTCGCATTCGAATCGGTTCAACGGTAGGAAACACGTATCTTCGAAACTCAAATTGCTGGTTTCGATTTGAGCGAGGAATAAGCCGTACATATCCAAGTTCTTCTATTGTACATCCAAGTACTTGATCTGAAGGAAGCCTGCCCAGAGGAGAAATAGATCTGGCACGAAGTGATGGCTCCTGAAGAGATGTCCGGTCAGGTGAATGTTGTCTGGCAGAAGAAGAACCAGGATTACTCTTCCTTTTAGGACTCCCGCTAACAGGAAAACTGGACCTGCTACGAAAAGGATCCTCCTCCGGAGAAATTCGGTCAGGCGAATATTGTTGTGGAGCAGCAGAAGAAGAAGGGCCAGGAATATGTTCGCTATTAGGTTTCTCGTCAGGCGGTGAACTGCATCCTGCAAGAAGAAGCAGAAGATTCTTTTCTTTTTCAGCACATTTATATCTAATAACTTCAGCTGAATTCAATTTTTCTTTGCCGAAATCATTTTTCTGATGATTCAATAAAACTTATGAGAAATAATGTTTATTATCAGAGCACACCATCGTCCATTAATCTTGTTGAATAAACATATATTTTTTGTGAAAGACGAGTGTATAAACGGCTTGATAACCTTCATGAAAATAAACGACTTTGTGCTATACAGAAACCTACATAAAGCAAACGGTTTTTAATATATCAAATTCTTTGGCAAATATGTTTCCACTGCATTTTTACTGTCAATGAACACTTAACAAGCAATCATTTCAAATGAGCCGAATGAAGAATTGAATTGCAATTATTTCCAAATTCCATGAAGATGAGTTGAGCGTCAAAACTTTCGAGTTGAAAATGAGTAAGGCTCACCGCGTCTGAATTTAACATAACTTATTGTTTCATTTTTGGGATTTATTCTGAATTCGTTGAAATTCTCCTGGAATTCTTTTGAATTCAAAAGATCATTTGATGTACTATTAATAATTCTACAGTAATTTAAAGTCTCTGGAGTGGGTTTCTCAATGACAAGAGATTGAACTGATACCCCAGGTGTAAAAAACAAATCAAACAAACATATCTGCATCATTTTCTCGAAGAAGATTTTGTTTGCATACCTGGTGCAAGGCTGTAATGTCCGGAGTGTGATTTCCGAGAGCGCACCTCATCACCGAAAGTCAAACTTATTTCAAGATTAGTTTGCAGAAATGTTTGTAGAGTTTCCGTAGTGAATTTACATGTGGAATTTCCACATGAAGTTTTCGTGGAACGCTTTCCGTAGAATTTTTCACGTGGAAAATTAGTCTCAAGTGGTACTGAAATGAGACCACTGCACTGGTGGGAACCCAGAATCGTTTCTTTTTGTACTGAGAATAACAGCATAAAGTTATCCTTGCCAGAAATAGGACGCGAAAAAAATAAACCCGTAAAAAAAGAAATCTCTAGTTTTTACAGTGTAAATATACAAATAGCTATTATGTTACTATTAGCTGGAAAGGGGCACTTCAGGATCGCTTCACAGGCCTAATAAGTAGCCGTATTCATGCATGTATTATATGAAATATAATAAGAATTACAGATATATTATATTATTATATTCATCAAAAGAATTAAAGATGACCGCCAAAATGAAAACAAAAGTACAGAAAGTCCGCATTTTCGTAGAGGACGCTTTCCACGTCAGAAATATAAATGTTGGCAGCCATTTTATCCATTTTGATGAAACTTGGTGTTCTTGTAGTACTTTATGGTTACTTTTTTTTTGGCTGGAGGATTTTCAAAAATTTCTAAAATTCTGGGAGCTACGCCATTTTGAAATTTGAGGTCGACTTTTTTTTCAATTGTGATATTTCCGACACTTTTTTTCGGACTTTAATGAAACTTATAGGGATTTTGTAGAACAAGATGCTGTTTTATATAAAATATGATAGAAACAATTTCTTCAAAATTTTCACACAAAAAGACTCAAAAAAAGGTTTTCGTTCAATTTTTGACGGATTTCGCTATTTTTTATTTCTCTTTTTTCTCGAGAGTAATATTCCTTGTTCTTTTATCTTCCATTAAAAAAAAAACTTGATGATACTCTCATCTGCTTCTCGAGTTATGAATATTTAAAGAGCGACATTCCAGTCGAATGCTTGTGCCACGCAGCAGCTAGGCGGGCAGCAGGCATTGGCATGACACAATACACCGTTGGAACGCTGCAGTTTCAGGCAATCCTGCTAACTGCATTTTTTTCTTGCTTAGAATTCTTTCATTTAGGAGCAGATTTTTGTATCTGAAACATTTTTGATTTTGTATCAGGAGCAGCAGAATATATTTTTCAACGGATTTGATGGTTATTGATTCGTATGAAGGAATGAAATCCTCTGGTACCATCAATTGTCTGAGCCATCAAAAAACGATCGCGAAGGAATTTGGCATGGCTCTCATATTCACTTTTTGCACAAAAAATTAATTTTACTTTTGGCATAGCGCTGATTGCTCAATCGTACAGCAAGGAAGGTGTGGTACAAGTGTATTTCATTTCCTCATACCGATCAATAACCATCAAATTCGTTGCAAAATATATTCTGCTGCTCCTGATACTAAACAAAAAATATCTCAGATACAAAAATCTGCTCCAAACAAAAGAGTTCTAAGCACGAAAAAAAATTAGCAAACAGGGATGCCCGAGACTGTAGCATTGCAACGGTACATTGTGTAATGCCAATGCCTGCTGCCCGCCTAACTACTGCGTGGCACAAGCATTCGACTGGGATGTCGCTCTTTAAATATTCATAACTCGTGAACCAGATCAATGTCCATCTAGTTTTTTTTCTTAAATTAAAGATAAAAGAACAAGGAATATTATTCTGACAAGAAATAAGAAATAAAAGATAGCGAAATCTTGTTTTACGAAATGCCTATAAGTTTAATTAAAATCCGGGAAAAAGGGAAAATGAAATATGACAATTAAAAAAAAAAGTCGAACGCAAATTTCAAAATGGCGATGCTCCCAGAATTTTCACAATTTTTTAAAATCCTTTGGCCAAAAAGCATTTCCCATAAAGTAATACAAGAACACCAAGTGTTATTAAAATCGATGAGATGGCTGCCAGGATTGATATTTCTGACATGGAAAGCGTCAAAGTAGAGTTCAATAACTGAATATTTTTAATGCTTACGTATATTTCAAATGATTTGTATTTCTTTTTTTTTAGAAGAATTGAAATGGATATAGTTATTGAATAATTGAAAGAATGTTTGCACAAATTCGACACAAATCTGCGGACTCAGAATTACTAATAATTTGCATAAAATAGGCTCGAATTACTATCAAACACCTATCAAATAGTATACAAATTGCACTAAAACTGTCACCGAACCGTTTGCACCGTTATCGCACACGTATGTGAAATAGCGACTTTATTAGTGTCAAAATTCTCCAACGCAGATAATGATATCACTTGACGTTTTTTATTACGATCATTTCAATTAAGATATTCTCATCTATGTAGGTTAAAAAAACAATGCAAGAAATTTCTTTTCCAGAACGCAATCATAAAAATGGCGTTTTTTCATGCCACCATAGACAAACCCAAAAGTACGCTTTTTGAGCGGCGTCTGGCGGTGTTTTGGATGATTTACCAAAAAGGGTTCAGTTAGCACGACGTGACGTAGAGTTCAAAAAAGAGCTTTGTTTGTGCGTGCTTCGAGTATTTTCGTAACGCTAGAGTCAAAACGTGATTTTGTATTTTCCCATGGGGACAATGAAATGACGCCATTTATGATTTTGATCTGAAAAGTATCGGTCGCGCCTACTGCGACCTGATGGCTTTTCTTTTTGAAACTCGCTTCATATTTTTGTAACTCGCCTCCGGTTCGGGCGCCTACGGCGCCCTTACCTATGACTCGTTACAAAAACATTGCGCTCGTTTCAAAAAGGCCGGCAGTCCGCACTAGGGGATCGTCCATAAATTACGTAAGACGTTTTTCTTTTGTTTGTATCGTTGTGTCCTTCTCAACTTCACAGCAATTTTATTTCCTTCTTTATTCAAACAAAAGAAAAACGTCTTACGTAATTTATGGACGATCCCTAGTCACGAGATGTACTATTTAATTCATTTTTGCGCTTTATTTTGATCTATGTTATTTTTATAAATGGAATTTATATAGATGAGGAAGAATTAAGGAAAGGAAGGAAAAGTAGAAGTACGTGAGTGGAATTAGAGAAAGTAGAGGATGGAGAAATGGGGGAAGTGATGGTGGGGAGCAGAAGCAGGAAAATTATGGGAGTGAAATTAGGGGAAGTAAAAGATGGAAAAGTTAGGCAAGGAATGGGTTTGGAAGTGTGGGATGTGAAGGGAGGAGAATCAGAGAAAGGAGAAGTCAGGACATTAAGGAGGTAGAAAGTATGAGAAGTGAGGGATGTGAAGAATGTTAGGAGTTGTGATGTGCAGGAGGGAGAAGTGCGAGAAGTAAAGATGTTATATTATTATGTATTTACCAATAGAATCAAGGGAAACGGCAAAAGCAAGGAATAGAGCACCCACAGTGATCCTCATTCTTTTACTAATCGAGTCGATGAGAGTAAATGGCAGTATATGATACTAATTCCGCGAGAAAATGAATTTACGACAAGATAATTCCATGTATGTAATACAGGGCTTTTCGTATGCCACGTAGCCAATTCTTATTTGCTGACTCCCCCCCTTCCTAACTTCCTGCCTCTCTCACCCAACACTATATATACGTCGTATGCGCACAGCCGCTAGTCACTATTTTTCTCGACATCGTAAATTTAAGGCTGGAGACAAACACTTATCTATTTAACAATGAAGTTTCATAGAAATTTTCTGATCTATGTACTCGTAAACTTGTATGTCATAGAACAAATAGCGGCATCTGAAATATTATATCGGCAAACGCTCAAAGGTTAAACAATGGTTCTAGAAAACAGATCTTTATTTGCCCATTTTTATATCTTCCAAGCCTTCATTATTGCACAAATTAATATGACGAATTTATGTGATATAGTTTATCGATTTTTTTCAATCAACTAAATATCAAAAGTGTGAAGGAATAGATTTTATGCCACACAGTATGAGCACGTTTCGTTTTTGTGCGCTTGCGATTGAAGCGATCGACACATTGCAATTAAAAGTGTGTTCCCGCGGCTCTGATCCGACGATACTTGTGTAATTATTCTGTTAAATTCAAGAATCAGAATTTGAATCGTCCTCAAACGACGCTCTGCGTGCGATCGTGATTAACGTACAGTTTTTATGAATCTGTGATTTCATAGCGTTTCTGGGTGAGTTAATTGTTATCGCCGTCAATAAGTGTATGAAGCTTAAAAAAAAGGTCATTGTGCTTAATGTAAAGCGGGTTTCGATTTTTGTTTTGTTTACAGGACACGCGAAAGCCCCAGTTTAAGGTGTTTACTGAATCAACCATTTTGTTGGCGCCATCAACGGCATAATTGATCAGGACGATGAACTTCTAATTTTGATTACCACTCGTATTCAAAAGCCGATCTTCAGGATGATTTTCCACTTTAAAATGATCATCTGAAAATTCTTACATCTCATCGTCCTGTGTACAAATTCTGTTCGTTCAATCATGCGAATGTAAATGAAGGCATCGTTTCTCATCGTCATCGATAACTAGATTTTTTTTTCATATGTCATACATTGACCAAATTGGAATCGTGTCGCTAAATTTTTTATTTTTTTCATATTCGATAATTTCGATTTTTGTGTGTCTTCCGAAGCGTATTGCAAATGTTTGCAAAGTGTTTGTGTGAGTGAACTTTAGCGTATTTTCAATCGCCTAATCATTTTTTTCTATTTAGTTGGACATTTATTATAATATATTGATAGCTGACAGAAACAGTCTTAAATAAATAACTTATTTAAATGTAACGCTTTACATGTTGAAATGTATAATACCCATTTCTGCATGAACTAAGGATTCTCACTATATGAATTACATATTTGACCTATTGTATGTTAAATTTTTGGAACAAATGGTCAAACGCCTTTAAATTACCTTAGCAATATTTTGCTTAAGCATGAGAATCGTAACATTTGGCGCCCGAACAAGGACATGACCGAGCTGTCCTAAGTTTTATAATTTTGATTATTAATATTGCTTTGATTTCAAATTTGGAATCAACACCTGTTACTACACGGTCAAAGAGATTGTCCTTGTATGAGCCTTTACATAACCCAACACGTGAACCACGTTATAAAAATATATTTGAAATTTTATGTGCACTACGTAATCTGACTAGCGAAATGAGTTTTAAAAATAGTGCTGATCCAGAGATCGAGCAATTGCATCAGCAGCTCGCTCGTTTGCAGACACAGAACGAAGCTCAACGTGACGAAATAGCTCGGTTACTCCGGAAATCTGATCAATCCATTAATTGAAGGGCTTCGGGTGGTTAATATTGATATAAAACCTCCTAAATTTTAAGATGATAAAAATGGAAACCCTTAACAGTTTCTTGGTGCTTTATTAAAATACTTTAGGGAGCGTCCATAAACCACGTAGCCTGTTCTTCTTTTGTTTGAATAAAGACGAAAAGACAATTGCCGTTAAGTGATAAAGGACACAACGTTATAAACAAAAGAAAAACAGGCTACGTAGTTTATGGACGTTCCCTTACTGTTAAAAGAATTCCTAAAGCTCATAAATTACTAATTTTGGATAATTCTCTTGAGGGTCGAGCTAAAATCTGGTTTGAAACTCGAAGAAATACTATCAATGATTTTGAAACTTTCAAAACAGAATTCCTTACAGAATTCTATTCGATCCTCATTAGAGTTGAATTGAAATCAAAATGGCCATCCAAGCGCTTTGATTCTAGCCAAGTTTCATTACAAAAGTACTTTTTGAGTCAAGTCAAAGTGTTGTAGGTCAACGGCCTAAACTGAGAACCTCTGGAAATCGAAAACTGTCTACGAGGCTTTTCACTCAAGTTTTCAAAAGAAAACTTAAGTGAAAGGGTCCTACGTGACAAATTGTCAATTTAAAGATGTTTTCAAAAAGACGAGCTTGCTCACCCTCCGTGATTCATAACCATTAGGCCAATTTCCCTTCTCTCACAAGGCCACCGGTTAACGACCGAAAATCCCCGTAGCACGTACGCCAATGATGCCTCTCTCACTTTCAAGTGCGCTTTCCTTTTCTTCTTTCTAGTAATTTTTCTCTCTCTATCGTCTTTCTGTCTCTTACAGGCTCATTGGAAAACGCAGCCGGGAATCTCAACCGGCGGTTCGAAAACAAAATTGATAAGATTTTTAACAGATCCATTTTTTGAAAATATTACTACATTCATCTACTAACACGAGATACACAAAAAAATAAGAAAAGAGAGAAGGGAAAATAGTTTTTTATTCTTTCAAGTTTATTCGATCTCGCAAACACAACATAAAGTTTCAGAGGAAACGCCAGAACGGCCTTTCCAGCTAGGTTAACTTAGATAGATTAATTTAATTAATATAAGTGTATTTATACAAGTATATATACACATATATCGTTGTTAGGACTTAACTATATATTTTGTATTCTTTATAGCTAACTTTGATCACCCTTAGAACTAACCATGTCTTTCTCCACAGCATGATTTAATTTTAACCTATATTAACTTTAACCTATATTGATTTTCAACCTATATTATAATAGTTATTCGGGGCTTTGAATTTTCAATAGATTTAAATTATAAAGGATTAATATTATCCACAATAACCCCGAAGAACCGTTCTAATGTACATAGCTTCATCCCGTTTGCGGGCAATTGAAGCCCCACTCATACTGATCATCTTAATTAAGTTCCATTAATTTTCAGCAATTGTTTATATTTTCAAAAGTCAATTAAAACTTTGTACGAATAAGGCGTATTTTTGCATTTAGCATGGCGAGGAGGCTCGGGGTCCGAGGTAGTGCGAACGGTAGGCAGTCCCCACCGCTCGGCCGCGATCCCATTGCCACCGTTTGGCCAATCAGCGCGCTAGCCGCCGCTCCCACCGCCGCCTCGAGCTCTCGTCCCGGGCTGCCTGCGCGCAGCGAGCGAATCGGACAGTCATTCGATCTACGATTTTTGAGTCAGCAGGCAGCATCCGCTCTGTCTCCTGAAGAATAAAACAACCTCAGTCAATCAACGCAGTATTCTCTCCCTTCGTGGGACCTGTCCCTGTTGGAACTCCTTTTCCTATTACCTAGTTTTCTCTCACTCAACCACCTTTCTTTTTCTTCAGTTCTCGTCAGTTCCATAACTTTATGTTTCTCTTCGTTTTGTGGTTCCGTCGTGCTCTATCAACCAAAAGGAATTAATTGTGTAGTTTTCAGTGTATCGGAGTGTAGTGGGTCGGTGGAGCGACCAAATAATTACAAGCCTAGTAAATTCGCGTCACGGTCTTGTAGATACGAGGCGAAGTTCCTTCTGAAACCGAGCCCTCTGTCTACGTGATCTAACCTTTTTCGAGAGAAACGAGGCCTTTTCCCTACTGGGACTGGGCCCTCTAACACTCGAGGGAGGTTAACTTAGTTTTTCGCTTCTATCTCGCTTGCCGCGAGGCCTTCTTTTACTGAGGCGGGCCCTCCGACTTGAGGGATGGGGGACGCATCAAATTGAATACATTTCTTTCTCGGCTTAACTCGAACGCTCCACGGGCTCACCGCCGTTTCCCGTAATTCCGGGTACCTCGTCGGACGCTCGTTTCGATTATTTATTTTCACCAATGTTTGTGAACCTACCAAACTCTTTAATGACAGGGGAAGGTCGCAAGGCACGGGCCAACCAAAAGAACCGCAAGCGGCGGGCTGAGGCGGTTCGTAATCCACACCATTGCCGGGTGGCTCCTCACCAGCTTACTGCTTCCGAGTTGGTGAGACCTCCTGTGGATCTCCTTCTCCAGGTCATTTCCTCTCCTTACCTTTCCTGAGGTTTCATACCCCCCCCCCCCCAGACAAAAATTTTCAAAGACGCACTCGTCGCCCACTTTTCTTGTTAAGAGACTCCAGCTATCACCACCTGTCATTCAACGCGATGTGCCACAGGGAATGGCAGGTTTAGACCAGTGGCTCGCCAACGAATGAGCAAAGGGAAACACCGCCTTTCGGACGTCCAGACCTAGCAGCTCCTAGGATTATTTTTCCTTTTCCTACTTGTGTTTTTCCTTCTCACCCCCCTCCGCTCCCCCGCTCTTTTCCTGTCTCTCTCCATCTGCCTCTTCCGTCCTCATACCAAGAGGATAAATTCCCTGGTCGTTTCGAACCAAATAAGTGTGTATCGGGACTACACAGCAGATGACCATTCGGATGAGAGAAGCAATGTCCCCAATTATGATGACTTTGACTGATAAATTACCTGATATTGTGATTCTTGATAATAATTTACAAAATCCCCAGAAGACGATGAAGTTTTCGAACAATTAGATTTTTTACGTTGCCACAATTTAAAGGTCGAATATGATGAGATTGATTACATTAATGATATCAGATCGATCGCGTGCACATTAATGGGAGTAAAGACTTAGGAGCGAGATATTTTTATTGATAAAATGAGTGAATTACAGGAATTATTTTCAGAAATATTTAAATTGCCTAGTACATATCAACATGAAATAAAATTGAAAAGTAATCAACCCCTGGTTAGGAAATCTTATCATGTCCCTTCATTGCATCGAGATGTAGTCGGGAGAGAAATTCAAGGAATTTTGAAGGCTGGTATAATAGAAAGATCTAATAGTTCCTATTGTAATACATTGCGTATCGTAATAAAGAAAAGCAATTCAATTAGAATTTGTTTAGATGCGCGATATTTAAATAATATTATTGAATCGGACCATGAGTATCACCCAATTATTGGAGAGTTAATGCAGAAATTCCATGGTGTTCGTCATATGTCCACCACTGATCTCACCAATGGGTATTAATTAGCAGATTCCATTAAAGGAAGAGTCTCGACAGTATACGGCGTTTCTTTATGATTCGAAATTGTATCATTTTTGTCAGATACCCTTTGGATTAAAAACTGCGGTCTCCGGATTTATGAGATCGCTGAACTAAACATTAGGAAATGAATTTAACTCGATTTTAACTACATACATTGATGAACTTCTGATAGCTACTAAGAGCTCGGTGCTGGAACAGTTTTCTGCTTTAGAACCAATTTTCACTGTACTACAAGACAATCATTATACGCTGAAATGATCAAAATCAGTTTTTTGTTGTAAGTCGGTAGAGTATTTAGAGTTTTTTGTTACTATTGCTGGAATTCTACCTGATACAGATCGCCATGAAGTTATCATAAATTTTCCAGAACCGAAAAATCGAACTCAATTGCAGCAATTTCTCGGAATGTGCCTATATTATAGCCATTTTAGTGTGCGTCAGACTAACTAACAAAAGATGAAGTTTGTGATTTATTAGTTGTTGATAATGGAGTCTGCAAAGGTGCATACATGGTTTTGCGACGCTTTTGTACTCTTTTTCGTCAGTATAGTTTTTGATTTTTTTAAACTTTTAATTTCTTGCGATACAGTAATGCCTTGCGCTTGATCTGGACATTTTTTCGCTGCCAAAAAACGTAATCGTGCCGGTGAAGCCGCAACAGGCAGGCCGTGCTTGTATCTTTTTATCGGAGGGACATCATCTTCAGAAGTTGTTAGAAGTTTCCCAGGAAGAACGACTGATCTGCCACTTCTCGTGGTTCTCACATCTCTCTTTGCACTAGACTTTTCTTTTCCTTTAAAATTGACCAAATAAGCTTACTATTTTTAAAAGTAACGTGTAACGACATAACTTTCTTACGTTTTTCGCAGTAACTTGGAACTTTAATTTCAGTTACTTGGGAGTGACTTTGCGTTTTTTTATATTATCTCCTATGAAGAGAGGTTTATGGGTCAATTATGGGTAGAAAATAAATCTCCTTTGGTTGAGGATACTGCTAAAAATATAATATCAACTATTATTTTGTTGTTGTTGAAAATTCATCTATTTGGATTGAAAATGCATGCATTTTGTTAAAAATGCATGTATATTTTTTCATTTCCCTGCTTACAACGGTTTTCCATTCTCATGGCGTTTCTTTGCCTCTCTTCCGCTCATCGATCGGCGTGGCCATCTGGTTTTCAGCGGGGCTACTAGCTGTTGTTTTCGCCGACGACGCTGTTGTTTTTGGAGTGCCCGAGCTATTGGTATGGGCATGTGACCAGAGTAAACCAGTCATGCCGCAGAAATGGTTTATCTCATTATTCTGCTTCTTCCGTTTTGTTTTTAGCTGTTGGATCAATTCCTCCATGTGCCCAATCCCATTTTTCATCGTCGTGCTAATGTTGTGCTGCCTACCGGCCGCTTCTGACATTGACGACGCTACAACTATCATTTTTTCAACGATTTCTAAGATAGACATCTCTTCTGCCTCTATTTTCTTCCTTATGGCGTACGCGCCCTCTATGGTATCCTGGCTTAATGATGATGCTGCGGGTTCGGAAGTCTCAATTCGCCAATTGAGAATCACCGCCGTCTCAGATACCTCTTCGTCTCTTTTATCTAATTTCACTTGGTTGGCTTGGTTCGCAATGAATTATCGCCAGCGCATCATGCGTGGAGGGGCTGGCCGAAATAGCTGGGAACTGGTATACCCTCGAACCCAAGTCCTACCACAGTTTCCTGGGGCCCAGCCTTCGTTTAATCAGTCCCAGAAAACACGGACGTACTGGAACTCGCCCGGGGCACTGCAGATTCCGACCTCTGCAGCACCACGCACTTCCTGATCAAGGCCCGAAGGTGCTCGCTCCTGATCCCTACTGCAGCTGACACCCCATCAGTACAAGCACACATCAGCCCCTCGCCCGGTCAGCGGGTTAGGCAGACGTGGTTCGGAACACTCCCAGTGGGCCACAGTAGGAAACTGTCGTGGTCTTTTCTCGGTGTATCCATCACCCAGTGTGTTTGGTCCGCTGGGCCCCTCTGTTTCCAGCGAGCATTCCCCTATCCGCCACCTGGAGACTCGCCAAGGGAGCGTCCATAAACCACGTAGCCTGTTCTTCTTTTGTTTGAATAAAGACGAAAAGACAATTGCCGTTAAGTGATAAAGGACACAACGTTATAAACAAAAGAAAAACAGGCTACGTAGTTTATGGACGTTCCCCAAGTAAGGGCAACACCTACCCTTCCCCGCAGACAACTGCAACTATTGTGGAAGAACATTAGCTTGGTTTGGTTGAGAATTCAGGTATTTTATTGAAAATTCGTCTTTTTTGGTTGAATTCAACTGTGACTTCAACTATAAAAAGTTCAACTAGTTGGTGTTGATAAATAACGAACATTTTTGTTTAAAATTCAACTGTTTTTTTTAATGTCTTGATTTTGGCTGAAAATTCACCTCTTTTGGTGAACCAATTTGTCATTTCTAGTTGAATTTTTAACTACCTGAGTGAAAGTTGATCTAGTTTATTCAAAATTCAGTTGTTTGGTTGAAGATTTATAATATTTATCAATATTTTAATAAAATATCGAAACGACGAGCAGACAAAAAACTTTAACATCATTATTATACCATTAAGCCTTTTCTCTTCCGGGGTAGGCGTGACTTGTTCGGTTGGAAGGTAGTGAAATAGGTATATAGGTATGAGGTTGATCGGTATATGGGTATAGGGTGGATGGGTATGTAGGTGTTATGTATAGATGTTTTAGATTGATCTGGAGTTCTCGTGTTATTTATATAAATGACACGTTCACTCCGCAACACTGCTCCGACACAGGTTGCTGATCAATCTCTCTAGCGATCACCCCAAATAAGGAGCCTCACAAAATTATTATGTATGGTTCCCCACTTGGGCCCATTAGAATCCAAGGTCTTTGTTTCAGGCATCATTCACTCTATTGTCACTCTGTTTATAAACTATTTGTCGCCACATATTTCTGTCCTGGCATACTACTCTAGCTTCATTCACGTCCATGCATTTTTTCATGCAGGCTCTTGTATTTCTATGGCTTCTTATGTCTCTTCGTATTAGTGTCTCATTCACAGATTCTAACCATTCTTTCGGCGGTCTACCTCTGGGCATTTTGCCATTTACTTTACCTTTATACACTTGCTTGGTCAGTCGTTCATCTTTCATTCTTTCAAGATGTCCGAACCACCTTAGCTGATTTCTTTCCCATATGTCAACTAGTGTCTCCCCTGCACCACATTCTTTGAGGATTGTCTCGTTTCGTACTTTGTCCATCAATGTTTTCCCGCATATTATGCGCAGAGGTTTCATGCCGATCGCGTTGATTTTACTCCTGTCCTTTTCTTGACAGGTCCATGTCTCGCTACCGTATAGTACAGTCGGTATGAAAATAGAGTTATGTATGGCCATTTTAGCTTTTTTTGATATGTTTTTATTTTTGAGGATGGACCTTGCTCTACCGATAACCTGCTTACCCTTATTTATGCGCCTATCTAATTCCCCATCTATTTTTCCGTCGTTAGTGAATAGACTACCTAGATATACGTACTTGTCAACTTGTTCTAATTTCTCATCATTTAGGACTATGTTGCATATTGTTTTCTCACTTTTTCCCTCAAACACCATGACTTTCGTTTTATTCACGTTAATTTTGAGGTCCATGTTCTTCATGCTTGTATTAAGTTTATTCAACGTTCTTTGCAAGTCTTCGACTGATTCTGCCATAACAATCTTGTCAACCGCGAAAGCCAACCCACGTGCCTTGACGGTTTCGAGATCTACACCTTTTTCGTCGAAGAGGGCAGTTCTAAGACACTTATCCATGAATATGATAAAAAGCCACGAGGACATAACGCATCCTTGTTTCACGCCTTGCATAATATCGAACCATTCACTCTTTTTCCCATTTACCCTTACACTCGCTTTACTACCTGTATATATTGTTTTTATTGCTTGTAGGAGCCCTCCATTCACTCCATACTCTTTAAGGACTTCCCAAAGTTTACTTCTATTTACCGTGTCGAATGCTTTTTCTAGATCGATAAATGCACAGAAGACTTTCTTTCCTACTCTCAAACTTTTTTCTGCGACTCGCCACCGTATTTAAGCATTTCAGCGCTAATATTGTCTATACCCGCAGCCTTACCGTTTTTCAAGTTCTTAATTATATCTCTGACCTCAGTGACACAGACTTTTTCAATTGGGTTTTCTAATGCATTATCTTCTATGTCGCAGTTTTGTTGTCCGATATTTTCACCTCCCAATAGTTCTTTGAAAGACTCTTTTAAAGCGTCTACTATTCCGTCTATATCATATAGCATTTCGCCTTTGCTGTTTCTCATGCTAGAAAACTCTGTACTTTTACTTTCCTTCAACTGTTTATATAATAGTTTCATAATTCCTTCAAAGCAGTTTATTATTTTATTCTCTTCTTCTGTTCTGATTTTCCCTTTACTCTCTTTGACGAGTCGTTTAACTTTCCTATTTTTGTGTATGTAATCATTTTTAAGTCTACTTCTCTGCTCATCGCTAAGACCTGTCATGTTCAGCATTTTATTGTGCGCTTCTTTCTTTTCCTTTTGGGCTGCCGCAATTTCATCGTTCCACCACGCATCGCCAGACTTTCTTCCTACAACCGCTGTACCACATACTTCGGTCGCAGTTTTGACAATGACATCCCGTAATAAAGTCCACGCGCCCTCTATATCTTTATTGCTTATAAGCGCTTCCCACGCTGCCCTATCTATGCTTTCAGTTAACCTCTTTTTAAACTCTGTTTGCACTTCTTGTCTCTGTAAATTCTTAATTTTTATTCGTGTTTGTTTCGTTTTCTTTGTTTTCTTTGTTCTCCATCCCCGCCCTAAGTTTATTTTGCAGACTAAAAGGTAATGATCAGAATTGGATTCGGAACCTCTCATGACTCTTGTATCTTTAACTAGTTCTCTTAATCTTTCATCCGCAATAACAAAGTCAATTATGCTGTGGCTATTTCCTTTACGCCAGGTGTACATGTGGATCATTTTATGTCTAAACCAAGTATTTGTAATAAATAGGCCCTTTTCTAAGCATAAACTAACTAGCTTTTCCCCGTTATAATTTTTTCTTGTTGGATCTTCCCTCGAATCGCTATCAACTGGTGCGTAGCACACTATGATAAATAATCTTCTGATTCCTACCTTCATTCTAGCCCACAGCAATCTGGGTGATACAAAATTGTGCTCTATGAGGTGATGACTTGCTTTTTCATTCATAATCAAACCGACCCCTTGACTACGATGCGATTCGCTATCTACTCCTGACCATATTTCACAACCGCCTTTCAACACCCCATTTCCTATTTTTCTAAAGTCGCAACCCTTTTTCTTTGTCTCAGGTACACAAAGAATATCTAGTTTTCTTACGTGCATAGTTTCTCGTAGTTCTCTTATCTTAAGATCATTCACTCCTCTAGCATTCCAAACACCCAGTCTCCATTCATCGCCCGAAACAAGACCTTTACGTTTACCGTGTGCATGCCTTTGGTCAATCCGAGTTTCAGTCAGTTCCGAGGCTACTTTATTGTTTGTATTATTCATGTTTAGATTGTACTCCCAATTATCACCTGTATGCGCGATATTTGTTTTGCGAGTCGAAATCATGTCCGAATTAAGCAGTGATTTGTCTAATGGTGGAGTCAAGCTGTAACGTCAGTCTTCTTTTAAAATCTTTTGAAAATTTTCTTTTAAAAATTTTTTCCCTATTTTTAAATCAACGACTGACTTCTGAGAGTACTAGAGTTCTTTAAATCCGACAAAAAAAAATTACTATAATTTGGTATATAATAGAAAACTCATCTTTTTTAAAACAGGTTGAAGAGTCTTCCATTTCTTGTCTGTTTGCAAGTTGCACTTTGGTTGCGCGGTTATAAAATCTTTTATTGAATAAAACTGCACACATAAAAAGAGTTTATAGAAAAATAATGAAAATTTTAAAACTTTATATTTTGTATTCACTTCTTTCCCTGTTTTCAAATAACCGACTGACTTCTGAGAGTGCTACAGATGGACTGATTTTTGGGAACAAAGAGCAGAATTGGAAAGGGTCGAATGACACTTGCGTCTCATTTTTTCTCTTTTTCTTAAGTTTGACCGTTGCAGATATTGAGTGTTTCAAGATTTTTCAAATACTTTCGGATTCGTAAGAGTGAAAACAAAATTCTGGAAATACTGCGCAGTCCTGGATTTATTGTAAACAAATTCTTGAAAAATGAGTAAAAATATTATTATACAATTCAGTAGGAAGCATTACAGCAATCCTTGAAAAATGAAATTCCTTTGAAACCACTGAAATCAATAAATTTCTATTTCCAACTTTTACTTTAGTTACGCGGTTATAAAATGTTTCATTGAATAAATCTGCACACATAAAAAGAGTTCATAGAAAAATAATGAAAATTTTAAAACTTCTTTTAAAATCTTTTGAAAATTTTCTTTTAAAAATGTTTTCCCTATTTTTAAATAAACGACTGACTTCTGAGAGTACTAGAGTTCTTTAATCAATTAATAGTAATAATTAATAATTATTACGTATTACCAACGGCCATACCACGCTGAAAAAACCAGTTCTCGTTAGATCACTGAAGTTAAGCAGTGTTGGGCGCGGTTAGTACATGGATGGGTGATCGTTCGGGAATACTACTAACTTCGTGCTGTTGGCGTGTCGTGGGTGTGGTGAGCCCACACTTGTAGTTATTTACTACAAGAAACTATCCACCTAGAAACACTACCCGAATCGGGTAGTGTCACGCCTACCCCAAGAGGCTCGCCGAAAGGGAAACGGCTTAATGGTATAAACCCTGGTTAAAAAAATGAACATCAAAAAATTTAATTCATAATTTCAGTTGAAAATTTAACTATTTTATTTCAAATTCGGTTTTTTTTGGGGGGTGGGGGGTGGAACATTCAAATATTTTACTGCAAAATTCAACTAGTTGGTTGAAAATTTGCTTTTTTGTTCAAAATTAATATTTTTGGTATGAAAGTTCAATCATTTAGTTGAAAATTCATGTATTTTGCTGAAAATTTAAATATTTTGGTAGGAAGTCCAAATTTGGTTCAAAAATAACCTTTTTGTGAAAATTCTTCCTTTTGCCTTGAAAATTTGTTTCTTCTGGTAAAAAAATTGGTTAGATTGCAGAATAGGGGCGTCACGTCTGTTTTGACTAGACAAATTTTTTTTTCAGCAACAAACTATTAGAATGTGTAAGTGAACGATAGATGAAGCGATTTGATCAGGAAAACGTTGAAAATTATAGTTACTTTTGTTACTACGATGTCTCAAATATGGGTCTGTCACGATATGGGAATTATAATATTTAACTCACAGTTTAGGTGTTTTTAAACACCCGTACGGCCAGAAACACTGTAAATAATTGAAATCGAATTGTTTTTAATCAATCAAAATATATTTAGATATTTTTTTCATGTTAACATCAGCTATTATGTTGACAAAAAAAGGAGAGTTTCACGTACGCACACCAGCTGTCACTTGAGACAAGAGGAGACGGGACATACAATAATTCCGGTTTCATATTGACATACCGGTAAGCACTTCAATATTTGAATCATTATTATTAATTATTTTCTCTAGGCCTATTCTTCTTAAAAACTTCTTTGAAGCTTTGCAGCATAAGACATTTCTTCAAATATCTTGAATCGCGATAAATCATATAAAATCTTTTGAAAAATTTTGAAATACAGTAAAGTCTCTTTGATTTCAAGTTCCCCCTATTTCAAGACCCCCCTATTCCAAGTCTCCCGTACGGGCTATTTCAAATTTCGCAGTTCTGTCAACTCCCACCACGGTCGCTGTACACTCTCCTCCGCGTCAGTGGCTGACCAATAAAAAAATGAGGCCCGAAGAGCGCCCTCGTTGGTTTAAATTGAGTACTTCAGGATGACGTCACAGGAACGCAGACTTTTTCGCGTAAATCTTCGAAACGTAAAAGTCGTGTATGTACAAAGAGTATTATTTCTGAAGTATTAGAATGTATTTTCTCAGTTACGTTCCATTCTTTTATCGATTGACGACCTTTCAGTTTCACTAAATAAAATTAAATATCCTAAATTTCAGGTTAGTGGCTCCTCAAGCTAGTAACCTCAAATTTCGGAAAGTTGCTTGTATTTCGTGACACTGAAAGGTCGCTACTCGAGAAAAGAATGGGACATGACTGAGAAAAAGGATTTTAAACTTGATGAATATCACTATTCAGGCCTTTATCACTTACCTTTAGAAATTTTCTCCAAAAACTCGTGTGCAGTTGCAGTTCTATTATAATATACTAACCTTGCTGACGGATGACAGTTACACCTAGTCGCTTTTTGATGATATCGCGCAATTTACGCATATGAGTAACTGTGTCTTTGTTCCTACGTTGCTGGTGTTTTTCATGCAAGAGTTGTAACCCTTCAGCTGAGTAAATGCGTGGAGAAACAGCAGTTCTAGGAATGTCGGGTGTATTTATCTGTATACTATTATTGATAGTATTTAGTGATTTAAAATCGACCCGCGCTTTTTCGGTACATGCGTACTTGAAAAAGATGCTTGCAGGGGGCGCGAAAATGCAAGGCCGGAGCAGCCAATGAACATCGCTTGATAAAAAGAACCTGCCCACTCAGGTGCCGCTACAGGCGGAGGCAGAGTAGGCGGCCGCCTCCGGGCGCAAAGGGCGAGGGGCGGCCGCTTAAGGAATATTTTTCATATACTTAATGACGGGAATAAGAATTTTTAAGTTTTGTTCAATTAGATTTTAGGGATGTCTAAAATCTGAACGAGATGAGTACATTTAATATTTTGACAACAATAAGAATTCTTAAGTTTCTCAAATTAGATTCTAGGAAAGTCTAAGGTCTAGATTTAATGAGAATAGAACTAATTTAGCAAGTGCTGTAATGATGCTAGAGCAATACAATTAGTGGTACTTAGTGCAGGTATCAGCAAAGCAGTAGTTTCTTATGGATAAGGGCTGTTGGCAAGCGAAACATAATTGCGGTGCCAACAGTTAGCTGGACCCCCGTGGAAAGTTACCCTCGGAAAGATAGAGGAAAAGCAATCCCCCCTCCATGGTTCGAGAAAACAGACCTGCAAGTCTAAGTGCTTATAAATTGAAGCACATGTTCATTAAGAACAAAGTTTTTCTGAAGTTCACATCGTGTGAGAGAAAAGTTTGCTTATTTTGAGATGGATGATCGCAAAGCGAAACGCCTCTCAGGTGCTCAATATCGCAAGCGAAAAGCTGAATGCGATGAAGAAAACAAAAAAAAAAATCATTATTTAAATATTTAAAAAAAAGTGATGATACACAAGTGATTGCTCTGGCTGTAAGTGATGAAGTTGCAGAAGCTGTTGAGCAAGTCCAGGAACATGAAAATAAGGTATGTTTTCAAGCGAATTATAATGATTTTATCTTTACACTCAGATACCATTTTCAAAAGTTGGAACTCACATAGGCAATTTTTAAAGATGTTGCTAAAGTTCCTTTATATTTATAATGTAAACTTGACAATTTTTTTCTCATAATAACACCAAACTTGGTGCAAAAAGTATCAAAGTTTCAAATAATGATTTTACTCACCACATGATTGAAAAAATTCAAGACGATAATATTTTTATGAATATTATTAAAATTTATTTGGATATGATAAATAATGAAGTTTTACAATCTATGTAAAATTTATACGTTTTCAAAATTTTGCTACTTTTTTGCACCAAGTTTTAACCTAAGGCTGCATCTATCGGAAAAATTCTAAAAATATTTGTAAAATTCAGAAAAATGCTATGGACACTTACCTTTGAAATGAGCCAAGTAAATTTAAAGAAATTTTCATTGTTTCCAAAGTTATTCCTATTTTTCGTAAACATCGAAATTTGATTTTTGTGTGCAATATCTGTTTATTAAATTGACATTTTGCCTTCAAATTGATTTTATTAGTCGCAACATTTTATTATCTTTTGGATAAAAATATCTCAAGCGTGCCACTTTTAAATCGATAGTTGTATTTTCAATCAATTTATACAGTTTTCGATTCATTTTTATATCGATAAACTCCCCTAAAATATTGTTGCGAAAAACTTATTTTTTTAAGAGTTATTAACAATCAAAGTTCTTGATCATTTTTTTCAAAAATTGATTACTCGCGAACGGTGCATCGAAATTAAATAATTAAGATATGACAATTTTTAATACGAAGTATTCTTCACGCTAAAGAATTTTTCGGTAGTAAAATAAAATAAAAGTATATAACGAAAGAATTCTTCCACGTTCCAACTTCACATTATAAACGAATTTTACCGAACGGCGAAGAAGTTAACAGAGACTGGTTAATTTATTCGACAAAAACAAACTCGTTGTTTTGCTTTCCATGTAAATTATTTAATAATACCGGTATCAGTCTTAAAGGAAATGGTTTTTCTGACTGGAAAAATATTTCCAGAGCCTTAGATCGACATGAAACAAGCAGTATTCACATTAATAACTTTCAAGAATGGACAAATTTGTCCTCAAATTTGAAAGCTAATAAAACGATTGATGCCTCATATCAACGATTTTTAGATTCTGAGGAACGACACTGGTATAAGGTTTTAAATTGGATAGTTGAACTCGTAAAATATCTTGGTAAACAATGTTTAGCATTTCAAGGAAAAGTTGATAAGTTGTACAAGCCAAATAATGGAAATTTTTTGAAATTAATTGAAATGGTTGCCAAGTTTGATGACAGTATAGCTGAACATTTAAGGAGAATACAAATTCAAACTGAAAATGGAAAGAAAGTTCAAGCACATTATCTCGGTAAAAATATTCAAAATGAACTTATTGAAATGTTAGGTGTTTCAGTTAAGAATCAAATTCATCCATCGAATGGACCTGTTGAAATTAAAGAAAGATTTCCAGGCTTTGCTTCCGTAGGAAATACTACTGGGGAGGGATTGGCCGAGTTCCTTGTAGGCACGTTAGAGGGTTTGGGTCTGCAGATAAGTAATATTAGAGGTCAATCATATGACAATGGTCCTAATATGGCAGGAAAAAACGTAGGCGTACAAAAAAGAATCAAGGATATAAATCCGCGTGCTTCTTTTGTTCCATGTAATCCTCACAGTTTGAATTTAGTAGTGAACGACTCTGTTAAACAGTCTGTTGATATGTTTGGCTTTTTCTCAATTGTACAAGAATTATAAAATTTTTTTGCCGGATCAACCAAACGCTGGGCAATTTTAATAAAACACTGCACTCAACTTACTTTAAAACCTTTAAGCGGAACTAGATGGGGAAGTAGGACTGATGCTGTGAAACCTCTAAGGTACCAAATAGGCGAAATTCATGACGCGTTATTTGAAATTTACAGTAACGACAATTCAAATACTGAAGTTAGACACATGGCAAAATCATTAATGTCAAAATTACAAGATTTCAAATTTCTATGCTTAGTAGTTTTCTGGCATGATGCTTTATTCAAAATAAACGCAACTAGTAAAACATTACAAAGTGTTAAACTAAATGTAAACTCTGCTTTAAAATCCCTTCAAGAATTGAAGTCCTACTTCGTAGAACGTAGATCTGATTCAGGATGTGCTTCACTCTTAACAGATGCTAAGGAATTGACAGAAATTCTAGGCGTTGAAGGGAATTTTAAAGCTGAAGCGCAAATACGTAGGCGAAGAAAAAAAGGTCAATTTTGATTACCAGAATGACGATCATGTAATAGATGATCCAATTAAGAAGTTTCGCGTTGACTGTTTCTACCAGGCCATCGATAAAATTATTGTTTGCATAGAAGCACGGTTTCAGATTCTTGATGAATGTCATCATTACTTTGGATTCTTATGTAACATCCATGAACTTCGAATGATGGATGATGAATCTTTGCTGCGAAATTGTGAAGCTTTGCAATTGATTTTAACTGATGGAAATGAGCGCGACATCGATGCCACAGCTTTGCGAGATGAGCTTAGTGTACTTCTACTACACATTACTGAAAATGTTTCACCGATTGAGGTATTAAATTACATTCACGAAAACAGCCTAACGTCAGTTTAGCCAAACACTAATGTTGCTTTGCGAATTCTCCTTACTTTACCCGTTTCCGTCGCAAGTGCCGAAAGGTCGTTTTCGAAATTAAAGATAATAAAAAATTATCTACGTACCACAATGCAAGATGAACGAATGTCAGCTTTAGCTACTATAGCTATAGAACCGGACATACTAGATTTAATTAATTGTGAATCAATCATCCGCGATTTTGCTTTGGCGAAAGCGAGACGTCAACCTTTTACTTGAAATTATGTAAATTGTCACGGTTGACTAATCTTAATGGTTTCTGTAAAATAAATATTTCATTAAACAATAACAAGATCTACTTCACATGATTAATTTCCCTCTCAAAATAATTATGATATAATGTAGTCATTTATCAAACTATCAATTTATTTATAAATTATTTATTATTATTCATTAAAATTATTATTTATTATGATCATCATTAATAATTATAATCATTTATTATTATAATTTTAAATTAGAATAGTTCCAAATACTTTGATTTTAAAATTCATATTAAAAGGGGCGGCGAATTGAAATTTGCCTCCGGGCGGCCGATAGTCTGAAGCGGCCCCTGTGCCCACTGGTGGTATAGGTGGGCGCCCCTCCCGCCTTGAAAATAACGTATATTTACGTTTCAAGGACGCGGAAATACGCCAGACTTTACTTTACCTTAAAATAATTTGGATATTCTGTAATCATAGAATACCTGTCAAATTGGTTAAAATTTCTTACAAAATGTTCAAAAACTACTTCACATTACCAGTGGATGGAAAATTTTATTGTTAGTTTATCTTTCTATTTGAAAATGCAACTATTAAATTTTTCATTAAAAATTCACCTTTTTTGTTCGAAAATTCAAGTGATTGGTTGAAAATTACACTAATGTGCTAAATTTTTTTTTTTGGGTCGAGAGGTTTGAACTAATTTGATGGAACATCGTTTTTTCTCTCTTTTTGGTTGAAAATTAATTTTGGTGAGTTGGAAATTGAACTGCTAGGTTGCAAGTTCAGCATCGTTAATGATAATTTATTTTATTGGTTGGAGATTGAACTGCTTTATGGAAGTTAGTATTCCCAGTGGGCAAAAAAACATTAACGTCCTGAGAACGTTCTAAGTACGTTCTTAGTACGTGTGTGTCAGTCCAATTGATGTGCTAAAGACGTCCCATGTTCCAAAGACGGTCTTTGGAACGTGGGACGTCTTTAGGGCATCAATTGGACTAACACAAACGTCCTCGGAACGTACTTAGAATGTTCTCAGGACGTTAATGTTTTTTTGCCCACTGGGTTCCTTTAGTTGGAAATTTATTTTTGCACTGAAAATTTAAGTGTTCTAAAATTGATCATATTTCTGAGATGTGCGATAATCAAGTCTTTCGTAATCTTTCGTAAATTATATTTGCAGAATTTTTCAGTTCTTTGCTTATAAAATTAATGATTTATGTCGAGTGACACCTTTTTATGATCCAAAACACATTGTCGATGAAAGCAAGTAATTTTTTGTCAAAATATTACCTTGAAATTGAATACTCGATTATGATAATATAATTTTATTTGATATTATGATTTTTTTATAACAAATAATATTACTTGTGAATCATTTTCTGCTTGCACTCACTCCTGCGCTTAATAAAAGATAATAAAAGTCGAAAAGTTGTTTTCCAAATGATAGACGAAAAAAAACGAATCAACATTTGTTCATTATTTGCATTGATGTAAAATTTTGAACAATAACAATTCAGAAATTGCTTTCACATATCTGTTGTGAATTCAGTAGCAAAATTTTTTCATTAAAAATCAATTGAAAATTGCGTTCTACAAGTTATTGTTAACTATTTTATTTGATTCCGCCCACTGTGTCTGTCGTTGCGCGAGGATAATGAGGCTACGCGGTTCGACTATAAAATTAATATCCCTATAAAGTATACGCTGTAGCTAAAAAATAGTGAAAATTCTGTTGGTAGTTAGGGCAATATAGTGTTTTCAAAAAACTCGCGCCCTCAAACTCATGCAACTTTCTGAAATTTGAATATTCGAAGAAAAAAAATTGAATGTCCTCGTGGGATTAGCAGAAGACGAAACAAAAGAAGCCTTGATAACCAGAGTATATTTGCATTTAAATCTTTTTATTTAATTTTGATCCGACTACGGATTACAAAGAATATTGTATCTTAGTTTATCTTTTTTCTATTGAATCAATGATACACATGCTTTAGAGTATCTTCATTGGAAGTAACTTCTTTATACCAGCGTGGAGAGATCGGGTAATGTCTGCCTACAGGACATTCCCTCATTTCAATTAGAGTCATATTGTCAACCGCACCGCTTATCATGTTTATTTTTATTCTCGAACTATATTCATCTGCCTTATATATTGCACGAAGAATCCCACCATCCTCCAGGATTGCAAAAACATCACCATTGGATGTTGATAAAACAATATATTCTCGAATTGGTACGGGCACATACATATTATATTCTGCTCGAAATTTAATTGGTAAACCGGCAGGAATAACATATCTTCGAAATTCTAATTGCCGGTTCTGATTTGTCTGGGGAATAAGCCGAATGTATCCAAGTTTTGCAAGTGCATAACCAAGTACTTCATGAGAAGGAGGCCTGCCCGGAGAAGACTTGGACTGTCTGACAGAAGAAGAAGAAAACTGAGGAATACGTTCGGCATTGGGATCCCGTTCAAACCGTAATGAATCGTAATTTGCAGAAGTTTTAATAAAACTTCTTGAGAACATTGGTTGACATTTGCCTACTGGACAATCCCTTCTTTCATCTGGAGTTAAATTATCAACTGCGCCGCTTATCATATTTATTTTTATTCGCGAACGATATCTGTCTGTCCTATAAATGCCACGAAGAGTCCCACTATCATCCAATATTGCAAAAATGTCATCATTGGATGTTGATAATACAATATATTCTTGGCTTGGCACCGCCACATATCTATTTGGTCCTACTAGAAATTTAATTGGTAAACCGGCCGGAATAAAGTACCTTCGAAATTCAAATTGCTGGTTTTGATTTTTTCGAGGAATAAGCCGAACATATCCAAGTTCTTCTATTGTACATCCAAGTACTTGATCTGAAGGAAGCCTTCCCAGAGGAGAAATGGATCTGTCACGAACTGGATGCTCCTGAGAAGATGTCCGGTCAGGTGAATGTTGTCTGACAGAAGATGAACCAGGATTAGGTTCCCCTTTAGGGCTCCTGCTAGCAGGAAACCTGGACCTGCCACGAAAAGGAGCTTTCTCTGGAGAAATCCGGTCAGGGAAATGTTGTTGTCGCGCAGCAGTAGAAAAAGAAGGGCCAGTATTACGTCCTTTAGTAGGTTTCTCGTCGGGCTGTGAACTGCACTCTGCAAGAAGAAATGGAAGATTCTTTCTTTCTGTCAAGCACATTTATGGGGCGTTATTTCTCAGTGGCCTTGTGCTCTTCCTTGCTACTAAAAATGATTTCAGTTTCCTCGCAGTACTTCTTTGCCCACTGAAATAGAGATGAAGCATCTAGAATGCGATCTTCAAGAGAACACTTTAGGCTAAACCTAGCTGCATTTCGTTTAACATTCGCCCCTATACCATCACATGCACCCTTACCATGAGCGGTAGGATGGTAATGCCACTCAGCTGAAATTCCGAAATCTGCCTTGTGAGCTAGGATATTAGCAAAATTGCTCTTGTTTTTAAAATGCTGACCTGCTCCATCTGAAACGTAGTACACCTTTTGGACTGAAAAATTTCCCTTAAGATAATTCAAAATTATCGTCTGGTACTCATAAACGGCAACAGTGTCATGACTCAAATTGTCTGATATGATTGCCATGCTTTTGTGCTTGAGTTCTCCATCTTTTACATAATAAATAACTACTGTGAATATTGTGGCCTGATCATTATTCCAGTGAAATCCTTGCGCCGAGTTATGGAGCAAAAACTTAAAGTTCTCAGCGAAATCAAATGAGATAACGAATTCACCATTTTTCAAAGTTATCTTTAGATTTTTGAAAAATAATGACTGCTCTGTAGCAAGGAAATGATGCGTTCTTAGCTTCAGCAACGCTTCATAAAGCTCATTCACATATTCATCAACATTCATCATCAGCGTCTTTAAAGTACATCTGTCAGTCTGCAGCCATGAATCAAATTTGATTTCTTCCAAGTCCTCCTCATCAAAATCTTCAATCAAGTTATCTTCAATTTCAGTAACACCCGGGCAATTTTGGCATTCTCCTAATTGGCAGGACCTAAGTGGCATTACCATCCTACCGCTCATGGTAAGGGTGCATGTGATGGCATAGGGGCGAATGTTAAATGAAATGCAGCAAGGTTTAGCGTACAGTGTTCCGCTGAAGATCGCATTCTAGATGCTTCATCTCTATTTCAGTGGGCAAAGAAGTACTGCAAGGAAACTGAAATCATTTTTAGTAGCAAGGAAGAGCACGAAGCCACTGCTAAAGATCTGGAAAGCAGATTCAATGCTGCAGTCACAATCAAAGGGACTTTGCAACACCATGCATTCATACCTACTGAAGATGGGAGACTTCAATTGAAGAGATTTTCTTCAGCCACGGAATGCGATTACTTCCCAAAGGAGAAGAAACGAAAATTGGAAAAAAAAAATTAAAACAACTGTCACTAAAAAAACGAAAGGCGGAAAGAAAGGCAGATAGAAGACCAGACATCAGCAAAAAAAATCTCCAAGCTTCAATTTTACTCAATCCATGAAACCACTTTTTCGACCCGACCTCTTATTCAGTAACTAGATTTTCCAAAATTCAAAATTTTTTCAAAATTCATCAGTGAACGTAATGCAGGCATTTAAATAATGGCAGTGTCAACCCTGCAAAATGCAAAAAATGAGCTATTTTGTTGGAAATTCCGCTGTCCTAATCGGAAATTCAAATCTTTATTAATCTTTCCAGCTGTTTCGTGTGAAATTATAAAAATTGTTTAGTTATTTTCTACTATCTGCTTGAAAAAACATTATTATGTGAAAAAGTATAATGTCCTACAATTAATTTTGCTGTACGAGCCAGAGGCGAGTCGAAGGGGAGTTGTAGGCGAGTCGTTGGCAAGTTGGAAGCGAGCCGAAGGCGAGCTGTAAACGAGCCGAAGATGAGCCGATGGCAAGTACTGTAAACTTCACAAGAGTTGCTAAATTATTGGAAATTTCAGGTCTCCAAAGATTTTTGGAAACATTCCAAAAATTACCAGCAATTTATGGCTAATTGCTGAATTCCCGGTAATTTATGGAAAATTGCTAAATTACCGGAAATTTCAGGTAGCCAAAGCTTTTTGGAAAAAATTTGAAAATTTCCGGAAATTTATGGAAAATTGTTAAATTTCCCAAATTTCCGGAAGATTGATAAACCGGAAATTCCAGTGATCCACAAATTTCTGGAATTTTCGGTAATTTATGGGTAATTGATGGTAATTTATCAGTCATTTATGGTATTACTTTCAGTTTGTCCAATCACTATTCACTACTCACAATCAATCTCCCAAGCGTCAAATCATAATGAAGTGAAGTTATTATTCCGGCAGTCCTAGAAAGTAAATCTTAATCGAACTGCGCAAGCGCAGCAGCGTCAAAAGTTGACGTTTTCATGCTTGTAAATGGTGCCTAAAGGACCTTATTTGAGCAGACTATGCGCGAAACAATTTGCGCGAATGCGCAGCTTGAAGATGAGGTACTTGAGAGACTGGCATAGGTAACTTTAAACACTGGTGTTGGTATCTTCTTGAAATAAATTTAGATTTAACTTGAACAAATGTTTTAATAATTGAAGTTTAGTTTTTAGGGTTTCGTAGCCCCCCCCCCCCGGAGGGGGGGGGGCAAACGCGAAAAAATAGCGTCTGATACACGTGCGTGTAGGTGATTGGTAACTCGTGTCATAGACCATAAAAACAATTGGACTAAGAAAAATCAGTCTCAAGTGTTACTTGAACAAGACCACTTGTGGGAACCCAGAATCGGTTTGTTTTTGCACTGAAAATAACAGCATGAAGTCATCCTTTTCAAAAATGGAACGCGTAAAAAAAGAATGCCATAAAAAAATAAATCTCTAGTTTTTACAATGTAAATATACAAATGGCTATTATATGACTACAAGCTATAGAAAGGGAGACTTTAGGTTCGCTCCACGGGCCTGATGAATAGCCGTATTTATGCATGTATTATATGGAATATAATAAGAATTACAGACATATTATATTGTTATATTCACCAATAGAATTAAGGATGACCGCCAAAGTGCAAACAAAAGTACAGACCATCCGCATTTTCGCAAAATAGAGAGAAAGCAGATTAATGCATTAATGAATAATTTGGTTAAGACCTGTATCTTAGGAATATTCAATTACATCATCAGAGTACAAACATATACATAAGTAGCCGTTGTCTCACATATATGTGAAATAATGACTTTATCAGTGTCAAGATTGTCTCTCGCAAATAATGATAACATTTAAAATTTTTTATTGCGATCATTTTAATTGAAACATTCTCATCTCAAATAGAAGGTATTTGTTTTATGTAGAAATTGAGTCAACATGACAACTTTCGAAGAAATTATCTGATTGAATTTCTGATTAAATTTTCGTTTGTATAGAAATACTGCGTTGTTGGAGGTGAACTGAAATGCATTTGTATAGCATTCAGGTATATATATATATATATATATATATATATAATTTTGTTTCTAGCGGCTTTCGCAAATGTTCAGTTACCTACTGAGGTAAAAATAAAGAACAATTTAAGGCAGAAAAACTAATTTCCTTGGTGATTTTTTTTAATTTCATTTTTCGCTTTATTTCGATCTATATCATTCATACAAATTGATGCTATATTGTTGAGAAAGAAGTAGGGAAAGGGAGGAGAAGTAGAAGTATGTGAGTGGAATTAGGGGATGCAAAAGATGGAGAAGTGAGGGAAGGGATGGGATTGGAAGTGTGGGGTGTGAGGGGTTGTAAATAGGAGAAAGGTAACGGCAGATAATTTGAGGAGGTAGAAAGTTTGAGAAGCGAGGGATGTGAAGAATGTTAGGGGTCGTGAGGTAGAGGAGGGACAAGTCAGAGAAGTAAAGATGTTATATTATTATATATTTACCAATAAAATCAACGAAGATGGCAAAACCAAGGAATATAGATCCCACGGTAATCCTCATTTTTTGCTAATCGAGTAGATAAAAGTAAATGGCAGTAGGTGATACTGATTCAGCGTGAAAAGGAATTTTTATTGATATATTTCCATATATATGGATATACTAGCGAGGTTTTTGTATTCCACGTAGCCAATTTTGATTTGCTGACTCCCCCTTTCTGACCTCCTGCCCCACACTCGCAAAAAAATATCCACGTCGTATATGGACAGCCGCTAGTCACTGTCTTATTCGACATACGATCATAGTTTAAACGAAGGTTCCAGAAAACAAATCTTTATTGGTTCAATTTTATCTCTTCCAAGGCTTCATTATTGCACACATTAACATGATGAATTCATGTGATATCATTTCACAAATATCAAAAGTGTTATTGAATACATTTCAAGCGACGCAGTTTGAACAGGTATGGTTTTTGTCAACTTACAATGTATACGCCGGGTAGAAGATAAAATTATTTGTAATTTTCCAGATGTCCTAGAAATTTTATAAATTACAAATTGAACTATCGGGCGGGCTGGAACATTAAACCCATACTAGATTTTACTGTTTCTAGGTCGGGTTGCGAACCACATATGGTTGCAAATTCAACCAGATATTTCTAACAGTGCCTCAATCTAAAGGTAGAGAATGACCGTAAGTGGGCGTAAAATACATTTCAGCATTTCAAATTATTTCTGTACAATGGGAATTGTCATCCCTTCCAAATGTATTCTGTAAGTGTCTTTTCACCCTCACTGTATGCACTTCAAAAAATAAATCATGGTAGACAAAATGTCTCTCGTTTTTTCAGCACATCATGAATAGAAATAATATCAGCAGTTGATATCATTCAGGCAAATATTGGACCCTTGTTCCTTGTATTTGTCACCTTTTTTACTTGGTCCTTTGATAGCCGGATTAAGAGTGTAACACTGTAGTGATAAACATAGTTTTTATGAGCCGATTCATGATTAGGCAACTCACAAACGTTTAAAATTTTTAAAGACAGTGACTGCGAAAATCAGAGTTTTGCTTCGAAGACCGATAAGGCAACAGTGAACAGTGAGGGCATGAACTTTGAAAACGAATAAACCAATTGTGTAGGAAATTCTAGATTTACGAATGTCTTGCGCTGTGTGTGTCAATAACTACTTAGTATTTTCTCATCTCAGAAATTATACCCTAATTTCTTGAAGCGTAATCAGCTTTTTGAACATTTTTAATTATTAATAAGCTACATTAATAAGCTACATAGTTTAAAAGATTCGACAAAACCAGAATTCACTTCAACATTTCTATGGAAAGGATCAGGTGATATTATTTTTCCAATTGATTAGCTTCGTCCCTAATTCCATAAAATGTAAAATTTTTACAATTTACAGCGCATAAATATTGTGCAAATAAACATTATCTTCAATAAGCATTGTCTTTCCGATCTTGACATGCGGCGGACTATTCTCACTTTCGCTCGTTTTGGCAAATGTCTCGCGTTCTCGCGGCTTAGGAAGCAATTCCTCATCGTACAAGGTAAGGTTTCGGTACAGGAATAGTAGTTGAGATTAGAGAAGCTTTAGCCATTCGTTTTATAATTTGAAGTTCTTCCTCAGATCTTCTCTTGTTTTTCCCTTGTTTAGATTTGAGAAACTCAAGTCATTTGTTTTCTCATCTGATTTTGTTCACCCGACCCTGATCTTCTTTTGACATTTCTTAGGATTGTTGACTGATTCTTCACATTATAGGGAAAGGTCTTTGTTGCGGAACAGTGTTTTGGATTCGAGATTCGTCATTGTTTCAAGTTGAGTATGTTAAAGATCGTACTAATGTGTTGAAATTGCTGGTTCCGTCTCGTCATATTTCCCGGAAAACATATAAATTCTTTATAGAGTATAAACCTCATAGTGTTGGAATTTCTAGGGTATTAGAATATGTATGTGATTGTGCTAATGGGAACAGAACTGTTGGTTGCTGCTCGCACATCGCTGCAATCATTTACTATTTGTCTCACGCAAGATGTTTGGATAAAATTATCAGACCTGTTGAAATCCTCAGTCGAATGTGGATTGTGAGAGGCAAGGGGACTCACCATAAGAAAGCACCCCGAATTGCAAGAGGCGAGGGGACTCACAATATAAAATCACTCCGAATTGTGTACACGTGCTTTTGAATTATCATTGGAATGTTTTAAAGTACTATTGAATTATTTCGGAATAGTACGCTGGAGATTTTCAATTTCTTCTAACCATGGGCAGCCCCTCCGATTGATCTTCAACTTTAATATATTTTTCCACATAATTCAAGGTATTGTTAGGCACAAAATAAGGAAAGACAAAACCCAAAGTATGTAATCGAAGGAGCAAGCGGAGCGAGTAGAGAGAACGAAAGTCGCCTCCGCAACTCCTCACGCCACTTCATGTCGTGGCAAGCGCTCATTGGCAGTAGATTTGAGGCTCAAGAACTATCCGGCTATTTCGAGGCCGGTCAAGGCCATACGCGCAAACAGAAAATCAGGGTATAAAAAGAAAGGTGACGAATCCGGAACAGTTTCAATATGAAAACCTTGTTAAGTGAGGAGCTAGAAAAAACAAGAGAATATCATGTTAACAAGTTCAGGAGACAAAATAAATGAAATATGAAAGAACATCAGATGAGAATACCGGATGAATAGAAGGTACTATAATTTTTGGGATCATGAGCAGCCACTCCAATTGATCTCAAACGTTCACATATTTTCCCGCATAATTCAAGGTATTTTTAGGCAAAAAACGGCGATTGTGCCTCAATAATATGTGTACCACATATCAGTACCAACTCATGGTGAAAATGTCGGACAGTTTCGGCCGGCGACAGCTTATACATACTTATCCTGCTATGCCCTCTAAGATAATTGAACACATATTTAAAAAAGAAAATACTCACGGTATATGACATTGGCAACTCTCGTGTCGCCAAACTTCTCTGTTTCAGCCGATTTTTTCCACGTAAATTCACAAACCAGCTCATCAGTTAACGTCATTTTGAGAGCACAGTTTAAAAACCATCTCAATTTGGAGCCTCCTAGGTTCACTAAATGGACGTACTGAAATTAATAAATTTGGAAAATGAATGAAAGGACATTTTTCAAATTGTGTGGATGTGTTATAAGTACATTTAAGAAGTGATTACCAGTTTTTTACGTTCTTATTTGCTCCAAATTTTATCAAGTTTTTTAAATCCTTCTACTGTGTTTATGGGAAAACCATTCGGCGGCTCATACAGTCTTTCTGCAAGTTTTGTTTCCTCTAATTCTCTATGTGAAGATTCATCGAGTATTCGGTCATTTTGGGTTAGAATTTTCTCATTTTGCGTTCGACCTTCCTCATTTTGCTTTCGACTTTCCTCATTTTGCGCTATAATTTTCTCAATTTGAGTGGTCCTTCTCTCATTTTGCATACTTATTTTGCGAAAAAATTGTCTTGATAAAAGCTTATGCAGAACTCAAAAACGAAGCTGAAAAATCATCAACCTTTTCAATTTTTTGTTATGAAAAAGACTGGTTGATGTATCGACTTGATATTGATAAATTTTGTTATTTTAGCCGAGTACATAGCACATAAAAATATTAAGTCGCTCGCAAGTTTCAGAGCGCCTGGGGCTAATACTGGTGTATCAAAGATGTCAAATAATTCAATGATTTCAACGAATACAGAAGATTTCATAAACAAAGATTTACGAAAGATTTCACAAATATTTCAAAAGATTTCGAGGACTTCAAGGATTTCAGAGATTTTACAAAATCTTTAAATAATTCCAAAAGATTTTTCAAAGATTTCACAAAAATTTCGAGCTTTCACTAAGGTTTGTAAAACTCCAAAAAATTCCAACGAATTCACGAAGATTTCAATGATGCAAAAGACTTCACAAAGATTTCAATGATTCAAAAGACTTCACAAAGATTTTAAAATATATCCAAAGATTTCACAAAGACGACTCATGTTCGCAAAAAATTTCGATTTTGTCGTCTATTTATGATTCGGCTTTCTTTAGAAATTGTTGACCAATAAAAACTGAAATGGCTCATTTTTTACATGTGTAACAAATGTTTACTTAGTTATTCAATGTAAAAAAGGAGACCTGGAAAAACTGTATTTCTTGACCTGGAAAGCCTGGAAAACACCTTGAATTTCGTTCCAAAGAATCGTTGGACACCGTGTTCCAGTAAAACATTATTTTAATTTTAAACTATTACAGTGAAAACGTAACATCTGCCTGAAAACCTTGGAGTAATATCAAATTTCGAAAAAAAGGAAAAAAGAATGTATCAAGTAGTGCCCACAATATATTTATAATTAATTTTTGGTAGTCTTTATTGCACCAGTACAACACTCTTCACACACATTTCTTAAAAATATATGTTTTTCGGGTTTAGGGGGTCACAAAACGTGGACATTTGACAAAAACGGAGTGGGGGAGGGGGGGGGGGAGTCAAATTTGACACAAATCTAATACCATCCCTGATCAGAATGTGAAGGTCTATTGTAAAACAAAGGAAATATGAACGAAAAATTGACCTGGCTACTCACGCTAAAATTGAAAGATTTTTTAAAAGTAAATATATTTTCAATTCTCAACGCGAAAATCTCGTGTCGATTTTAAGAAAGTGAGGTTAGGTTTGGCGTTTGCGGTATTCAAAAATATAAATCATTAGTAATCACATCATGTGTCGACGTCTCTAATTATATGAATGGGCAACAGCACACGTGATCAACAAAGTAAACACTTATATTCAAATTCACGAAATTCACTAAGTTAACACGTAAAACTGCCGATGAGAATGGGTGCAAGCGGGAAGCAAGTCAAGCCAGACATTGCAGGTCACCGCTTACCTCGTCTGCGAACTGCGCGTGAAACGATGAAAACTTTGACACAGAAAAAATGAGAACGGTTGAGAAAACTCGGGAGATTATTTGAAATGAAGCAAAACGCTCAGACGTGATCGCGGGACGAGAAGTCGCCATAGAATTCGCTGAGGTACTCGTGGCACGACGGGCATTTCCGTTGGATCGACGAAGGCTGCTGCGCCATATGTATCATTCAACAACAGTCCGCGGTTTTTAAATACAGCTTTCTTTATTCCTCTGTGAAATAGTAAAAATACATGCAAGTCCATTAAAAATTTAAGGTCGAATCCCTTAGGATATGGACCCGCTCCCCACAAGCGGGACTCTGTGGTGGGTGTTTCTTATTTCCCTAGCTTCTCGTGGGACAGAAATCTTACCCAAAGAACTTGAAAAACAAAACGCAAACGATGAGGGATCCGTTTCGGGTCCCTCATCCAAACCACCGCCAAAAGTGGGAGGCTCCGTAGGGGGCAACCCCTCAGAGGCGGTGCGAAATAGGAAGATGGTGGAGCCCTTCCAGGTGACCCAACTGGGATCCGCAGGGGTCCCAGAAGCGTCCGGCGATGCCCCGAAATAGCCTCGCAATGACTGAGACGGAAATCTCCATGACGCAGATTAATTTGCACCGCAGCAAATGCGCTTCGGCGGTTCTCGCCAGACGCATGTCTGTGGTTCGGGCAGGGATCGCCCTAATCCAAGAACCCTGGTTAAACAGAGAAAGGGTTTGTGGCTTGTCAGGATGTGGCTCCATATATAAGGGGCCATGTGAAAAAACGCCAAGGGCATGCATAGCCGTCAAGGGTATGGATGCGATCTTGGTGCCTAAATTCTGCTCCAGAGATCTCACCGTAGAAAAGAAAATGGTAACGCGCTTCTCCAGGGCGAAATCTGGTATACGGATGGCTCCAGGGGAGCGGGAGCGTCAGGAGCAGAAATTCATGACAGCAAGAGAGGGAAAGGGATAGGGATTACACTTGGGCGACACGCTACTGTCTTTCAAGCGGAGGTTCTGGCCGTCCTTCGCTGTGCTGAAAAGCTAATAGAGGAAAACGCTGCTGGCAGACAGATCACGATCTGTTCGGACAGCCAAGCGACACTAACTGCAATAGGGAAACCAGACATAACATGAGAACTGGTTTTGGAATGCAAAACGGCATTAAACCAACTTGCAGAAAGAAACAAAGTGGCTCTCATATGGTTCCCTGGTCACACATGGATCAAGGGCAACGAAATGGCGGATCAATTGGCAAAGTTCGGCGCAGCGAACGAATTCGTAGGACCGGAACCGGTACTGGGAATAGATTCTCGCCGTGTCGGGATGGCCATTAAAATCTGGATCCGAACAAAACACAGGGAATACTGGGAACAAACCGTGGGTTGCCGTCAGGCCAAATCCATCCTGGGGTCTACCTATAGGATGGACAGAGCCAGGGAAGTCCTGAGTTTACCCAAGAAAGTCATAAGGCCAATCACTTGAACTACCATATGCACAAAATAGGGTATAGCCCCATGACGGAGTGCAGGAGGTGCGGCAGGGATGACGAAAAATCCCTGCATGTATTATGCCAGTGCCTGGCATTAGCTGGGCTCAAGCAACAGACCCTCGGGGTCCATTTTATGGGAACAGAGGAAATCGAAATGCGATCGGTGGTCGACATACCGGGCTTCGTTAAGAGGTCTGGGGTCGACTGCTGAGAGTGTAGATGTAAGGGTGTGGCACAATAGACTTTATAGCTTGAGGGCCAGGGGAGTTCTACATGGATTCTTAGCCCGCATTAAACCTAACCTAACCTCACTCATCGTAAGCATTTTGATACAAAATTTTTTAACTATTTTCTTTTGTACTGTAATTTTTTATAGTTTTTAACTTCTGTTTTTTGTGCGTGTAATTACACTGCGATGTAAGAATGTTACTTGGTGTAATAATTAAAAAGAATATTTTGTTGGTTATACTGACTGTTCAAAAAAAGAACCAAAGATAATAGAAAAAAAGTTTAAAAAGTTCAAAGTTATTTTTCGCTTCCTAAAAACTTACAGAATGACCAAGAAATTTTCTTTTTAACCTTACACCGATCCAGTAAAGGAACATAATATTGAATTTTAGTTTTGAAATAAATAAAATATATCATACATTAAGCAATTTTACAAATACATTCAATAATGTTATTAATACTAATTTCCTAATTTATGCTTCCGATAAAATTGGGAATGTTTCGAGTTTTATGAATAAACTATTTTAACAATAATTATAGTTGAAATTATAGTGATAATAATTATTAATATTAAAAACTACGCTTGTCACTTATGTATTCATGCTATATATAAGGCATCTCACGAAGTGCGACGCATATGCGCCGCAAATCATGCCTATCACGAAGTGCGACTCATATGCCTCGCACGTGCGTGCCCTTTACACAGTGCGGCGCATATGCCTCGCACCCTGCAGGCACGGCGTGCCTCGCATGCCGTGCGGGTAACGTGCCTCGCACGATTGTTATCTGGGTATAGGGGAAACCACCCTACAGTAGATAATGATTTACAGTAGATAATCTCAATTAACTGGAATACTGTCAAAAAAGGGTCATTACCTTTGTGAGTATAACGTTTCAGCAAGCATACTATATCTTCTCACGAAGTTTCATTGAACTTTTATAATTAATTAATGAGTGTGAGCGAAAAGTTTATTTTTAACCTGAAAAAAAATTTCACCTCTTCTTTATTCATACTTTTTAACTTAATGAAACATTTTATTGACATGTTTATAGATTAGAATCAAAGCATGAAGCTTAATGAACAATATTTATCAACGCAAAGCGTTCTTCCTTTAATATATATAAATATTTAAGGACTTTTTATTGGATCTTACATTTTCCAACAGCAGATAACCAACAGTAGATAATCGGAAAATTACAAAAAATGTTTCTGTCAAAATTGGCAGCTCTGCGACTGTCTTGTAGTTTTTTTCAGTTAAAGCTTGTGTTTGTTTATTTCGATTCGTGAAGTTTTTAAATTCAACTTATTGTAAATAATAAACTAATGAAATTGTGTGAATTATTAGTTATTAAAAAGCTCATAAATTTCAATTGTGTTTTGAGGAGCCTTTCGGATAAGATATAATTTTTAGGATTAAGGTATGTAAAAAAGCTGCACCAATCGTACCAATCTTACCAAATATCAGTGATAAAAAATGATTGAATAATTTCGTGATATTTTTTTCTATAAGAATACTCAGTTGAATATGTAAGCTTTATTTAACAATGATCATCTTTTTTATTTTTGGAAAGTGATGCATTTAAATGTGGTTGATTATTCTCCTATCTACTGTAGGGTGGATTCCCCTACTGACGGACTTTGTAGATTTTGAGCTAAGGTAGGCTTGGTTGCTGCTAAATGTGCTCTGAAACAAATATGTAAGATATATAATAAAATTGATGTGCTTCTTTGAAATTTACATGAAATATGTCAATATTAACTCACTGTGTACTTTTGATGGTCAGTATAGTTTTTTATTTTTTTAACTTTTAATTTCTTGGGATCCAGTAATGCTTTTCGCTTGATCTGGCCATTTTTTCGCTGCGATGCATCGTAATCAGGCCAGTGAAGCCGAAACAGGCAGGCCATGTTGGGATCTTTTTATCGGAGGGACATCATCTTCAGAAGTTGTTAGAAGTTTCCCAGGAAGAACGACTGATCTGCCACTCCTCGTGGTTCTCACATCTCTCTTTGCACTAGGCTTTTGATGTCCTTTCAAATTGACCAAATGAGCCATGTCAATAAACTGTAATTAGATACAAAACAGATACTATTATACTTTCCAATATTGTTTTGTTTTTTGGACCTTATTCTATTCTATGCACAAAAGCTGATTTCAATAAATAATTTGAAAAAGTAGTCTTACAAAACATTCGCTTCCTAATAGTGTATGTATGGCAAAATTAATTGACAGAACAAAAAAATTGCGGGGCGAACTTTAGATTAATTTGTGAAATCTGTGATTCCAAAAGTATTGAACCATTCACTTGATTATTACGCTTTTCTATTCGAAAATGAGTGATTTCTGTAAATCCCAATTCTTAAGCTGTAATTTGTATTACTTAAACATTTTTATTAATAATTTGTATATTAGGATCATCGCATGACAGAACATATTCCATGATTCTTAATTCATAACATCTAATTGAAGTCATCAAATTTTGGGGCTTCTCTTAATTTTGCTTTGATATTAATACTTTAAGGGTGTTGGATCCAAGTTCTAACCTCAAAATTTGATCTCCTTATTTTACTTATCAAAACTTATAATTATATATTTTTTAGCTCTGTAGCGGAGAGTTGGATTGTAGCTTGTTCCAAGTAACTAAGTTACTAAAATGTTACGTTATTTTTTAATTTTAGGGTAACTTCGTTACTATTTTAAACAGTAAGTAAGTTATGGGTAGAAAATTAATCTCCTTTGGTTGAGGATACTGCTGAAAATATAATATCAACTATTATTTTTTTTTTGCATATTCATCTTTTTGGATTTAGAATGCATGCATTTTGTTATAAATTAAACTATTCTATTTGTTTGAAAAGTAATTTTTTGGTTAAAAAATCATATTTCCGGTTTGAAGGTGCAACTGTTTTGTACAAAATTCGTCTTTTTGTTTTGAAAATTCAAAGATTTAGTTTACATTTTTTTTCTCCCTTGGTTCAAAATTCGGCTCCTTCGTTTCAAAATTGATACCTTTTGGTAATAAAATATAATTTTTTTTTGTTGAGAATGCAACAATTTTTGTAGAAAATTAACTTGGTTTGGTTGAGGATTCAGGTATTTTGTGGAAAATTCGTCTTTTTTGGTTGAATTCAACTGTGACTTCAACTATAAAAAGTTCACCTAGTTGGTGTTGCTAAATAGCGAATATTCTTGTGTAAAATTCGACTGTTTTTTCAAATGTCTTGATTTCGGCTAGAAACTCACTTTGGTGAAACGATTTGTCATTTCTGGTTGAAATTTTAACTACTTGATTGAAAGTTGATCTACTTTATTTAAAATTCAGTTGTTTGGTTAAAGATTCATAATTTTAGTTGAATATTCATCACTTTGGTTTAAAATTTGACCATTTTTGAAACGCAGGAGGCAAGCAGCCTCAGGAACCATCATACACTGTCGTTGAAAATGTAAATATCAGTTTGACGCTACTCTCGTATTCTGTCCCCCTGGTCTCGTCCTTCCGAGAACTGCTGATCCAAACAGTTTCTCACGGAGCACGGCGAGAGACGGTTGCGAATTTCTTCTCGGAAGGGTCGGTGTGCGGGCGTACTTAGGTGAGCATATTGCACAATATTGCATTGGAATTGGAAAATGTTAGGCGGCCCTGACTGTTTACGTTTGGATCCCCTGACCTGTGGCCAAGGCTATTCGCAGGCAAACCCCGAAACTGGACTGAGACTGAGGGTTTGGTGTACATACATTTTTATCTGACTTCTGATTAGCAAAAATATTATTTTTAGTTCAGATATTTTTAAATTAAATCAATGGTACACCGCCACTTTTGAATAAGATCATTTTTTTAATTTGAAAATTTTGGATAAAAATGAAATTTCAAATTATTTCTGCAATAAAAAAATACTTTATTTCAAATATAATGCAAACAAATTTGATCGTCCGAATTTTTCGCCTTATTTGAAAAACAATTCAACTTTTTGAATAAAACCGTGACTGGAACTCTTTCCGTTTTGCTAACTTCATCAAATTCGAGAAAATCTTGTAAAATCCTCTGAAATTTTTCAAATATCTTGAATTGCGATAAATCATATAAAATCTATTGAAAACGCTTCAAATACCTTAACATAATTTGGATATTCTATAATCATCGAATAACTGGCAAGTTGGTTAAAATTTCTGACAAAACGTTCAAAAACTACTTCACATTACAAGTGGATGAAAAATTTCATTGTTAATTTATCTTTCTATTTGAAAATGCAACTGTTGAATTTTCCATTAATAATTCATCTTTTTTGATCGAATATTCAATTAATTGGTTGAAAATTCCACTACTTTGCCATTTTTTTTTTTTTTTTTTTTAGGTCGAGAGGTTTGAATCTATTTGATGAAAAATCGTTGTTTTTTTCTTCTTGGTTGAAAATTAATTTTTGTGAGTTGGAAATTGAACTGCTAGGTTGCAAGTTCAGCATCGTTAATAATAATTTATTTGATTGGTTGGAGATTGAACTCTTTCATGGAAGTTATTATTCCTTTAGTTGAAGATTAATTTTTGAACTGAAAATTTAAGTGTTCTAATATTTGTCCTAAAATTCATCATATTCTTGAGATGTGCCAGAATCGAGTCTTTCGTAATCTTTCGTCAATTATATTTTCAGAATTTTTCAGTTCTTTGATTATAAAATTAATGATTAATATCGAATGACACCTTTTTATGATGCACAAGAACTTGTCGATGAAAGCAAGTGATTTTTTGTCAAAATATAACCTTGAAATCAAATCCTCGATTATGATAATATAATTTTATTTGATATTACAATTTCTTTATAACAAATAATATTACTTATGAATCATTTTCTGCTTGCATACACTCCTGTGCTTTGAATCCAAAAGATAATGAAAGTCGAAAAGTTGTTTACCAAATGATAGACGAAAAAAAAGAATCAACATTTGTTCATTATTTGCATTGATGTAAAATTTTGAAGAATAACAATTCAGAATTTGCTTTCATATATCAGTTTCGAATTCAGTAAAAAAAATTTTCCATTAAAAATCAATCAAAAATTGCGTCCTACAAGTTATTGTTAACTATGTTATTTGATTTCGCTCACTGTGTCTGTCGTTGCGCGTGGATAATGAGGCTACGCGGCTGCACTAAAAAATTGATATCCCTATAAAGTATACGCTGTAGCTAAAAAATACTGGAAATTCTGTTGGTAGTTAGGGCAATATAGTGTTTTCAAAAAACTCGCGTCTGAAAACGCAAACTCATGCAACTTTCTGAATTTTGAATATTCGAAGAAAAAAAATTGAATGTCCTTGTGGGGATTAGCAGAAGATAAAACAAAAGAGGCCTTAATAATCATAATGTATTTGCATTTAAATCTTTTTATTTAATTTTGATCCGACTACGGATTACAAAGAATATTATATTTTGATATATCTTTTTTCTACTGAATTAATGATACACATACTTTAGAGTATCTTCATTGGAAACAACTTCTGTAAACCAACGCGGAAAGATTGGATAATGTGAGCCTACATGACATTCCCTCATTTCCATTATGGTCATATCTTCAACGGCACCGCTAATCATGTTTATTTTTGTTCTCGAACTATATCTATCTACCTTATATATTCCACGAAGAATCCCAGTATACTCCAGTATTGCAAAAACGTCACCATCGGATGTTGATAAAACAATATGTTCTCGGGTTGGCACGGGCACATATTTATTCGTTTCTGGTCGCAATTTAATTGGTAAGCCGGCAGGAATAACATATCTTCGAAATTCGAATCGCCGGTTCTGATTTGCCTGGGGAATAAGCCGAATATATCCAAGTTTTGAAAGTGTATATCCAAGTACTTCGTGAGCAGGAGGCCTGCCCGGAGAAGACTTGGATTGTCTGATAGAAGAAGAAGAAGAGAACTCAGGAATACGTTCGACATTGGGATCCCGTTCAAACTGTAGTGAATCGTAATTTGCAGAAGTTTTAATAAAACTTCTTGAGAACATTAGTTGACTTTTGCCTACTGGACAATCCCTTTTTTCATCTGAAGTCAATTTATCAACTGCGCCGCTTATCATATTTATTTTTATTCGCGACTTATTTCTATCTGCCCTATAAATTCCACGAAGAATCCCCGTATAATCCAATATGGCAAGAATGTCATCATTGGATGTTGATAATACAATATATTCTCGGGTTGGCACGGGCACATATCTATTTCGTTCTGCTTGAAATTTAATTGGCATACCGGCAGGAATAACGTATCTTCGAAATTCAAATTGCTGGTCTCGATTTTTGCGAGGAATAAGTCGAACATATCCAAGTTGTTCTATTGTGCATCCAAGTACTCGATCTGAAGGTAGCCCGCCCAGAGGAGAAATGGATCTGTCACGAAGTGGAGGTTCCTGAGGAGATATCCGGGCAGGTGAATGTTGTCTGGCTGGAGAAGAACCAGAATTACGTTCCCTTTTCGGGCTTCTGCTAGCAGGAAACCTGGATCTGCCACGAAAAGGAGCCTCTTCTGGAGAAATCCATTCAGACAAATGTTGTTGTCGAGCAGCAGAAGAAGAAGGAGGGCCTGCATCACGTTCATTCTTGGGTTTCTGGTCGGGCTGTGAACTGCACTCTGCAAGAAGAAATAGAAGATTCTTTTTTTATTGTTCAACACATTTATGTCTAATATCTTCAGCTGAATTCAACGTTTCTTTGCAGAAGACATCATTCTAATGATTCAATAAAAATTATGAGAAATAATTTTTAATCACAAGATCTCGCCACTGCACATTTTTCTTATTAAATAAACATATATATATTTTTTAGAAGATGAGTGCATGAACGCTTTGATAAACTTAATGACAATAAACGATCTTCTGCTATACAAAAACCTATACAAAGGATACAGTTTCAATACATTCAATTCTTTGGCAAATATGTTTTTACTCAGTTTTTACTGTCAATTAAATCTTAACAAACAACCATTTTAAATACGCCATAGAAAGAATTGAATTGCAATGATTTCAAAATTACATAAAGAAGAGTTGCGCGTCAAAACTTCCAAGTTGAAAATGATTAACGCTCACCATGTTTGAATTTAACTTAACTCATTGTTTTATTTTTGGGATTGATTCTGAATTTGCTAAAATTCTCCTGGAATTCTTATGAACCTCATCGAACTTTTTTGAATTCAAAAAAACATTAGTGGTACCTTCGGATCGTCTTAAGCCAATGGAACGCGTAAAAAAAGAATGCCATAAAAAATAAATCTCTAGTTTTTACAATGTAAATATACAAATGGCTATTATATGACTACAAGCTATAGAAAGGGAGACTTTAGGCTCGCTCCACGGGCCTGATGAATAGCCGTATTTATGCATGTATTATATGTAATATAATAAGAATTACAGACATCTCATATTGTTATATTCACCAATAGACTTGACGATGACCGCCAAAGTGAATACAAAAGTATAGACCATCCCCATTTTCGCAAAATAGAGAGATAGCAGATTAATGCATTAGTGAATAATTTGGTGAACAACTGTATCTAAGAAATATTCCATTGCATCATCAGAGTACAAATAAATACACAAGTCTCCGTCATTTCACATATATGTGAGATAATGACTTTATAAGTGTCAAGATTGTCTCTCGCAAATAATGATATCATTTGACATTTCTTATCACGATCATTTTAATTGAAACATTTTCCTCTCAAATGGAAGGTATTGGTTTTATGTAAAAATTGAGTCAACACGACAACTTCAGAAGAAATTATCTGATTATATAATAAATAAATGGAATCTATATGGTTGAGAAAGAAGCCTGGGAAGGGAGGAGAAGTAGAAGTATGTGAGTGGAATTAGGGGATGTAAAAGATGGAGAAGTGAGGGAAGGGATGGGATTGGAAGTGTGGGATGTGAGGGGTTGGAATGTAGAAAAAGGTGAAGTCAGATAATTGAGGAGGTAGAAAGTATGAGAAGTGCGGGATGTGAAGAATGTTAGGGGTTGTGATGTAGAGGATGGAGAAGTAAGAAAAGTAAAGATGTTATATTATTATATATTTACCAATAGAATCAAGGGAAACGGCAAAAGCAAGGTATAGCGCACCCACAGTGATCCTCATTTTTTACTGATCAAGTAGATGAGAGTAAATGGCAGCAGGTGATACTGATTCAGCGAGCAAAGGAATTTTTATTGCGATGTTTCCATATATATGAATATACTAGTGAGTTTTTCGTATTCCACGTAGCCAATTTTGATTTGTTGACTCCCCCTTTCTGACCTCCTGTCCCAATCCGCAAAAAAATATCCACGTCGTATACAGACAGCCGCTAGTCACTATCTTATTCGACATACGCTCATAGTTCAAACAAATGTTCTAGAAAACAAATATTTATTGGTCCAATTTTATCTCTCCCAAGGCTTCATTATTGCATAAATTAACATGATGAATTCATGTGATATCGTTTATTGATTTTTTTTGTAATGAACCGAATGTAAATTTTTTATAAACCATTTTAATTTTACATGCACTACGTTTTGATTGTGGGAAAAATATTTTAAAAGTTAAGAAATCTCTAAAATGTAATTACAATTCTCATCATTTTAAATTTTTGCATTGAAAATTGCTATGTACCTATTATTTAAAAACACGTTCGTAGATCGACCGGCTTTTTAGGATTATTGAAAATTTATTCACTGAATATAATTAACAAATATCAAAAGTGTTATTGAATAGATTTCAAGCGACACAGTACGAACAGGTATCGTTTTTGTCAACTTACAATGTATACAGTGGGTAGAAGATAAAATCATTTGTAATTTTCCTGATGTCCTAGAAATTTTATAAATTACAAATTGAACTGTCGGGCGGGTCAGAACTTTCAGCCCACACTAGATTTTACTGCTTTTAGGTCGGGTTGCGAACCTGATACCTGACCTGACGTCAATTTGTACTCCCACTCGAAAGTAGCGTATCTGTTGGCTAAATGCGGATTTTACGTTAATTCTGCCTTTTTCGTTTTTTTTTCAATTAAAATAATTAATCAAGAATAATTAAAAGTAATAAAACGCTTTCAACTCTTGAGATTCCATTTCAGAATATGTTTGCATTGCCAACAAAAAAGTTTGATTTTCAACCAGCAAAGATTTTCTACCAGAAGAGGTGAATCAGATATTTGAACTTTCACAAAAAATTGATTTTTAACCAACCAGTGTTATTAGCAACCAAATAAATAACATTTAGTATGATTAACAAAGTATAGAAAATGCAATACTCATGCATTGAGAAAAAGTTTGCTTTTGCTAAGTGAATTTTATGTGTCTGAGGTAATCAAATTCTTGATCATTTGAAAAACTTTGAATTGAAAAAATGATTTACATATGTGCTGCCACGACGCAGCACGGAAAGTATCTTTCAGAGCGTCAAGATTAATGATTTCTGAGGAAGAAAAAAAAATACATCCTGAAGATTTTGGGGAGATGTGAAAAGATAGCTACAACAGGATAGACAGAGCCTTCACGATGATTCATTATAATAAAATTATTTGTTTCGGGTTTCAATCGTGTGCAAGGTTAGAAATCTTCACGACCTATCGTGAACATTGCCTGTGATTGGACAAGAGCCCTACCGGGTTACTAGTTGAGCTTGATTGGCCAATCAAGTCTTTTTTTTCAAACAGGAAGGGCGAAAATTCAATTCGAATTGGTATTATATCCAGTATCCCTCTCGATGTTATTAGGGTCTTTTAGGATTTCGATTGCTTCTCTGTGTTTTCTTGATAAAATATTGTATGTTTTTGCGATGGCGGTCGTTTTCTCAATGAAAATACTATGTGCAGTTTTATTATGATGCTCAGCTAGTGTTGATTGCGTGAAGTGTTTCATCCTGACTTTACACTCATGTTCCTTCACACGTTGGCTTACTGCGCTTCCGGATTCTCAAATATAGACTTTTCCACAAGAGCAAGGTATTTTATATACTTCCGGATCACTGAGAGGTTCCTTTTTATGTTTAGGATGTTTAGATGTTTTGTAATTCCTTTTGTAATTTATCTTTATCTGTTATGGAGACAGCTCTACATACAAAGGAGTTGATGACCGATTGTTTTCGAGATGGGTGGTGGTGGAATGAAGCACGTAGGTATCTGTGAGGGTTTTCTGAAAACCTCATGTCCCGATGTGTCATCACATTTTTTGTAAACTATTATGTCTAAGGAAGGCAACTAACTGTTCAGTTTGTTTAATTTTTATGGTTAACTGGATATGGGGTTCTAATTGATTGACGAAATTGAAAAACTTATGTGGCTCATCTAGTTCATGTCTCCAGATGACAATGGTGTTGTCAAAGTAACGGCATCAAAATTCTGATTCAAGCTTGGATTGGTTGAAGATTTTAGTTTCTAGATGTTTCACAAAGATTGTATCAGAGATTGGTACTTTCGTAATGAAAGATACTATGTCGGAACTCAGTAGGATGTCTTGGGTTTGAATGTGAATCTGTTGTATCTTTTTGATGGAGTCAAAAGAGTTTTGGAAGTGTGTGAAAGATTTTCCCGAGAGAGGATTCATTTCTTCGCAAAGGAAGCGTGCTATGTAGTAAGTTGGTGAGTTTATTGCTTTGACGAACGGTCTGAGTGGAATGTTGTTTTCTTTCGATTTTTGGGAGACCGTGAAGTTTTGGAGAGATGGGATTAGTAGATATCAATTTAGATATTGTTTTTATGTCAAGTTTAGAGTCCTTGAGAAGGGTTTTTGTTATGCTGAATATTGTTTTCGTGGGGCGTTTTTTGAGTTTTTTTTATACGTATCGTCAGTTAGTAGGTCCATGATTTCGTTGTTTTAGTCTTCTTTATTCATTACAACTGGTGGCCTTTGTCTGTGTGTCATATTATGATGCCTTTATTCCGATTGAGTCCCTTAATTATTGTTTTTTCTTGTTTTGTTAAGTTTGAGGAGGGAAGTTGTACCGGGTGTAAGATGTCGGCCGTCCTACGCCGTATGTCATTCGCTTTTTGGGTGGAAGGGTATATATTGTGAATTTCAGCATACTGATGGTTTCTTCTTACAAAATTTTGGAGGGAGTCATTGTAAAATTATATCCTACAGGTAAGGCTGCAAATAGTTCATTGCTGAGAGGCTGGTTAAGGATGCTAGTTAGTGTGAGTGTAGTAGTGGCAGTGTAGTGGCAGTGTAGTGGATAGTGTTAGTGGTGTGTGCCTTATTGAAAGTAAATTCTAAAAATTTTTATTCGTTTTTGAGTGGAAACATCTTTAATCAATTGGAAATGGTCAAATGGTATGCGATCCAATGTAGACCAAATGTCAAACCTGAGAGTATTTGATAGTTTCAGGTGAAGTTTTAATAGTTTCTTCAAGGTAATGTGCAAGAAAAATTTGGTATGATGTATTCTTTCTTTCAAGCGAAGCAAACTTGTTTTATGCAGAATTCATATGGATTCATTTGTTTCCAAATGGTTTTCATTTGTAAGGATTTTGAGACGATGTTTTTGTCCCTCATCGCTTCAAGAAAGCTAACGATTTTAACAGCTTAGCTTGAGAAGACCGGAGCTTACTAAAAGTGTTAGCTTAAGTGAGAAAACTTTCCCTGTAGAGTTCTTTCATAAGAAGGATATTAACGCACGCAACGAATCTCCTATTTGTTGTTTCGCAGAAATGTCCATTCTACAGGTGGACATTTCTTATGATTGTTTAACAATACATAGATACTACCCACCCCCCTCCACCTACTTGCGCGAAGCTTTTTCCATTGTTCTTGACTTGGAGAATGGTACTTTGAGTGTAGTAAATTTAACCGAAAATTTATCTAGAATTACTCTAATTAATGAGTCAACATGAGCGATAGATTACAGGAAAAAAACCGCACCTTTCTAGCATTAGTCTGAGAGAATATTGTTATAACTAATAATAATTTGTTAAACAATGTATGTGATCATCTAGTCATGAGTAAAAACTAGTATTTGATATATAAAAAATGATTTGCATTAAAAACCACCAAACATAATACTAATGAGCGCCAAAAACTGGCAAAAGGAAAATTTTTACTTATGAGCTATTTTCAAAAAGTAATTACTCGATTGAGTTATATGGCTAATTGTCAAAAAACATCTTCAGGTTCAATTCTATTCACTTAATATGTGACATGATGAATAAAAGGTACGAAAAAGTTTTGTTTAAATGAGAAATACGTGTCAAACTTCATCAGACTTGCGTAACATCTTAATATCATTTTTTTCAATAAAAGAACGCCTTTTTTATATTCGACCAAATTTTGGGACGATATGGATAAAGTTCGAAGACGGCGATTTTGTAACATTGTCGTCTTTATTCAAACAACAGGAAGGTAATCGTGATACTTGTGAACAGGCTACGTCACATCTACCAAGGTAACGTATTTACAAGATGTTTCTCTCTAAAATGATGAAATAAAAATATTTACACACTTAATCTATTTCAACTCGCTTTTCTCGCGCCTTGTTTCTCGGTTTGTAGAGAAAATTTGTTTAAATTTTAATCAAGTTCAATCAACAGAACTTGATTTCCTCCCTTAATATATAAACTACGTATGCTTATGTTTTTTGACGGGCCGATTACGAATATGATAGTGAAATTCGCGCAAATTGGATTTTTTGGGGGAAACCATGAAAAACGTAGGTATATAAAATTGCACATTTTATGTTTTATTAATTTCACGCCTATATGTATGTAACAGTTTTCGGGATTTTCGAAGTTGGATATGGAAAATGACAAAGATTTCATATTTCCATTAAACGTTGCAAATGGGAACCTATGTGGTCTACACTAATTTTGTAGCCAGTTACAAAAGTGCCTTCATTCCCCCTCCCTCCCACCTTGAGAATTTGATATCTTGAACTTATGCAAAGAAAATTTCAGAAATCTTTTCGCGTTCCCCAGATATGAGTGAAAAAGTTGAATTAGGTCTGCGTTGGGTTTAGATCGGACTGTTGCTACCCGGATCGCTGCCAGCCGAATCTGTCGATTTGAAACATTGCAACAAGCCGGTAGATTGTTGCCACGTTTTTCTAGCTCATAGTATGAGTTGAACTCGAGTTGGAAACTTCAAGAAATTTTTTATTGATAAAAATTGTTCAATCTGTCAGTTACCAGTGTACTAAAAATTCATTAATGTTAACTTTGTTTCTACAAAATAAGGTGCTGTCCCATCTGATGTAATTGTGGTAAAAGGGTTTAATAACCAAACTGTTGATGGTGCACTCTTCTATACCAGCCGGGATGCAGATTGGTTGAAACCTCGGACATACCCGAAAAACTTTCAAGGCTATGAGGTTTTGATACGTATGTTCATAGGCTCTCGTTTTGCTTTTAGTTTCTTCATGCCAAAAGGACTAATTGATAAAAATAAAATTGAGATTTTTTCTGAAATAAAAAAACATACTTTATTTCAAATTTGAAGCAATCAAATTTTATCGTGCGAATGTTTTGCCTTATTTAAAAATCAATTCAACTTTTTGAATGGAACCGCGACTAAAACATTTTCCGTTCTCCAAAATAGTTCGTCATTCACATGATTATTATCTGATTATTAAACTGTTGAGGCGGCTTACAAAATTTGCTTACTTATATAAATAAAAGTGTTCTGATGACAAATATGAAATCGAAATCTATTCACTATTCATTAAGAAAATTACTTGAGGTTCTACATTATTCATGAAATTCGAGAAAATCTTGCCAAATCCTTCAAAATCACTCGAAATATGATCAAATCAACCTTTAAAATTTGATAAAGTCCTTTCAAAATTTTAAATCTCTCAAAAACTTTGCAGCCACAGAAATCTTCTGAAATGTCTGTAATCACAAGAAATTATATCAAATCTTTGGAAAACGCTTGAAATGCCTCCAAATAATAAGGATATCCTGTAATCATCAAAACCCTATCTTTGTTAACATTTCTTACAGAACGTTCAAAAACTACTTTACATTACAAGGGGATAAAAAATTTTGTTGTAAATTTATCTTTTTAGTTGAAAATGCAACTATTAAATTTTCCATCGAAAATTCATCTTTGTTGTTTGAGAATTCAATTAATTCGTAGAAAATTACACAAAATTGATAAAAACTCTTTTTGCTGGTTGAAGTTTAAATTATTCTGTTGAAAATTCGTTTTTTCTTGTTGAAAATTCTTTTTTATAAGTTGGAAATTAAACGGCTAGATTGTTGGTTCAACGGCGTTCTCAAAACTTTATTTTATTAATTGAAGATTGAACTCCTTCATGGAAACTAGTATTCTTTTAGTCGAGAATTAATGTTTTCTCTAAAAAATTAAGAGTTCTATTTCTGTCATAAAATTGATCATATCTTCGAGATGTGCTTTTTCACGATGCTAATTGCTCATTACATAAAAAAATGATATAAAAATGATTCAAATAATGAATTATGTATAAAGCAGTTATGTGCACATCACAAGGCAAAGAAAACTCGAGTCTTTCGTGATCTTTCGCAAATTATATTCTTAGAATTTTTCAGTTTTTTGCTCATAAAATTAATAAATAAAATTGAATGACAGCTTCTTATTGTACACTGCACATTGTCGATAAAAGCAAGTAATTGTTTGTCAAAATATTCCCTTTGAAATCAAATACTCGATAATGATAATATAATTTTATTTGATACTATAATTTTTTCATAACAAATAATATTACTGATTTGAAATGTTGAACAAAAACAATTCGAAAATCGCTTTCACATATCAGTTGTAAATTCAATAACATTTTTCGCGAAACAAAACAGAATCTAAAATCAATTAAGAATCGTGCCCTACAAGTTATCGTTAACTTTGTTATTTCATTTCGCCCTACTGTGTCTGTCGTTTCGCGTGGATAATGAGGCTGCGCGATTGCACTAAAAAATTAATATCCCTATAAAATATACAGTGTATCTAAAAGATAATTAAAGTTCTATTGGCAGTTAGGGCAATATGGCTTTTTAAAAAATTTCGCTTCTGAAAACTCAAAATCACGTAACTATCTCAATTTCGAATATTGGAAGAAAAAAATTTTAAGTGGGCTTGTGGGGATTAGCAAAAGATAAAACAGAAGAAGCCTTGATAACCATAATACATTTGCATTCAAATCTTTTTATTGAATTTCGATCCGACTACGGATTACAAAGGACATTATATCTTAGTTTTTTTTTCTATTGAATTAATTATACACATGTTGCAATGTATCTTCATTGGAAGTAACTTCTTTAAACCAACGTGGGAAGATTGGGTGACGTTTGCCTACAGGACATTCCCGCATTTCAACTACGGTCATATCGTCAACTGCACCGCTTATCATGTTAATTTTTATTCTTGAATGATATCCATCTGCCTTATATATTCCAAGAAGAATCCCACTATACTCCAGTATTGCAAAAACGTCACCATTGGATGTTGATAAAACAATATGTTCTCGGGTTGGTACGGGCACATACCTGTTCCCTTCTGCTCGCAATTTAATTGGCAAACCGGTAGGAATAAAATATCTTCGAAATTCAAATTGCCGGTACTGATTTGTCTGCGAAATAAGTCGAATATATCCAAGCTTTTCAAGTGCATATCCAAGTACTTTACGAGGATAAGGCCTGCCCGGATAAGAGGTAGACTGTCTGACAGAAGAAGAAGAAGAACTAAAAGTGCGTTCGACATTGGGATTCCGTTCAAACTGAAGTGAGTCGTAATTTGCAGACGCTTTAATAAAACTCCTGGAGAAGATTGCTTGACCTTTTCCTACTGGACAGTCCCTTTTTTCATCTGGAGTCAAGTTATCAAGTGCGCCGCTTATGATATTTATTTTTATTCGCGAATGATTGACATCTGGCCTATAAATTCCACGAAGCGTCCCACTGTAATCCAATGTTGCAAAAATGTCATTATTGGATGTTGATAATACAATATATTCTCGGGTTGGCACAGGCTCATATCTATTCAGTTCTACTCGAAATCTAATTGGCATACCCGCAGGAATAACGTATCGTCGAAATTCAAATTGCTGGTTTCGATTTTTGCGAGAAATAAGCCGAATATATCCAAGTTCTTCTATTGTACATCCAAGCACTCGATCTGAAGGAAGCCTGCCTAGAGGAGAAATGGATCTGGCACGAAGTGGAGACTCCTCTGGAGAAATCTGGTCAGGCAAATGTTGTTGTCGAGCAGCAGAAGAAGAAGAAGGTGCAGCATTACGTTCGCTATTAGGTTTCTCTTTGGGCTGGGAGCTGCATTCTACAAGAAGCAATAGAAGATTTTCTTTCAGCACATTTATGTCTAGTAGCTTTAGCTAAATTCGAAGTTGCTTTGCAAAAAGCATCTTTCTGATGATTCAATAAAAATTATGAGAAATAATTTTTGATCATAAGAACTCCCCACCGTACATTTTTCTTGTTAAATAAACATATATTTTTTGTAGAAGACGATTGCATCAACGCTCTAATAACCTCAATTAAGACTTGACAAAAAATCATTTCAAATACGCGAAATAAAGACTTGAGTTACAATTATTTTAAAATTCCATAAAGAATAGTTGATCGTCAAAACTTCAAAGTTGAAAAAGATTAAGGCTCGCCGAGCTTAAATTCAAGGGAACTCATTGTTTTTTTTTTTTGCGATTTATTCTGAAATCATACAAATTCTCTTGGAGCTCTTATAAACCTTATCGCACTCTTTTGAATTCAAAAAAATATGAGACATATTATTAATATACGTTAGTCACTTGTAGTTGCTTTTAGTCACATTTTGGGTTGAAAATTATCATGTTAAAGAACTGTATTTAAACACAATATCTCATTTGCAAATAAGGTTTCGACTTTGCTTGATATACATGATAATAGTACATGTACAATAATGATGATATATAATATACAATCTACTATCTGTTACCCGGAGTCACCTTAACTTGATTTCCCCGTCTGGCCCGGCCATCGCCCCATCTATCAGATAATAATATATAATATAGGGCGGGTAGGAGAACTATCGAAAATATCTACGTTCTGCAGCACGTGGTGGATAGAGAATTAGTGAAGAAGGGGACGAGAGTGTACGCGTTTTTTGTGGACCTCAAAGGCGCGTTTCCTTCGGTGGATACGGGGAGGTTGTGGGAGGCGATGGAGGACAGAGGAGTGGAGAGAGACCTAATTGAGAGGGTAAGGGAGATATATGAAGAGACCAAAGACAAGGTAAGAGGAGGGGAGGGGATTCCGGAGGGATTCTGAATGGATTGGGGTTTAAGGCAAGCACTTAGCCCAACGCTTTTTGAGATTTTAGTTGCGGATATGGAAAGCAAGCTGGAGGCCGGGGTGGTAGGAGGAGTCAGGATGGGAGGGGTTAGAATTTGGTCACTAGCGTATGCATATGACATAGTGTTGCTGGCAAGCAGCGAGGAGGCCTTAAATGAGATGATGAAGAGGTTGAGAAGATACCTGGATAAAAAAGGGTTAGAGGTGAATGCGGAAAATTCCAAGGTTATGGTGTTCAGGAAAGGAGGGGGAAGAGATAAGGGAAGGGAGTGGAAGTGGAAGGGAAAGGAGGTGCAGGAGTTGAAAGAGCTTGTGTACCTGGGCTTCGTGTTTCGAAGGAATGGGGGAGTGGATGGTCACATAAAAGACAGAGTGAGGAGGGCAAATGTGGTAATGAGGCAGGTGTGGGGGTTGGGAAAGAAGTTATTCGCAGATGATTTTGGAAGGAGAATGAAATTATTTGATTCACTAGTGATGAGTGTGCTATTGTATGAGGTAGAAGTTTGGGGGTGGAAGGAAAGTTAAAACGTAAATAGAACGCAAGAGAGGTATGTAAAGTGGACCCTGGGGTTGGCAAGGAACACGCCTGATTATATTGTAGGTAAATAATTTTGTTTAAATGTTAAACTATTTTCTTGAAGATATGGTTTGGTGGAAATACCTCTGTCTGAATTGAAAATTTAACTCTTTGTTCATTAGTCCAACTGTTTGATAAGAAATTAGAGAATAAATTTGTTTAGTTTCTACTATCAGCTTGAGAATACATTATTATGCTAAAAATTAATTTCTTTGTCGTGAGCTCGATAGCATATTATGTACCAATGAAAAAAAATGGAAATTACTGATGAGTGTATCTTTCCAGTGGGAGTCGTGGAATAACAGCATGAAGTTATCCTTTTCAAAAATGATGACCAAAAAAATACCATAAAAAAAGCAATCTCTAATTTTTACAGTGTAAGTATACAAATGACTATTATATTACTATTAGCTGGAAAGGGGGACTTCAGGCTCGCTTCGCAGGCCTAAAAAATATCCGTATTCGTGCATGTCTTGTATGAAATATAATAAGGATTACAGATATATTATATTATTATATTCACCAATAGAATTAACGATGACCGCCAAGAAGAAAACAAAAGTACAGACCATCCTCATTTTCGTCAAGCAGAGAACAAACTGATAATGATTTAGTGAATAATTTAGTTAACAACTGTATCTGAGGAATATTCCATTGCATCATAGGAGTACAAATATATACATAAGTAACCATATCTCACACACATGTGAAGTAACGACTTTGTTAGTGTCAAGATAGACCCTAGCAGATAATGATATCATTTGACATTTTTTATTACGATCATTTTAATCAAGATATGCTCATCTCAAATGGGAGGTAAAAGGTTTCATGTAAAAACTGAGTCAACACACTCCGACGTCAATTTGTACTCCCACTCGAAAGTAACGTAGCCGTTGGCTAAATTCGGATTCTACGTTAATTCTGCTTCTTTTCGTGTGTTTTTTTTACAATAATGAATAAAGAATAGTTAAGAATAATAGAATATCAAATTTTTTAGCTCAAAGTGCTCTTAAAAGAGAGGCAATATAGTGATTTTTCACAAAAATAGACAGTAGAGAAATAAATTCTTTTGAACACAACTAATATCGATACCACATAAAATTCAATATGATACGCTTTAAATTCTTGAGATTTCATGTCACAATATGTTGCATTGCCAACAAAGAAGTTTAGTTTTCATCAAACAAAAATTTTCTACCAGACGAGGTACATTTGTCACCCAAAAAGTCAAATTTCCAATCATATATTCGAATTTTCAACAAAGAATTGATTTTCAACCAATCAGTGTCATTAGCAACCAAATAGTTGAACTTTCAAGCAGAAGAAACGAATATACGTTGTAATAACATTTTAAATGATCAACAAAGTATAGAAAATGCAATACACATGGACTGAGAAAAAGTTTGGTTTTACTGAGAGAATTTCATTTCGCTGAAGTAGTTGAAAGTACTGATCATTTGCAAAACCTTGAATTGAAAAAATGATTTACATCTGAGCCGCCACGACACGGCACCGGAAGCATCCTTCATTTTGGGGAAATGTGACAAGATAGCTACAATATAATTGATTTAATGCTCTCACGATGATTCATTATGATAAAATTGTGTTTTGGGTTTCAATCGTGTGTAGAACTACGAATCTGGCCGACGTATCGTGAACATTGCCTGTGATTGGTCGAAAGCCCTACCGGGGGGACTCGTCGAACTTGATTGGCCAACCAAGTGTTTTTTTTAAACCCAGGAGGACGAAAAGTCAAATCGGATTGGTATTATATCCGTTGTCCTTATTGATTTTAATACGGTGTTTTAAGATTTCAATTGATTCTCTATGTTTTCTTTGAAAAATGTTGTATGTTTTTGCGCTGAATGTCGTTTTGTCAAATAAAATTCTATGTCCTGTCTCGATATGATGCTCAACTAGTGTTGATTGCGTGAAATGTTTTAGAGATTCCTTTTTATGTTTAGGGTTGTTCAGATGTTTTGCAATTTCTTTTGTAATTAATCTTGATCTCTTATGGAGACATATCTACATACAAAGGAGTTGATGGCCGATTACTCCTGATGTGTTATCGGATTTTTGTAACTTAGTACGTCCAAGAAAGGCAATTTTCCATTTTGTTCAATCTCTATGGTTAACTGAATATAAGGTTGTAATCGATTGAAGAAATCGAAAAACTTGTTCAGCTCATCTAGTCCATGTCTCCAGATGACAAGAGTGTTGTCAAAGTAACGGCACCAAAATTCTGGTTTAAGCATGCAAAGATCTTTAATCCATTGAGATTGGTCAAATGACATGCGATCCAATGTAGACCAAATGCCAAATCTGAAGGTATTTGATCGGTCAGGGAGAAGTTTTAATAGTTTTTTAAGGTAATGTGCAAGACAAAATTGGTATGGTGTATTCTTTCCTTCAGGAGAAGCAAACATGTTTTATGTAGAATTTATTTGTATATAGATGTTCCCGAATGGTTTTTCATTCGTAAGAATTTTGGGACGATATTTTTCTCTCTGCATTGTTTCAAGAAAGCTAAAGATTTCAATAGTTTAGCTTGAGAAGACCTGAACAGCTTTCGGGATATTCGAAGTTGAAGATGGTAAATGATAAACATTTCATATTTCCATTAAGCGTGGGAAATGGGAATCTATGTGATCTACACTAATTGTGTAGTCAGTCACAGAAGTGCTTTCACGCCCCCCCTCCATTCCTCCCTCTCTGAGAATTTTATATCTTGAATTTATGCAAAGAAATTTTCAGAAATCTTCTCGCGTTCCCCAGTCATGAGTGAAAATGTTGAATTGTGTCTGCGCTGGGTTTAGATCAGACCACTGCTACCCGGATCACTGCCAGCCAAATCAGACGATCAATTTGTAAGTTAGCAGTGTACTGGAAATTCATGAATGTCAATTTTGTTTCTACAAAATAAGGTGCTGTCCCATTTGATGTCGTGGTGGTAAACATGTCGAATAAATACACTGTTGACGGTGCACTCTTCTATACAAGGCGGGATCCCCATCGATTGAGACCTCGGACGAACCGCACAGATGTGCATAGGCTCTCGTTTTACTTCTAGTTTCCTCATGCCGAAAAAAAGAGTTGCTGGTCATAATCATGCACATGAAGTTTGAGTAATTTGAGCTAGAGTTATGGATAATGAAGGTGAGAAACGATGGAGCATTCTACCTTTACAATCCTGCTGCGCCACCTGCATATCGGGTTGAAAAACACTTTCTAGCTCTTAATAATATTTTTAAAATCAGTTTTTTATAGTAAAACTTTTTTCATAAACATAATTCAAAGTTGATGCAACAACATAAAAGATTTCTTGGTTCAAGACGAATCGATTGACTCATAATATTAATACATTTTGTCAAAGAGGAAGGAAGTAATTGCCATGTATAATATTTGAAACATCCGTTTCAAACGGAAAAACTTTCTTCCCTTTTCCAGCTCAAAAAATTATCATTTCGAATACAAAATTTTATTTCTCTAATTTGTCTTTGTGTTTAAAAAAGGTTTGTATTATTTTATGATTTTGTATTTTTTGTAAATTTCTATTTTTAAATTAATCAAAATAGAGACTCCGGTTTGTCTATTATTCAAAAAAATCACTAATGCTTCTTCTATGAGGAAGCAAATACTCGATATCGAATTCACAGCTAGTTTCATATTTTCTTACGCCCTTTCCCATTTTCCTACACTATTTCATATTTTCCTATGCCTCTTCCTTCTTTCCCACTTTACTTCATATTTTCCAACGCCTGCGCCCTAGGAAAAATATGAAAAAAGCATGGAAAAATATAAAATAGCATCGGAAAAAGCAAGGGGCGTGGAAAAGTACGGAATACCGTTGGAAAAAGGAATGGGGCTGGAAAAATATAAAATAGCGTTGAAAAAAAGAAGAGGCGTGAAAAAATATTAAATGGTGTGAAGAAATATAGAAAGGGCGTAGGAAAATAGGATGCGTCGTAGAAAAATATGAAAAAGCGTAGAAAAAAAGAAAGGGGCATGGGAAAATATGAAATAGCGTGAGAAAATGAAATAGCGTGGGTTAGAATATCTACTATCACACTTTTTGTTGACAATTCATCATTCATTTTAAAATTCATTTCATTTGTTGAAAATTTTTTTCATGCAACATGAATTTCTTTAAATGAAAATTTAACTATATAAGAGTCCTTAGCGTCTGGGAAATCCAAAATAGAAGAAAATAGAACAACAATATGTTGCATCAACACTGTCGGACAAGTTTTTAAAAGGTGTAAAAAACCAGTTACGAATTAGTTACGAATATTTCTAGTGATAGTAATCATTTCTACCTCTGACACTATTACATACAACACTTTGTACTGTTAGATACTCAACTTCAGCATATGCTCTACCATCGCAGTTGAGCAAGTTCAGCACATTAACGAAACATCCGTTTTCAAGACGAAGCACTGTATATTTAGACTTTTGCGGTTTTAGATACTTTTCGGAATCGATTGCCATACCTGACGAAATACAACGATTAAAAGTAGAAACTTTTGAGTCAGTATTCGAATAACTTCCATAACTCGGATCGACTGTGCCTTGTCCAATTAAAACAACATTATCAATACGACAGAAAGAAGCAACTTCTTGTCTTGAAAACAGTTAATCGTAAAATACTTTTACAGTAGGATTTTTAATTATCTCCGATGAAAGACTTTTAAAAAAATTAGCTTGCAAAGCATTTTTTGCCATCCGTTCATAAACGCCCTTCGGTCCATTCGCACACTGCTTCAGATGGAATATTGTATTCTCGGATGGAAACGTTGATGCTACCCAAAGAGGACCACAGTACCTCGCACATTGAACTAAATGTGTTAAAGTATGTACATTGAATTTTGTAGACTTTTCGCCATATAAAATCTCAAAGATGCAAACAAAATGCATGAGATCATATTCTGTTTGTTGCAACTCTTCTTCAGTTATGTTAGTTTTTAACAACGTATGGATACTCTTTCCATAGAGTGAGAAGTGTTGCAGAGCGTAGTTATCCAAAATTTCAAGCAAGCAAGGAATCGCGTGAAAAAGCAGCCAACTTCGCCACTCCGATGCTGTCCACTCTCATTTTTCCGTCGTTAGCGGTCTCACGAGTCTATGTCCACAGATGAAGGACCACACCAATTAAGTCACCACGCAAATAGTCCCTAGAGAACGCCCACACCTTGTCAAAATTAGGCAATTCTGTTAAAAGGGAGTATCCCTTTACACCGTTCTCATTTGTCGCTTTCTTTTTCATCTTGACATTCCGTTTCTTCATTTTCCGGCAAAAGTCGCCTTCATCCTCTGAGCCTGCATTTCCTCTTTCTTCAGAATCGTATTTGTCTTCTCTATCTTCTTCAACATCATCGTCATCGTTATCAACATCATGATCATTTTTAAAATCAACATCATCATTCCGTGTAGGGTTGCTAGTCCTCCATCGGGCACCTCCCCAGGTTGCGGATAGGGGAACGCCTCCCAGATATGGGTGGTACCGGGGAATCAAATACTCAGGGCGGACAAAAAACCAGCTAGGGGAAGGAACCCCGAATTAAAACCAACTATGATTGAGTGTATTGAAAACAGAATACCCCAAAGGAGTAACGATCTCCTCGCTACTTCCGATCGGATGATAGCCCCGGTGGCTGGCGCCGGCCCTAAGGATTTTGGGGAGTGCCAAATACACGCAGCGGAAGACAACACCAACGTAACATGGAAAAATACAGAGGGAGAGAAGAGCACAGCTATAGCATGATGAGAGATGAAGATCCCGCAAATGAAGATTTTCAAGACAGAGAAATATATTCAGAAGGTAATCTCTGATATAGAAAAAGTCACGCTCCAGATGCAGACGGCATCCGAAAAGCAGAAAAACGTGAGTACCATCATTAAGGAAGGACTCGACGAAGTTGCGCGGGCTCTAACAGAGCTCAAACAAAAGCGGGAGACGCAGGGAACACTGCAGGACTCCCTGTTTTTTCTGATGCGAACTGAAGCAGAAAAAAAAACCTCCAGCGCGAGCACGCCGACTACTACCCCAGCAAAGGACAAATGCTCAACGACTAGCCCTACGGAAAATCAAGCGGCAACGCCAATTGAAAAGCGGAAGCGTGAAGGACCCGGAGAAGTGGACCGGGCAACAGTCATGCGCAGGATACAAAAGAAGGACAGAACTGCTAAAGAAAATCTGAATCCTGAGGATACTGGTACAGACATCCGTACTATTTGCCGGACAAGAGGAGGAGAATGACTGACTCAACTCGGAAAAAACGCGGAGGATGCAAAAGGCTTTGTAAGCTCAGTAAAGACCACGCTGGGAGATGCTGGAGAGGTCAGGAGTATGGTTCCTAGGATTACCGTGAAACTTTTAGACCTCGACGGCATCACATCCAAAGACGACGTGGAGGAGGCTGTCAAAAGAGACCTCAAAGAACAGGACGTAGAAATAAAGGTCTCCATCTCCAGTGTGAACCGACGAGGTCAGATCATGGCCCTCGTTAACATTAACGAGAAACAAGGGAATATCCTGCTTGAAGCAAAACGCATCAAGGTAGGATGGATAAACAGTCGAAGACGACGGAGGGTCTACGTGGCCCGTTGCTACAACTCTCTGGGGTATGGTCATCAGTCCAGAGAATGTAAGGGACCGGACCGTAGAGCCCTCTGTCACAAATGCGGCACAGATGGACCGAAAGCGGCCTCCAGTACGGAGAAACTGCAATGCTTCCTCTGCAAGGAGATCGAAGAGAGGCCTGAGTCTCTCAGTCATATATCGGGGTCGGGCGCCAGCAAATCCTTTCGGCAAGCACTTGACAAGTTGAAAGGCATCCAACCATGATAAGAGTTCTACAAGGGAACTTGCATCGAAGTAGGACAGTAGACGACCTCCTAACACATACCGTGCTCGACAAGAAAGTCGACTTGCTAATAATAAGCGAGCAATACCAAGATAGATACAGCTCGACATGGTTTTAAGACCACCTGGGAACGGCAAACATCAACTGAGTTAAGATGGTCGTAAAATGGACAAAGAGCGGCTCGGAAGCGTCATACGCGAGGGTGGTGAAGCCTTACTCGGTCTTTATGATAGATCGGGGGAACTCGAAATAGCGGAAACCCTAGCAGAGGCGACCATGAAGGTGGTACATCGCGCTTGCGATGAATCCATGCCCAAAAGAAAAGCGCGAAGAAAAAGGCGCTCTGCCTATTGGTGATGTGAGGAAGTAGCCGCACTACGCCAGAAATGCCTACAAAGCAGACGAAAGGCAACACGAGCGAGACGTAAAAGGGTCAAGACGGAGCCAGCCTAGACGGATGTCCAATTCAATCTGAACAAGAAAGAGCTACAGAGAGCTATCAAGAAAAAAAAAGTCTCAGAATTGGACAGACCTGGCTCAAGAGGTGAATAATGACCGTTGGGGCCTGGGATACAAAATTTTAACCCGAAAGTTCAAAGGTATGCCGGCAAGTGAGGGTATGGAGCCCACAGCTATTGACAACATTGTCGATAATAATCTGTCTCCAAGACACCCGGTGAGACAGGATGACGCAGAGAAGATCACAAAGAGCAATATACCGCTCTTCAACACAGAAGAACTGATGGTTGCAGTCGAAGGCCTTCAAAATAAGAAAGCTCCTGGGCTACATGGAGTTCCAGCAGAAGCGCTGAAGTTAGTAGCACACACTTGCACGCAGGTGCTGCTGAACCCCTACAGCGCTTGCCTAAAGGAAGGAGTGTCCCCCTAGCAATGGAAAACGCAGAAATTGGTGCTGATCAGCAAGGCAACGGTGACCCCAGAACACCGGGAGCATATCGCCCCTTGTGCTTGCTGAATACAGCAGGGAAGCTCCTTGAGAAGCTGATGAAGCGCCGCCTGTTAGCGGCTATTCTTGCGGATGATCCGGAGTTATCTGAAAGATCGAGTACTAAAGTACACAACAACCGATGGTACCAGAACGAGGGATATCACGGCCGGAGCTGCCCAGGGGTCTATCTTAGGATCAGATCTCTGGAACATCTCCTACCATGATATCCTGCGAATGGAGATGCTAGTGGGCACCTACCTTTCAAGCTACGCAGACGACATTATAGCGGTAATCGCCGCAAGGAGCTTGGAGAAAATTCAGTGGAAACTGGACCAGGTCATGTGTCTAGTGAATGGGTGGATGGAGAGACACGGCCTGAAACTGGCGATACAGAAGACCGAGTTAGTGCTAGTCACTAGAAAACAGATTCCCAGAATCATCACGAAGCAGGTGGGCTTAGAGACGATCGAAACCAAGATGTACTTGAAACATCTTGGTATAATGATGGACTCAAAGCTCAGGTTTTGGGAGCACATCCTCAAAGCTACGGATAAAGCTGCTGCAGTGAAGAACGCTTTGAGTAGACTCATGGCCAATGTTAACGGGCCAAAACCCAGCAAGCAGCGACTGCTGATGAGTGTCACTCAATCCATACTCCTGTATGGGAGTGAGATACGGGCGGACACCCTGAAACAAAAAAATACAGAAGAAGAATAGCAGCAGTAAAACACAGGAGAGCACTGAGAATCGTGTGCTCATATCGAAACGTTTCTGAGACAGCGGCCCTTGTGATTGCAGGGGTAATACTCATAGACCTGCTTGCACAAGAATGTTGGCAACAACGGTGGAACAACGACCGATGGGGCAGATGGACGGCAAGACTTATCCCTGACCTAAGTGTATGGATTAAGCCGCATCATGGAGAGGTAAACTATTACCTGACGCAATTTATCTCGGGGCACGGCTATTTTCGAGCCTACCTCTTTGCGATGGAAAAAGCGAAGAGTCCGAAGTGTATTTACTGCGACGCCGAACACGACGACGCAGAGCATACTTTCTTCGATTGTGGACGCTTGTCAGAGTACCGAGAAGGACTCGAAAAAAAGCAGGGCGCCTTACACCAGAGAGTAGCATTTGTTTTAATCGTATAAAATAAGATTAGAAATGAAAAATTAATTTTTTGGAAAAAGGACACAAGCTACAATAACATTTTATTTAACAACATTTTTCGCCCAAATATATCTACAAAGGACCCCGCACGAGAATGAGTAAAAGGCCTTTCTGTCAAATTCGCTATAACTTTGGGGAATAATTCTTGATGTCATTTTTATCAAAATTTGTTATGGGCATAAACCCCAATAATCAAGTACTTAGGTATTAGAAGCTCCGGAAGGTAGTAGAGTGTGTTATTCTTGTACTTGTGGTGATCGATACCTACAAGTATTTTGTGTGAGGATGAGTCAGAGAGTATGACTTTAAATTAAAATGATGGGAAAGAGTGATTAGCCCCGGGTGCCAACACACATAGCATATTGTTTAAAACAAAAGTAACAACCCCTTCACCCTCATATTAACCTACACTTCAAACACTCTTTCTCATTTTCAATTGCACTCATCAACACCCTCTCTTTCTGCAGAGACTTGTACTTTCTTACCTATTTAATGCATATATCCCACATAGCAATCCCTTCCAACACAGCCAATCATATGCACTAACTGCCTATCTCCATACAAACACTTGGACTAATCCTAATCACTCTTCTACACCGTTACGCACCATTTTCATTTACAGTTATACTCTCTGACTCATCCTCACACAAAACACGAACTATCTTCACACCCTTCACACCAACGCATACACAGACATACAGGATTTCTCTTGTGCATACCCAATCAACTAAGAATAACACTGCAGTTGTAAAGACGTATATACTTGTACGTATCGGTCACCACAAGCACAAGAATAACACACTCTACTACCTTCCAGAGCTTCTAATACCTAAGCACTTGGTAATTGGAGGTTACAAATTTTGATCAGAATCACATGAAGAATTATTCCCAAAGTTATAGCGAACTTGACCGACAGGCCTTTTACTCATATTTCGTGCGGGGTCCTTTACTCAGAACCACCTTAGCCAGGTTTTTTTTTTGGTTTAAATCGAAAAAAAGACGTTGTAAAAAAATAAATTCATGTAATTTCTGAATAAGCCGAACCAGACTAACCCTTTAACGCCGATAATGCCCCTTTGGGTAGACCACTCTTTCTGCAATTGTAACTCATGCAATTCAAGGTATAAAAAATTGAGAGACACATATTTTTGAAGTTTAAGATCTCTTCTTTCCGATGGTGGGCATGAAAATGTGTTAAAATTATGTTAATTATGGAAAAATATTGCTTAAACAAAAATAAAACACAATTTTTTATATTTTTTTTTATAAAATCGTGTTTTCCGAATGGTTTCCAGTGTGCAATCTACTTGGAACATCAATAACCGGTGGAAGAAATGCCTAAGCTTTCAGAATATGTGGTTCCGAGATCAATTTTATATCTTAGTGTGTTCAAAATGGCTCGTCAATGACAACATTTTTGAGAAGATATTCATGAATTTTTTTCTCAAAAAGTATGATCTTTTCGAGAAAGTGCAAAAGAAGAAAAAGTTCTAAGAATCACTCCAAGAATACGTAAAAAATTTTCCTGAAAGTTTTAAATTATTTTTTTGATTTTGCAATTTGTCAATTTTTGAAAAATTTAAAAATTGCTCCGAAAATTATGAAAAAAAATCCAGGTGAATTCTTTGTTTGATTCTAACGACTTTATATTCTTGAAAATTTTTGCTATAAGCTCATGGTTCTCAAGAAAAAAAATCACAAAAGTCATCATTCTTGATCATGCAAATTTTCGATGTATCTGCGCCTCGATGAGTGTGTTAGCCTGCATTGGTCAAAGAAGGTGTGGAAATAAATAAATTTCCATCAAGGCCTAAGTTGGTGAAAAAACACCGAAAGAAGATACACTGAGCGGAGAATTCCCCAGTGGTTCGGGTTTACACCCCAATAGTTGGGGTGGTTTCTTTTTTTTTTTTGTGTTTCACACGAAGGATTAGTGCGCTCGCACGACTGAGTCGTGCGGATACCCCAACCATTCGGGTGCTCACCCGAAACAGCAGCGGCGGAACTGGTGGGGCGCCCGCCCGAATGGTTGGGGAGCTTGCACGTATGATTCGGGAGATTCGAGTCGTCAACCGCGTTGGATGTTGCGCGTTCGACGTTTGCGCGTGTTCGATAATGGCCGCAGCTGATAAACATCAGGCTCTTCCTGAATGTCACTGTTTCTAGTTTATGTCAATTTTATTATTCATGTGCGACATGTCAGTGGAATACAGTGTAAACTAGTTATCTGGTTTTTCTTTGGATAATCATTAACGAAGGTAAGAGAAATATAAAACCTTATTTTTTCTCCAGAATTATTTCTGTATATATACAGAAATAATTCTGGAGGAAAAATAAGGTTTTATATTTCTCTTACCTTTGTATATATACCTTCATATATGTACAGAAATAATTCTGGAGAAAAAATAAAGTTCGGCCGCTGCTGTTTCGGGTGAGCACCCGAATGGTTGGGGTGCCAGCTGGACTCAGTCGTGCGAGCGCACCAATCCTTTGTGTGAAATAGAAAAAAAGAGAAACCACCCCAACTATTGGGGTTTAAACCCCAACAGCTGGGGAATTCTTCGTTCAGTGTATCTTCTTTCGGTGTTTTTTCACCAACTTAGGCCTTGATGAAAATGCATTTCTTTCCATACCTTCTTTCACCAATGCAGGCTCACACATTCATCGAAGCGCGGATACATCGAAAATTTACATGATCAAGAATGATGACTTTTGTGATTTTTTTTCTTGAGAACCATGAGCTTATAGCAAAAATTTTCAAGAATATAAAGTTGTTAGAATCAAACAAAGAATTCACCTGGATTTTTTGGAGAATTTTTTAAGCAATTTTTTAATTTTTCAAAAATTGACAAATTGCAGAATCAAAAAAATAATGTAAAACTTTCTTGAAAAATTCGTACGTATTTTTTGAGTTATAATTATCTAAAACAAACTTTTTGGTGCGAGATCCCAAGTTCTTCCTCCTTTCTTTTCTTCGACAGTTGATATAATTTCAAAATTTGAAAGTTCAAATACTTCTCTTTTTTTCGGTCTTACGGTCCAATAAATAAATAAGCATTTAAAAATAAACGATTGTAGTTGTTAAAAAATCATTTTATTTTCTTCTACGTTTCGGCTTTCACTGCGGGCCTTTATCAGGAAAAATTTTGTCATTTCTAAAAATAAATCGTGTTATATGATAAGTTAAAAGGAACTAAAATACAAAAAAACCTACTGCGTAACATAAAGTTTTGGTTGTTACCTGTCGTTAAAAAATTGCGTCGTATCAAAAAATATATACATCTTTAAAATCAATCATTTTATGACTTAAAAAGGTTCCATACGGTGAGTATTTAAATCTCATGTCGAAATAGTTAAGATAAAAAAATTATGAGCCTCAAAAATTATTCTTCTGAACGGCTCCAAACTAATTAGATTACATTTTTAAGCAGAAGAAAGTACGAAATAATGAATAGGACGATGACAAACCAGACATTGAATAGACATTGACATTTATGATATAGCTAATACCAAATGGACGATAATGTACAGGTCAAATTTTCATTGAACCACAGATAAGAAAAGCGCGCCATAACTCTTGGATTCAAATTGTGGAGTACATTTTTATTTTAATATTGAGTTTTAATGGATAATACATTGATACATCTGGTTAATATTCAATACTTCAGTTTGAAGATTGATTGAAATTTTATTAAATTTTTTTATAAAAATAGATTCAATAATTTGTCGTTTGTAAGTTTTCTGTTCTTTTGCTAGAATTCTAATGTTTTCAAAATTAAAATAAAAAAAATGGTCAAAATTCCATGAATGTTGAGACAAACCTGTGTTTAAATTTCCGATTTCACAATCTCTTTTATGTTCCGCAACTCTCGTTTTTAATCTTCTGCCAGTTTCTCCGATGTAGACTTTATTGCAACCAGTGCACTTAATTAAGTAAATGACACCAGATAAATTTTCAATTTTGTCAGGATTATTTCTACTCAAAAGAAAATTGTCCAGGGTGTGGTTATTTTTAAAATAAACGTTAATATTACATTTTTTTAAAGAACATCTTAGTCTTCCAGAAAGGCCTTGAACATAAGGTAAGGTAACCTTTAAATCTGTTTTTTTGTATTTTTCCAACCATTTTTTTTGCTTATTATTTTTTGTATACTATTATAAATTCCATGGATTCTTTCTTTCATAACACTTTCTATTAACGGAAGTGGATAATTATTCTGCAATAAAGTGACTTTCAAATTATCTAAATTTTCTTTTCTAAATTTTATATACCTATCTACCAAATCTTTAATTAAACCAATTTTTTGACTGAACGGATGGTGAAAATTATAATTTAAATACCGTCCAGACCATGACGGCTTTTTGTACCAATTGGTTATCAAATCACCTTCAGTTGTTTTAGTAATCAACAAATCTAAATAATTCAAAGAATTATCATTTTCAATTTCGTAAGTAAATTGGATCGAATAATCAATGCTGTTAAAATTGTTTACTACGTCTACAATTTTATTGGTTGGTATAATCAAGAATATATCATCCACATAACGTTTATATAAGAGTGGTGTAAAATTTAATTTTTCTAATGCTCTCCTTTCTATATCTTCTAATACTAAATTTGAAACAAAGGGAGACAAAGGAGACCCCATCGGACAACCTGATACTTGTTTATAGAATTTATTGTTAAAAGAAAATACTGTATTATTAAAAACAGTTCTAGCTGCTATTAAAATCTCGTTTTTCGATATTTTAGTTAAGTTACGATATAAATTTAATTTTTCTTCTATGCAATCTAAAGCCAAATCTAACGAAATATTATCAAACATAGAAACAACATCAAGAGAAACTAACGAATGTGTTTTTGGTACAGTAACATTTTTTAAATTATCTTTAAATTCCCAACTATTTTTTACGAATGCATTAGTTTTTCCCGAAATCGGTTTCAAATGCTTGATAAGTACTTAGCTAAATTATACGTAGGGGAACCAACAGTTGAAACAATTAGTCTCCAACTTAAACCTGGTTTGTGCACTTTAGGTAAAGCATAAGCTTTGGCAACAATACTGCTATATGTTTTTAATCTATAGGCCGTTTGTTCGTTAATGTATCTCTTTTTTTCCCATCTAGAAACAATATCGTTGCATTTGTTTTCAACGTTGGGCACTAAGCTAGTCTTAACATTTTTGTATGAATTGTTGTTTTTAAAAATATTCTCGACAGTTTGGTTATAATTAAATCTATTTGTTGCAACCGTGATACTGCCTTTATCGGCTTTCAGAAATAATAATTCTTTATGATCTTTTTGGTAACTTTTAATAGTTTCAAAGGTTTGGTTGTTATTTTTAAATTTATTGTTTCTACAATGATTGGAAACAAGTTCCGTTACAGCTTTTTGAATTTTGAGTTTTTGATCATCTTGTTCAAGATTTTTAATACAATTTTCAATGTTTGCAACAATATTGTTAACGGGAATTTTATTAGTATTAAAAAAACAACAATTAGTATTAACAACTACAATCGTTTATTTTTAAATGTTTATTTATTCATTGGACCGTAAGACCGAAAAAAAGAGAAGTTTTTGAACTTTCAAATTTTGAAATAGTACTATGAAATTTTTTTTTATTTTAACACTAACCGCTCGTGGCAGAGCTTCTCCGTGTAGGAGAATTCTACTTAATTTGAGAGAATTAAACAAAGTTTAAGAGAATTTTACATATTTTACGAGAATTCTACTAAATTCAGGATGAATTCTACATTATTGAAGAGGATGCTGTTGATCTAAAGAGAATTTTCCTGAACGCTTGAGAATTCTACTAAATTGAAGAGGATTCTTCAGAATTTAGGAGAATTCCACTGAGTTCTCGAAAATTCTACAAAATTCAAGGGAATTAACAGAATTCATGAGAATGTTGTCGAACTTGGTTGATTGTGGAGAACATTTTTTTCAATTTTTGTATCTCGTTGACGTGTGAAGTCACACCAGAGATTCACAACCTACTGGAAAAGCGAACGGACGAGAAATTATACGAACTGAACTTGTGTATGCACACACTCTTGTCGATGGCACATGGACTGTCGACCTTCTAAGGCGTGCTTCTGATTGGTTAATCTATAATTGTTAATTACTCGGTAATTATTATCTTTAGCAAAACATTTTTAGAATTATTTTCGACGCCATATATATATATATATATATATATATATATATATATATATATATATA
>CAKNXH010001879.1:227511-246162 GCA_932178445.1 Andricus quercusramuli | reverse complement strand
CTTGCACGACATGCGCCCATGTGCGTCCGCATGCATTGTTATCTGGGCACATGTGCATGTGAATCTTATTGCAAATATTTCAATAATAGAGATTTTATTCAGATCCTTTAAAGGTAGATAGCGTTCATGACTGCAAATGTCTTTTAAATTTAATGACAATCGTGGGTTTATAATTCATTACGTCTCTATCACCTTCAATGTCCGTACAAAAAAAAATCTTTACCAGAGATTGACTATAGAATATACCAAATGGCACTACTTTACGTGCGCGTAGGTTGTTACGCGTGAGGCAACCGTGGCTATTTGGCGTAGTACGGATGTGAGACAACAATACACATCTCTTCCCTACTTGTTGACTTCACAGCGAGAAAGAGAGTAAACATGCAAGAAGGCAACCTATAGCCTCTATAACGACATCAAGCAGGAGCCTGCACTCTGGACGCGCCAATCCTAAGTGAAAATCTTGACTATCGCAGACGGGCATTGTTCTTGTTCAGGTCAGATGCTTACCTATACGTCTATGTGCATGGACGCGGTGTTTATCTCTATGAAATCTTCAGTTAAAAAGTTTAGCGTGCAAAAAATCAGAGAAAGGTCGTTCAAAGTCGAATGTGGCAAGCAGTTCTGCGAGGGTACGGTTCTACAGGTTGGCGGTGAGTAAATTATTTGTCTGCTGTTCTTTTCCTTTCCATTGTATTTATATATTTTTCAATAGAAATTTCAACCATTGTTTTTATACGGTTATTGTGTATAAAAGCGCAACGCAATTAATTTTTATCAAAAATGACATTGCTGTAAAGCACTAAAATTTGAAAAACATTCCACTCATTTCTCCTTTTCAACTCATAATTTTTCCGAACCACTTCTATGTTAAGATTGAAACCCTTCAAATGAAACGATTACACAAGAACTCCAATATAAGGCCAGTTTTGGGGGGTTGCCTCAATGTCACCGTGGCACCAAATTCGTCGCAAAATTAATGGTGCGGGGTGGCCTCGCATTGTTGACAACTGCTTGTGCGCTGAGAAACTGCAGGGGCCAGCAGTTCTAGGAAGAATTAAATCAGTGGGCCCTATATTGGAGTTCTTGTGTATTTTAATTGAGCATCATTATGTCAAACTCAATTAAGAAATAAGGCATATTCAAAGGCCGACCACAGCTATAAATCTGAAAGCGTTTAAAAATTTTACACACAAATGAATTTAAAATTTTAATTTTTAAAACTTTTAATAAAATCATTTTTATATTAAAAGCATTTAAAATGTGAATAAAAACATAGAGGCTCCGGATCGCATGAGGGTACACAATTTTTTTGCTTAAACGAAAATGAAACCTGAGAATGCAAATAAGCAAAGAAAATTTAAGAGGTCTAAAATAGTATGATTTAAAACCGTGATAATTGAAATGTCATTTTTTCATTTTTCATATAAATTTTCAATACAATGCTCGTATTGTATATTATCGTTCGCCGTCAGTTGAGAATCCTCATAAAAAGGCCAGTACATGATTTTTTCTCAATATTAACGAGAGAATCCGAGAAAGTGGTAGGAATTTAATTTTTGCCTCATGGATTCTTCTAATTTTTTTCTGTAGAACACAAAGCTCTATCCACGTACGTAGACAACGTTTAATTATAGGTTGTAAAAAAGAAACCTAAGTGAGAAAGTAGCAATTCAGATAAGTTAATTGCAGGCTTCATAGGATGTCCCGTATTTCCCCTAAAAGTCCTGATTAGAACCTGATTTGTATGAAATTCCCTTAAAAACACTCAATTTCCGATGAAAATTATCGAAAACTCTGGAGAGGTTGATCACTCTTGAAATGTAGTGTGCATTCCTGCCTGAAATCTCTGTAAAAACTGGGAAATATTTTGAAATTTATGTAAAATCTTTTATCTTTGGTATAATTAATTGTGAAATCTTTTTAATATGTGGAAATCTGTTGAAATCTCTCGAAATCTGTTTAGTATTTGAAGACTTTTGTTATTTTCGAATATTTATTTATACCGTAAGGTCAACTTCATAGTAGTCATAGGGAAGTCTGAGTGCAAGTGAGACACTAGTAGATGGCGCATAAGAGCATCTCTTTCGCACTTATGACTATGACTACTATGAATTTGGCCTCACTGTATATTCTCAGATTTATGAAATTATAAATTATTCTATTTGGAACCTTTGGAAATCTCAAATCTGTCTAAATCTCTAAACAATCCTTAAAGATTTTAAAAATTCTTGAAATATTCATGAAATGATAGATTCGATCATAATTTATTATTGACGAGTGAAAATTATTTATTCGCAGATTTATTAACGAATCCTTTCTTATAAATCTCACTCCTACCCACCGTCCCACACTGAGCCGCACATAGGACTTCCTACAAGGAAGTTGAATTTCCAACCAAACAATATAAATTTACCACCAGAAAATTCATAATCATTTCAATTCAATAAAAAATATTTACCATATTTTGATGCTGAGGATCGTGAGCATGAGAGCTGCCAATCGCCCTATTGAACAACGAACTTGGATTCTGGTCTACCACTTGCATCTGTAATATTAATTTTCAATAAACACAAATTGTAAAACAATAAATGCTTCTCAACAAAATTAATACTTTCGTACAATATTCAATTTAGCACAAAATTCATAGAATTGTAAGTTGAAATATATTGACTTTTCATAAAATAGTTAAATTATCAACCCAAAAACATTAATTTTCTATCAAAAAAGAAAAAATTTCAGCGAAAGTATTTGTAGACAAAGAAGAGGAATTTCAAAACAAAAATTTAAGTCTTTAACCAATAAAGATGAATTTTCAATGAAATGGGCGAACTTTTCAAGAAAAAATAATAAACTTTACTGAAAAATAATTCAATTTCCCCAACAAAAAACAAATTATTCAAAAAACAGTTGAATGTTTAATTCAAAAGAAATTTCTTCACAAAAAATAAATTTTGAATAAAATATTTGAATTTTCAAATTCGAAAATACAAATACTCAATTCTACCCAAAAATAAGAATTTTCAGGAAGAAAATTAATTTTCAAACAAACAGTTGAATGTTTTTTTTTAAATAATGGAATTTCAAGCCCAAGAATATAAAATGTTAATAAAGCAGTTGAATTTTTTAAACGAAGAAAAAATTTTCAACAAGAGTTGAGTTTTTACACGGAAATACAAATTTTTAAGAAGATAATCAGTTTCCGACCAAATAGTTGAATTTTTAAACAAAACAAAAACAGGCGAAAAAGTTACATTTTGAGCCTGAGAACAAAGATAATCAACAAAAAAGGTAACTTTCAACCAACTGGTGGACTTTCTTATAGACATAATAGAATTTGTAATGTTGCAGGTTTTACCTGCAAATTACTTTGTTCTGCTTATTTTTATTTATTTGTAAACAGCTTCTCCCCTTTCGGAGGAAATTTCCGCGAGAAGAACGAGGCCCGATCAAGGGCCAGCTGATTTTTTTTTTATTTTGGAAATGTTTTACCATTTCGTTTTTGTTTGTACACACTTTCATGGGCTATTCATAAGGAGAAAGAGTAAGATTCACTCTTACTAATTCTTTTGGGGTTTTTGATTTTGTTTTTGTCATTCACCGAGTTTTGAGAACGAGAGAGGGATGGAGGATGGAGTGACTTCACCTGGAGCTTTAACTAACATCAAGGACCAGCGGTACGAACAGCAAGAATGCAAGGCGGGTTGAAGTCGCAAAGGCACAGTCGATGGTTGTACACCGGGGGTGGAATGTGGATGTGAGTCCCGAATTCCAAATCCTGTAACTGGTTCGATTCAAATGTCACCGCCGAGAATTCGTCGCAGCACCACTATCGCCATCTTTTGGGTATTAAGGTCCCGAGATCTCCCTCCATCCGCCATGACACTGCGCCAGCGTAGAAAGACACATCTCGTCTCCCTGCGCATAAGGGGAGAAATTGCGTACCGCCAAGCGAAGGGAACTCGCGGTCTGGTTTCGTTCGAGCCTCGTGAGAGGAAGTTACCAGTAAAATTCTTGTGTCTTTCTTGTTGTCGCCACAGAGTAATTTTGATACCTGTCTTCTTTGATTAGCAATGCGCCAATACTGAGCTATTGGAAGCTGCTCAGGATTATCTTTGAAAGGTGGGCGGCTTAGTTTTTTTATTGTATTATGTTTCTATTTTTTTTAAATGTGTTGAAATCTAACTTTCACTCTCCAAATGGCGTCAGTAGACGCGGAGAGGAACGAACGTTTGTATCTGCTCCAGGGCGGAATCCGCTCTTTTACTTTAACGTTCTCTGAACTGTTTTCTTAGACTCCGTGAATGAATTGTTTAAATTATTTATCTCAGTAAAATCTGAATGTTCGATTTATTATAAAATATAAAAGGGGGTTAATTTTCTGATTCATCGTCAAGTAACATCTTGTTTTTTTTGTTCTTACTAGTTTATCCTTATGACGCACTTGAATTGTCGAGAATGTTGTTAATAAATAGAATTTATATTGTTTTATATATTTGAAATAATGTCTCTTTATTGAAAAGACCTCTCAGATTTTTCTTTCTTAATTAAGGTTTTCAGATACTCGCGTCACGCCACCAAAATAATCAGCTAGGGCCATTAAAATTTATTTATTTTCTTTTAGTTGTGAAATTTTCGATGTTCACGTTTTCATCAAGTTAACTTCCTTCCAGGGCGGCAAAATGACTTTTGCTTGGCGCCATCTTGAATTAAATTAAAAGTTCTTCAGGGAAGCAATTCAACATTTGAAACTTTTTTTGTTTCAAATTTATAATAAAATGAGGAAAAGAGAATCCTCGTTTTAAATTTTTATCCCAAAAGACTGGAAAGTCGAAAAAACAGTTTAATTTTTAAATCACACAAACAACAGTCTAAAAGAAAAATGAATTATTTCCACAAAGTATGAATTGACAGCAAAAAGTAACTTACAACCAAATATTTAAATTTTCTATCTATAAACATGAGTTTTCAATCAAACCATCGAACTTTTCAACAAAAAAGAATAACAAAAAAAAACGAAATTTCAAACCTAAAAGACAAACCTGTGAAAAAAACGATTGAACTTTTGAGTCCAAAAAATAAATGCTCTGAAAAACAGTAGAATTTTTTAGCCAAAAAAAACAGTGAACAAAACAAATCTCAATCGAATGGACAAACTTTTGAAGAAAAAAGAATAAACTTGATTGAGAAATAATTCAATTTCCACACAAAAACAAAAAATTTTATGAAAAATAGTTGAATTTTCAATTCATGAAAAATATCTTTAAAAAAAAAAAATTTTCAATAAAATATTAAAATTTTCAAACCCAAGAATACGTATTGTGTGCAAGATATTTGCATACAAGACATTTTTTCTTACATAAAGTTTAATTTAATTCTACCCAGAAAATAATAAAACTTCAAACCCAGGAAGATAAAATTTTAATAAAACAGTTGAATTTTTAAACCAAATAAACAATTTTCTAAAAAAGAGTTGAGTTTCCAACCCGGAAATACAAGTTTTCAACAAGATAATCAGTTCCAACCAAATGGTTGATTTTTTAAACCAAAAAAAAACGAATTTTTAAAAAAGTTAAACTTAGAACCTGAAAACATAGATCATCAACAAAAAAGTTTAATTTTTAAACGACACAGACAACTTTCTACAAGAAAGTTAAGTTTGCTACTCCAAAATATAAATATTCAAAGAAAACATTAATTCCCAAACAAATGATTGAATTTTCAATTCAAAAGGCGATTTTCGAAGCCAAACAGACAACATTTTAACAACACAGTTTAATTCCCAAACCAAAAATATGATTCAACTAAATAGTTAAAATATCTATAAGAATAAATACATTTTAACATTGGAAGTATAATTTTCAACAAAAAGCTTAATTTTTTAAACATAAAAACGATTTTACACAAGAAAATTTTAGCTTATTTTCAACCAAAAAATCAATCATCACTCGAGTATACTCAAAAATTACTTCATAATTATCTTAATTACCTTATTCGATTCCTCGATATCTTGCTCATGAGAACTTGAAGCTACCATGTTAAATTCAAATTTGTTTAAATCTGATGCTTGTACCTACAATATTTCTTTTCAAATTACATAAATTGTAACAAAATGTAAAATTTTATATAAATTGAAAAAAAAAATATTACTTCGGAAATTGAAAAATTAAAAATATCCAAAATAATTTGAATTAATTTAGAACAATTCAAAAGATTGAAAAAATAGCTTGACGTATTTCTGAATTATTATTAAAGAGAAGTTAAAATAATACAAAAATAATTCTAGAAGAACTTACTCGTTTCATATGAGCAGGAAAAACAGCGTCCCTCTCGTTTGATATAAAAGGACCGGCGAATTCGCCAAAAGTGATGCCAATTCCTTCATCTTCGCTATGAATTACCTAAAATTTAATCATATGTTTTTTTTCAATCCGAAATATGTAAGTTTTAAGACATAGAAAAGACTAGCAGGTTATTCAACAATCAGATTTAATTTGATAAATTTTTAAACAAAAAAATATATATATTTTTTCAAACTTTTTTTAAGTTTCAAAATATTTCCTCCCAAATTTAATAATACTTTGACATGTACGTACTATACTTACATATACTTATAAATACCACTTCTAAAAAAATCAAAATTAGCTTCTTCTCACTGCAAATAAATTATTTGACAACCGAATTTTAAAAAAATCGGCATGCCTCGCGGACACATACTCATCGCGCGCTTTGCTGGACGCTTAGGCGCCAGGAATTTAGGCGCTGGACGTTTAGGCGCCGTGATGTTGAGGCGCCGAGCGGTGTAAGCCCAGTAAACCCTGAAGTATCAAAGGTTAGAAATCATTTTGTTGTATGCAACATGTTATGTTACGTATGCTCCCCTGGAGGAAAAATATTGACAAAAAAGTGCCGAAAGCTCAAACGATTTTCACTGTTTTTTGAAAATCCTCTGGAAGTGAAAAAATTATCCAGATTCTTTTTTCAAAATTTTGGAAACATTATTAAATGTTCTATGAAAATTTATTTTTCAACAAAAAAAAGAATATTAGTTTTTCTAGGAATTTTGTTAGAAATTTTTTATTCATTTGTAACCTTTCCGAATGCTCAAGAAGCTTATAAGTTTTGTGTTCGACGTCTTCAAGAACCTGCCTTTAAAGATCCTTGAAAAGCTTCAAATTTCTATTTCGAAATATTCAAAAATCTAAATCTAGTTTTTCTTTCGAAATGAAAAAATGGGTATCTTTAAGAGATCGAATGTTTTATTTTCAATGACCGTGATTAATTCTTTCACAATGAAATATAAGAATGTACAAAAAAATACTAAAAATGTACAAAATTCGTCTGAATAATAGAAAAAAGTTGTGCTTTCCTGTAATTTTGGTTGTAATTTATTGTATTTATTGGTAGATTCCTGTGAAAATAGTTTTCGTTTTCTGTAATTTTTTGTAAAAATTCTTCCACTAGGGTAGCATACATAACATGTTGCATACAACCAAATAATTTCCATCTTTTGATACCTCAAGGTTTACTATGATTAAACCGCTCTGCGCCTAAACCTCCCGGCGCCTAAACGGCCTGGCGTCTAAATGTCCTGGCGCCTAAACGGCCAGGCACCTAAACGTACAGCGCCTAAACGTCGGTTGGAAAAGGGTAAGAGTTTGACCAACATTATTTCTGTGACTAGTCACAGGGGTGAATTCCCGCCCCCCCCCCCCCCATGAGACGTTGGAAAGGGAAAGGTATTTGACCCACATTATTTCTGTGACCAATCACAAGATTGCCTTCCTGCCCCCCACGGGGAGGCACCTCTGTACCTAGTTCACTTCTCCGTATCCAGCCTTTCAGGGATTTCCATACCATATCCATCGCAGAGTGAAAATGTAGGTGACATAAAATACATACTTTTAAAAGATCTACAACTTTTATGTGAAGCTTTTTTGCAAATTTTTAATATTTACTGAGATAAACGCACAAAACCAGGACTTTATGGGTTCTTCATGGTTTTCACTATAAAAATCAATTTTCGGGTATTTTCACTATCATTTTCGTAATCAGCTAGTCAAAATACATGAGTATACGTAGTTTCGAATCAATCAGAAGTATGTACTATTCGGAACTGCACCCTCATTTTTTTTTTATTTCATTTGTTCCCGCTGGTGAAATTTTACTGTTACTGAAAACAAAATTCAGTTACTGTTATGGTAAATTCACTAAATTTTTATTAAACTTCGGAAACGGTATCTGAAAATTACGAATAGTTTCTCAAAATTCCCAAACCGTAAAAGAAATATAAGTTATCGTAACTGAAAGAAGTGCGCAGCTGCATGCGTACTCGATGCTTCTCGATTGAGTTCGTACACGGAGAAAAATAAAGGTGAAAACTTGGGTCTTTAGCACTGGTAGTCGAGGTATTCATTACTGAACTGGCGTTGTAAAAAAAATTCGAGATTGAAAATCGGTTATTGATTCAAGTAAAATCGCGGTATGAACTCCTTTAGGCAACTGAAGAGATTACAGCTTGTCCAGAATAGGAATAGTTTTTATACCACAACAGTCAAGAATGATCGGCCAAAAAGAATTCACAAGGACACAGAGCGGTGGCCTTTGACGGGTCGAGATAGTCACTTTACATTTTATAAACTTACATTTATTCATATACTCGTATTAAACATACATATATTTAATGAGTTTCAAACATTAAATTATGAACATTAATTTGCTGAAACAGAAAAAGTCGAGTTAGATGAAAAACGTAGTTGCCGAGAATTGTACCCGGGTTTCCAAGACAGCAATCAGCTTCTCTCTGCAATCTGGTATTCTGGATGCTAAAGTAAGAGGCACTAAACGTCCTTATGGTATCATGCAAGCAAGCTTCGGTTCGGTGCTGTCCAGACGTTATTGAGTTTGGGGCATCCAGGAATGATTACTGGACTCCTGCAAAATCAGTCGAGTTCCCAATAGAACACTATGAACTATACTTCGAATAGGACTTCGTCCTTTCGACAACTGAGACACGATATATAGATTTCCATTATTGATTCTAGAAAGTATAATAATTTTCAAAAAAACTCACGTCTGAAAATGCAAAATCATGTAACTCTGAATTCTGAATTACAAAGGAAAAAATGTGAATCTCTATGTGGGGATTAGCAAATGATAAAACGAAAGAAGCCTTTATAATGATAATACATTTGAATTCAAATCCTTTTATTTAATTTTGATCCGCCTACGGATTACAAAGAATATTTTATTTTGGTTTAACCTTTTTCTACTGAATTAATGATACACATACTGTAGAGTATCTTCATTGGATACAGCTTCTTTAAACCAACGTGGAAAGATTGGAAAACGTCTGCCTACGGGACATTCCCTCATTTCAATATCAGTCATATCGTTAATTGCACCACTTGTCATGTTTATTTTTATTCTCGAACTATATTTGTCTGCCTTATATATTCCAAGAAGAAGCCCGGTATATTCCAGTATTGCAAAAACTTCACCATCGGATGTTGATAAAACAATATGTTCTCGGGTTGGCACGGGCACATATCTATTCTGTTCTGCTCTCAATTTAATTCTTAAACTAGCAGGAATAACATATCTTCGGAATTCGAATTGCCGGTTTGGATTTTTCTCAGGAATGAGCCGAATATATCCAAGTTTGGCAAGTTCATATCCAAGTACTTCATGAGGAAAAGGCCTGCCCGAGGAAGACCTAGATTGTTTGGCAGAAGAAGAAGAACTAGGATTGCATTCGACATTGGGAGTACGTTCACACTGTAGTGAATCGTAATTCGCAGAAGCTTTGATAAAACCTCTTGAGAAGATTGCTTGACCTTTGCCTACTGGACAATCTCTTCTTTCATCTGGAGTCAAATTATCAACTGCGCCGCTTATCATATTTAATTTTATTCGCGAAATATTGTTATCTGTTCTATAGATTCCACGAAGAGTCCCACTATAATCCAATACTGCAAAAATGTCATCATTGGATGTTGATAATACAATATATTCCTGGGTTGGCCCAAACACATATTTCCTCCCATTTATTCGCATTCGAATCGGTTTATCGGTAGGAAACACGTATCTTCGAAATTCAAATTGCTGGTTTCGATTTGTGCGAGGAATAAGCCGAACATGTCCAAGTTCTTCTATTGTGCATCCAAGTATTCGATCTGAAGGAAGCCTGCCCAGAGGAGAAGTGGATCTGGCACGAAGTGGAGGCTCCTCACGAGATTTACGGTCAGGTGAATGTTGTTCGGCAGAAGATGAACCCGGATTTTCTTCGCCATTAGGACTTCTGCTAGCAATAAAGCTGTACCTGTGGAGAAAGGGAGCCTCCTCTGGAGAAATCCGGTCAGGCAAATGTTCTTGTCGAGCAGACGAAGAAGAAGAAGGACCAGGATTACGTTTGATATTAAGGTTTTTGCCCGGCTGTGAACTGCATTCTGCAAGAAGAAAGGAAAGATTCTTTTTTTTCTTCAGCACACTTATGACAAATAGCTTTAATTGAATTCAACGTTTCTTTGTAGAAAGCATCTTTTTGATGATTCAATAAAAGTTATGAGAAATAATTTTTAATTATAAGAACCCCCAACTGTAAATTTTTATTGTTAAATAAATATATATTTTTTAGAAGGTGAGTGCATAAACGCTTTAATAACCTCAATGACAATAAACGATTTTCGGATATATAAAAATCTCATTAAGGAAACGGTTTTTAATATATCAAATTCTTTGGAAAATATGTTTCGACTTGATTTTAGTTACGTCTCCTTACTGACTTTTATTTTCTGCAAATAAATATATTAAAAATGCATGTATTGATATACATATGTGATAGTAATAGTGATACATAATATACAATATACCAGCTGTTATCCGCGGGCATTTGCATTTGATTACCCTGTCTCCTGCCCCCCACCCCACCTCATCTGAGATTACCGTATGAACATATGTAAGGCTGTGTAAGGGATGAAAATGCTACCGTTTAAACATAAATGAATTTCTCAGGAGTTCACATGCGCCGCTGTGCCTTCTTTTCATTTTCCCCCCGCCCACAATGGACCTTTTTTGAAATTCTGTCTCAAAATTGTAGGACTTTGGATCGGAATGACCTAGAGGGATATATTTTATTTTAATTGAAGAAAAAACCTTTCCGAATAAAGAAAAATTGTAGAGAGAGTAAAAAACAAAATTGTGACTTTGAAAATCTGTGTTGAAGATGGAATTTATGAAAAAAATTGTTTATTGAATACCAAAAACGCTTAGATTCTATATTTTATGTACTATACATGTTTTTATATTGATTTTTGGATGCACAATCCGAATCTGACATGTAAATCCTTGTGAGAATAAATCCAAAATGGCGGAACCAATATGGTGAAAATGAGATTACGCAACGAGCATAGCTGTTGCATCCCAATCAATCCAATTATACAAATTTTCAAGTTTATAGCGCATAAAATTGATTTGAAACACCCCTCCTCACCTACCCGACGTACCATCTAACCCATCTAAGCCCTAGAAACGACCTCTACCAAACCACAAGCAGGCTAACCCACCTACCCCTGGGAACAGCGAGTTTAGTCGCCTATTTTTTTTAAATCATTACATTCGACACCACAAGCGTGCTAACCCACGTACCCCTCACTCACCTAACCCCTAGAAACGAATCCTACCTTAGGGGTAGCTTGTTAGTATTACGTTTGAACCAGGATACTTACCGTCCAGCGCCGATTTTCATGAAACTTGGCACAGGGGTAGAGTTTTAAAAAAACAGGGGTAGAGTTTCGAAAAAACTCGCTGTTCCCAGGGGTAGGTGGGTTAGCCTGCTTGTCGTGTGGTAGAATCCGTTTCTAGGGGTTATGTGTGTTAGGGGGCACGTGAGTTAGCACGCTTGTGTTGTCGAATGTAATTATTTAAAAAAAATAGGCGGCCAAACTTGCTGTTCCAGGGGTAGGTCCTGCTTGTCGTTTGTTAGAGGTGGTTTTTAGGGGTTAGTTGGGTTAGGGGAAGGTGGGGAGGGGTGTTTCAAGTTAATTTAATGCGCTGTACACTTGAAAATTTGTATAATTCGATTGAATGAGATGCAACAACTATGCTCGTTGCTTAATCTCATTTTCACCCCATTCGAGGGATATAGGGGCATAGGGATGCATGGAGGATATGAAATCTAATCTTTTTTGTGGGGCTGTGTTATATTCACCAATAGAATTAACGATGACCGCCAAAGAGAAAACAAAAGTAAAGAACACCTGCATCGTTGTAAAGTAGAGAAAAAACTGATTAGTTCTTCAGTGAATAACTTGGTTAACAACTGTACCCAAGAAATATTCCACTGCATCATCAGAGTACAAATATGTACATTTGTAGCCGCTATCTCACATGGATGTGAAATAACGACTTTATTAGTATCAAGATTGTCCTCGCAGATAATGATATCATTTGACATTTTTTATTACAAACATTTTAATTAAGACATTCTCATCTTAACTGGAAGGAAAAAGGTTTTATTTTAAAATTGAGTCAACATGACAACTTTCGAAGAAATTACCTGAATAAATTTCTGGTTTAAATTTCATTTGTATGAAAATAGTGTTTCCATACAAATGTATGGAAATACTGCGTCTTTTGAGGTACATTGAAATGAACTTATATAACATGCAGGTATATATTTTATTTTTTTCATTCCTAGCGGCTTTCGAATATGTTGAATTACCTAATGAGGTAAATATAAAGAACAATGTAAGGCAGAAAAAGGAAATTGAGGGAAGGTATGGGATTGGAAGAGTTGGATGTGACGAGTTGGGGAGTAGAAGGGGTTGGGATGTGTGAGAAGGGAAAGTAGCGAAAGGAGAAGTCAGGAAATGGAGGAGGTAGAAAGTATTAGAGGTGAGGAATGTGAAGAATATTAGGGGTTGTGATGTAGAGGAGGGAGAAGTTAACAAAGTAAAGATGTTATGTTATTATATATTTACCAATAGAATCAAGAAAAACGGCAAAAGAAAGGAATAGAGCACCCACAGTGATCCACATGGTTTACTAATCGAGTAGATGAGAGAAAATCGCAGTAGATGATACTGATTCAGCGAGAAAAGGAATTTCAATACTTTTTCTTTTCTACTTTTTTTGTATTTCTACTTTTTTCGTACGCTTTTTGTATCCCACGTAGCCAATTTTGATTTGCTGACTCCCCCTTTCTGACTTCCTGCCTAACTGCCTCACTCACACAATGAAGTTTCATAGAGATTTCCGGGTCTATGTCCTCGCATACCTGTATAGTATATGTGTGTATATGTATATGTGTATACTGTAGAACAAATAGCGGTATCTGAAAAATTATATCGACATACGCTCATAGTTTAAACAAAGATTCCGGAAAACAGATCTTTATTTGTCCAGTTTTATCTCTTCCAAGGCTTCATTAATGCACAAATTAATATGATGAATTCATGTGATATCGTATATCGATTTTTTTATAATGAACCAAACATACATTTTTTATAAACTATTTTAATTTTACTTTCACTACGTTTTAATTGTGGGAAAAATATTTAAAAAGTAAGGAAATCTTTAGAATGTGAATGCAACTCACATAATTTTGAATTTTTTCATTGAAAAATAGCTCTCTACCAATTATTTTAAAAAAACTTTCGCAGACAGAACAACTTGTTAGGATTATATAAAATTTACCCACTAAACATAATTAACAAATACAAAAGTGTTAATGAACAGTTTTCAAGCGACACAGTATGAACACGTTTGGTTTTTGTCAACTTGTATAGAGTGGGTAGAAGATGAAATTGTTTGCAATTTTCATGCTATCCTAGAAATTGTTATGATTTTCAAATTAAACTTTCGATCTGGTTTGTGTTTTCGACCCATACTAGAATTCTGTGTTTTCAGGCCGGGTTACGAACCTGATAACTGACCCGACGTCAATTTGTACTCTCACTCGAAAGTACCATAGCCGTTAGCTATACATGGATTTTACGTTTATTCTGCATTTTTTTGTGTTCTTTTTAAATTACAATGATGAATCAAGAATGATGAAAAATTATAAAATGTCACACTTTTGTGCCCTAAATGCTCTTGAGAGAGAGGGAATGAGGTGATTTTTTCACAAAAATAGGTGGATAGTAGTAAAATAAATTCTTATAAACACCACTTATTATGATGCCATATGCAATTCAATATGAAACGCTCTCAATTTTTGAGATTTCACGTAACAGTATGTTGTATTGCCAACAAAAAAGTTCAATTTTCAACCAACCAAGATTTTCTACCAGAAGAGGTGAATTTTCAACGAAAAAAGTCAAGTTTTCAATCAAATGTTTGAATTTTCAACAAAAAATTGATTTCTTACCAATGTGTACACTGTAAAAAATTTTGGGAATTCTCCCTAAGATTTCTTAGGGAATATTCCACATTTGTGGTTGGGAAAATGATTTTCCCGAACATTTTAGGGAAAATTCCCTAAAATTTTGGTAATGGAACAATACTTACAATTTCATGAGGAATTTTCCTGAATCATTTGGGAATTTACCCGAAAAATTAGAGAATATTTCCTAAATTTTTGTGAATTAAAAAATGTCTAAAATATATCCGGAATTTTCCCAAAAAATGTTTGATTTTCCATATAAATTAGTGAAATTTAAACAAATTCGATTTATTTAGATGTTTTTTTTTAATTAGTTTTTTTCACTAAAAATTATTACTATTGGTTCATTTGAGTATTTATCAACATTCGCTAATTACTTTTTAATTATTTAAACAAATTTAATTTGTTTAAATGATTTTTTTTTTAATTCGTCTTTTGTCTCACTTAAAAATTATTACTATTGGTCTAGTGAAAGGTTAATCAATGTTGGTTAATTCTTTCCAATTATTTAAACAAATTTCATTTGTTTGAATAATTTTTTTTTTTTAATTTTTTCACTAAAAGCTATTACTATTGGTTTTATGGAATATTTATCAACATTAGTTAAATAATTTTCAGTTATTTAAACAAATTCAATTTGTCAGAATAATTTTTTTAATAACTTGGTTCTTCAGCATTTGACAATTAGTTGTCACTTATTTAAACAAATCCCATTTGTTTAAATAATTTTTTTCGATAATTTATTTTTTCAACAATTCCTTAATTTTCGGGAAAATTTCGGAGTGAGCGGGAAATATTCCCGAAAAAATTGGGAATAATTCGGAAATGTTATGTCTAATATATATAGATATACATATAGCAACAGTCATCCGGTATACCTGAAGGGTTTGCAAACCGGTTTTATGGCCACTGTTTAAGTTGAGGGTGGAAATGAGTCATGGTATGCATGATACAATTTTCCAGGAGACTGATGGACAATTGAAACTGCAATCTGTATCCTTCAGGTCAGTTATCTTTGACTACTTCTTAAGAACAGTTCTCTGTGTTTAAGTTAGTGCTATGTTTTGGAGTAGCGGTCAGCTTTCAAGTTTAGCGTTCAAAAAGGTCAAACGGGACAACAATTATAAGGTAAGTCATTTAATTTTATAATTGTGTTTCAATTTTTAAAAACTAGTCTCTTTTATGTTTTTGAAACTGGTGAAGTTTTTTAACATCCATATAAGAGGCTGCGAAAAATTTTGGTTTTAGGAACTTGCGTTAAAAAGGCGAATTTTGACCAAAAGCTTGAATCCTGAATTTAATTTTGCTGAAAATGTTGAATTTCTGTACAAGAGACTGTTAAAGCATAAAAGTGACTAATTTCCAGGAAATGAAAGACAAATATAATATTCTTAGACTTAGTTTTCGAAAATTAGTTTGAAAATTCAGGATTTTTGTGAAAATTTGCTTTTTTATCGCAATTTTCTGAAACCAAAATTTTCCAGTTTCTTGTTTTATTTTTAATGTTATTTTTCACGATTATAACAAAAACTATGCATGCTATCAAAAATTGATTGATTACAAATGTATAGCTCTTTTTTCTGTGAATAACTTTTGTCTATTCATTTTTTTCGTAGCTTGAGTCGTTTGTCCAAAATCTTAATTTATTTTTTTATTTTTAATGTTATTTTTCACGATTATAACAAAAACTATGCATACTATCAAAAAATGATTGATTACAAATTTATAGCTCTTTTTTCTGTGAATAACTTTTGTGTATTCATTTTTTTTCGTAGCTTGAAATAGTTTTGCGAACTATCTCCGTCATCCAGGGGATTCTTTTATTACTTTCAACATTTTACGTATATGGCTACAACTACACAGCAACTAACTCTTCTTCGTTGGAATTCATACAACGGTAAGTTAGTCAAATTAATTAGTTAGTTAAATAAGTGAAGAAACAAATGTTTTAATCGGTAAATATCTTCAGTTGTCTTTTTGAAATTTACAATTAAAAATTGTAATAAATGAAATAAAAATTTTGCTTTATTTGAAATTTTTCTTAAATGTATTAAAACATGTTTTTTGGATTAATTCGAACCTGAAATTTCTTCAGATTGAAGCAAAGAAACATGTTATTATTTTTTATTCATGAGAAGCATTTTTTTGTGGTGCTTATAACGTTCCAAAATCGCAAAAAAGATAGGAAAAAAATAATTTTCTACAATATATTTGAATTTTTAACTCAAAAATATAATTTTTCAATAGGAAAATAAATTTCAATCAAAATTTGTAATTTTCAGTTTGAAAAAATGAATTTCTAACAAAGTGGTTTGTTTTTCAACGCAAAAGACAGCTTTTCAATAAAATAAATATATTTTCAACCAAATAGTTGAATTTTTAACCAACTTTCCGCCAAAAAAATATAACTTTTGAACGAAATTTGAACATGCAACAAAATAGTTGAATTTTCGACTAAAAAAGATAATTTTTCAAACACAAATGGAATAGTTCAATTGTGAGTTTAAAAAAATTAATTTTCAACGAAAAAAACAAGTTTCAACAATAGATAAATTTTCAAGTGAAGATTTAAAAAAATTAGAAATTGCTCAAGTTAGAATATTCAAAGTTGCAGTTGATGAATTTGGAATATTCCATTTTTTAATTGAGTATTTCACTTTGCAAATTTCAACTAAAATGTGTTAATCTTCTAATATTTGTTTGAAAAGTACTGTATATTTTGTAACTGTTCCAATTTTATATTGGATAATATCTTCTGTCTCAAGTTTTCATATTTTCAACTTGCTTTAAAATGTTTCATTTTTAAATTTTGTTGAAGAGTATTTATTTGTAATGGTCTGCACTTGAAACGTGTACCTTATTTATTCATAAATAATTGATTTGAATGGTATAATTGATTTAATTATTATTCAATACTGGGTACGATTTCGAATATCGTATGTTTGAAGAGAAAAGGGGAAAAAGGGGAAGTTTTTTGACAATAGGGGGAAAATGGGGAATTTGAAGAAAAAAGGGGAAACTAAGAAAAAATATGAAGACTGTGCACCCTGAAATTATGTAGTTGAAGTTCTGAAAGTTCAAATGTATGAATTTTTGTATCAATTTTTTTTAAATTGCTTTTTAAGCTAGAAGTAGTCTTAAATATTGCTTCATTTACATTGAAATTAATTTTGCCCCTTTATGAAATAACATATTATTTATATAAAACTATAAATTAGAAAACTTAATTGTTTCTTTTTTTTACAGCATGTTACTGGACATTAATCCAGAACTTGGACACCAGAGAGGCAGAAAGAATACTAAAGACGACCGGGATCCAAAAGCAGGATCACTTATAGATAATTTTATAGAATTCCTTTCTCAATGTTAGATTAGATGATGATAAGAATGATGTTGTAGATGATGATGGTGTATAATAAATTATTTTTTAGATAATAAGTAAAAAAATTATTGATTTTCAGTTCCTCTTATATAAGTAATACAAAATGTTTGGGAAAATCCCCGAAAACGTTTTCAGGAATTTTCCCTACAGAATGTTTGGGAAAATCCCCGAAAGGTTTTTGGGAATTTTCCCTGAGAAATATTTGGGAAAATCCCCGAAAAAGTTTTTGGGAATTTTCCCTACAAAATGTTTAGGAAAATCCGCGAAAAGATTTTGGGAATTTTCCCTACAAAATGTTTGGGAAAATCCCCGATAAGTTTTTGGGAAATGAGCGTCCCAAGCATTTTCGGGAAAATTCCCGAAAAATTTTTTACAGTGTAGCGAAAAATTACAAACATTTTGCAAATCGTACTCAGTGATAAACAACTTATTACTAACGTCATATTGCATTCGCAAACTATTTACAAATTGGAAACGTTATTAATTATAAAGAAATTATTATTTTGCTTATCACTTCCCAGTCGTTTCTACTTCTCTCCATTTAAAAGAGACTATTATATGATCTGGAAAACTGTATGCATAACGCATATTATCGTTTTTCAAAAATTAATGTTGCATTTTTTCCAATTCGACTCATAAGATTTCAGCGGAAATTGCAAAAGTTGCGTTTTTGAGTGGCAAATGTTGAAAATGTCAAAATCTAACAAACATTAAATTTGCAAAACGTTGCACGACCGGCAACAATATTAACACTGCAATTGAACAAATCACGTACATTGTTAAACGAGCGAAAAACTAGTAACATTTCGCTAATCGTACTAAGTGATAATTAACTTGGTACAAACATCATATTAGATTTGCAAACTGTTTACTACTAAGCAAAATT
>CAKNXH010001879.1:71510-212511 GCA_932178445.1 Andricus quercusramuli | reverse complement strand
ATTTTGAATTATTATTATTATTTGATTTATTCGAAATGATAATTGAGTTAATTCGTATTGGTTTATTGCGTTGAGCGCCAGCTAATTTTTACCTACAATTAGCAAAAGGGATAAACTCATAGGGTTCAGAACCTCTTCAAATTTTGTTGTAATACGGGTTATTTTCGGTTCGCTTTAAAGAGTGACTAGGCCCTACTAATTCAGATGTAAGGGAAGCGGAGAGGGGAATGGTCAGGATTGACGTCACACGTGAATGGGTAATGATCACTCACGAGTAATTCCCAGTTTAACTCGTATATTAAAAAAAAAAAAAATACAGGAAGTTATTTCAGGTAGCGATACATTTTGAAAATGATTTTGAATCGCGGGAACGCATACGTGTCACTTTTCATTCAAACTCCGATATTTATACTGTAATTGAATTGATTTCATTTTATTAATATCAAGACTCGAACATAAAGAGATCTGTTCCAAGTTACCGATACATAGCGAAAATTAAATACTAGTCGACCGATTGACAATTTACCAGTTGGCCATGTAAGATTGCTATGCGACGAGTTCGCGGAAACGCCTAACTCACGAGTCACTTTTTCCTCGATAAGAATTCCTATTCACTGACTCTACTCCTGGATAAGAAAGCGCGGCTGAGGATTCCGACAAGCTCAACTTGCATAACTGAAGTTTAAACCGAACAAGACTCGCATGAATACATTGTTGAGTTGAATCGTGAAGACGCTTATTTAAGAAACGACCACTGGTCAGCCATTGCTGACGACTCGTAAATTCTTGGCTATTATAGCCCGCTCGCGTATATTTGCAATTTAAAATGAAACAGAATATTTCGAACACAAGAAAAACCAGGTAGAGAGCAAGAAATTAACAAAGTAAAGCCTCGCCTGAAATTATCCTTCATCCCCGTAGGGAACCATTCCAGTGGCATTTTCAGAAAATCAAATTGAAATTAGCGAGACTCTGACAAGTCGCAGGGTAAATTTCTGTTCTATAGGCTGAGTGAGCGTCGAATTAGTAGTGACGATTGTCGAAGATGCTCGTCCCCAAGGACTTACAAACCTGCATTCCGTCATGCGCAGATGACCGATTTTACAGATCGAGCGCGAATACGTTCGCAACTGGCGGAAAGCATGCGTTACGTCACGAGTCGGCGACGATCTTGTGGATAGAAAGAGAGAGAGAAAACTCGTCCACAACGGACGGCACGAGGTGGCACACGGACGCGCAGAACGACCACATGGTCCGCTACGCTATAGTCTATGGTACAGCAGTATGGCCGCGCGCTTGTTCACGCCGGTATGTTTACATCGTTGCGCAGTGCACGTGGACGTCGTTGCCCTGGTTATCGTTGATCGCACGGGACTCCCCTCCATGCGAGGAACCAGGGTCCTCTTCTCCGAAGTCGGGATGTCGTGGCCTCTGCGTTGTTTCGCGTGACGTGTGTGCGTGTCGTGAGACTTGTCACTGACCCCTGGTCACTAGTGACATTTGCTCGCGTGTGTGTGTGCTGAGCCCTTTGGCTCCTGTTTATATATATAAAAAGAAAGAACGTGTGTGATTAGTGAGTGGTTTTCTCGGATTATTTTATCCCACAAAATGAAGGTAATGTCGACAATTATTTAAGTGATTTTGAATTTGAATTTAATTTTTCGGTCAATCAATCATACTGATCGACAGGTGGTTGACTTGAAATGTTGAGTGATTGTTCCGTTGAGAGTACATTTTACTCGAACCAATCAACTCCAGCTGCTCGCAGGCAACTTTCAGAAAGTTGACTACTAGTTCGAGCCTCACGAGTAGAGATGTGTAAAAGTACTTTACTAAGTTTCAAATTATTTGTATACGTGGACTAATGCCACGTTACAACACCCCCCGGACAAGATTCGACCCGCCGGGTTGAATAACTGATAAGGCCACATCCCAATCCACAGCTCTCACCCATTGATTGTTATAAAGTGAGAGCCGTCAGTAATCGTCAGACCAGGGTACTTTAATATTGTACATTTCGTGTTAATAAGAGTAAAAATAAAAAAAAATAACATAGTGAAATTATTATTTCAGTGATTCAAGGTCGAATTTGAGTGTCAATAATTGCGGCAGCAAGGAAAAGAAGCCACAGAATGACAGCTTTCTAGACCGGAACCAAATAAAATACTATTGGCAAGGCTTTCTACACTCTTAAGTGCGCCTAATTAGACTGTGGAAGTCCGTTTTTCTTGTCTTACCGACATGATTAAACAAAATCTAAGATGTAGGCAACTTTTGTATGAAACGAACGACTCTTTCGAGTTTGCGATACCGTGCTTAAGTTTAGTTTTACTAAGACTAAAGTATGAGCATGCTGCAGAAAGGTGAAGTGAATTATAAAAGTCGATACGTAAAGTAGTAATTAAGATTTAATGAACTGGGGTACGACTCCCCAGCTCGGGCTTGCACGGATTTATCCGACATATATTTTGTTGGCAACACTTGTTCCGTTCTCTCGAAATGGAGAACCAAAAAAAAAACAAAAAAATCCCCAGTTGAATAAGAAGAAAAAAAAAAAAATTACACATAAGCTAATCTCTCGAAATGAGATAAACAAAAATGTCAGAGAAGAAAAAGAAGATTAATATTTAAAAAAAAAACGAAATTGCTTCGGCAGCTTTCACCTGTGGGGTAGCGTCTCTACCGACGCGGTGGCTTCCAGGCTGGGCAGCTGAGGTAGGCATGGCCGTACTGCAGGCACTTGCCTCACCTCCCCTTCATCTCTTTCTTCCATCCCCACATTTTGGGGGGTCTGACCCGTCTAAACTGCGGGTCGGTGTGGACTCTTTCCATGGCCCTTTCTTCCACCGTAAGCGCCTCTCTTGGCACGACTCGTCGCTGCAGTGCGACCTGTTGTTGCTGATGGGGGGCCGGGAAGACTTCCCTCCCCAACTGGTCGGCCTCCTCCACGATTCCCTCCATTGAGTCGCTGCTGGACGCCACCTTCTTACTTTGCGTGATCTGGGCCTTTCCGACGGCTCCTACTAATTCGGGCTGTTGGCCCTTGTTGGAGGCAGGCAGTGTCCCCAGAACGGCCGCGGCCGCAGCTCCGTTAGCCGCGGCCGACCCTTGGATCACCACTGTGTTGGTCTTGCTTCCGGTGGAGTGCTGGAGGTTAATTGAGACCTCCACCGCGACCTCTCCTGCGGAACCTGATGAAGCCTACTGTTCCTGGGCCCTACGCTCGAGGCCGGGTGCTAAAAGATAAATCAAGACACTCCCTATTAGTTTAGTCCCATGTATTTGGTGCCAATGTTTAAATGCACTAAAATTAGGCGCCATGTTGGTTTTACCTCACAACGTGAAATACGTGATTCTGTCATGCGCTCTGAGAGCTGACCGACGCGACGCCATTTTCATCAAAATTACGTTTGTGTTACGGGCTTGTTACATAACCTAGTGTTCTTCGAATTGTTTGAAGTGCATCATAGAAATTTAAAAAAGTGCTTCATAGACAACATAAAATGAATACCAGTGGTTCGCTGAAGGAAAGTATTTCTAAAACATTCGCCTTTTTAGCTTAACAACTCAACTCTTGTGATGAAAGTCTAACTTTCTAGGTTAAAAATCTCATCCCTTTTGGGTAAGAATACAACTGTTTGTTTCACAATTAATGATCTAAGTTTGGTTTAGTATTCAACCATTTTGTGAGAAATTTCATTTTTTTGTTAAATATTCATTTATTTTATTGCACATTCATCTCTTTTTGTAGAAATTTCTTCTTATGTGGTTAAAAAATGCAACTGGTTGGTTGAATGTTTGTCTTTTTTCATTGAAATATTATCTATTACATTTTTCGTGGGAGATTCATTATTTCAGTTGAGAGTTCATCTCTTCATTTGAATATAGCACTATTTCGTTGAATTTTTTTCTTTTTTCTTTGAAAATTAATATGTTTATTGTTCATTTGTTAATATTAATATTAATTTTTTGGAAAATTAATGAACGGTTTCACTGCAGAAAGCTTGAAGTTCGTTTCGCTTGGAAAATAGCTCTCAATACATTCATTCCTTAACCTATTGGAGGTGCATACGGAGCGAAAAGCAGTTTGATCTCTGCAGTGGAGCTGTCGATGTTCCGACTCGGACCTGATTTATTTTCAACGTCATTTAGGATATCAAATTTAATATTAATATATCAGTTTTTATCAATCATCAAAGTTATTTTCCTTGCTTTTCTTTTTTATTAATTAGAGAAACATGACCTCCTGTGAGACAAACTAAATCTTTTTTGAGGTTATGACATGCAAAATTATGATCCACATTTAGAATGAAACAAAAAAACTTATTTTCACTTTTGAGAACCAAATTTCCCATCAAAACCATCATCTGTATCATTTCTTTGCTACAAATCTTGAAAAATAATTATAGAAGCTCTACGATGAAGTTGTTTTTAATTTTTGCATACTATCAATAAGAACTCGGCCTTGAATTTTTTTGTTTTAATATCAAAATTTTATTTTTAAATTTCAAGAATCAGTTCTTGCTCGAATCTTCCTGTAAATTTCAATTCGGTCCCAGAATTTTTCTTCCAATACACATAGCTATTTGATTTAATTTTCAAGATTGTCGCTACTCGTTAATAGTTACTATGAAACCTTTTTGGTTCAAAATGCGTAGTTTAAAGTGAAACTACTTTGTTAAAAATTCATTTTTTTGTTGATGATTAATTCCTTTAGTTGAAAAATTGTCTTTTTTTTTTTGTTGAAAATGTAACTATTTTGTTAACATTTTTTAAAATCATTTCTCAAAAAATTCAACTATTTGGTTGAAAATTTCTGTATTTCGTTGAAAATTGTTCTTTATTTGAAAGAAAATGAACCTTTTGGATTGCAATTTAAACTTTTAGGTTGACATTTTCATTGAAAATGTATATATTTCCTTAAAAATCATGAATTTTGTTTAAAAATATTCTTCTTGGTAGATCATTCATCATTTTGTCTGAAATTTCATTTCTTTGGCTGAAAATTAGTTTTTCATTGATAATCAATTTTTTCAACTGAAAATTTGACTACATATTCCTATTATGATTGCCTACACATTATGTTTTTAATATGAGAAATATCATGTAATATAAAGAACGCAAGTGATTTAATACTTAGTGCGTTTTTCAAATGAACTATTCTTTGTATGTTTAGGATTCCTATGAAACTCCTGAAGCTTTAGCAGAGTTCTTATTGTCAGAAGGAGTATATGATGTAGCTGTGACCACTTTGAAAGGTATGTTAGCATTTCTTCCCTTTTTCTGCGTTTTAAATAAGGAGCGAAATCGCTTCAAGTGTAGGTCGTAAAAATGGTTGATTTTAACTTTTGAGGCAACTAAAAAGCACCCCAAACATTTTATGGAATAAAAAAGTATTATTTGCGATTTTCACAAATATACGTAAAATGGTAACTATTTCTTGCTCAATTTTCAGATGCACGATTGACGGAGGAATTGATCAACTTTCAAATACTTTCCGGTGTCTTCATGCCATCAAATTAACAAATCTTTCAGGGTTCTGATGCGGGCAGGATGAATGTTCGCGAACATTTCAAGGATTTAATTCTCTAAAAAAACATACAATACATAAACATGAAAAAAAGCAGATGTCTGATGTTTTAGTGAATGAAGAAAATAGAGTCATTAATCCTGAAATCTCAGTAGATATTCGTTCTGTTAATCGAATTTCTTTATGTGATCTAAATAGTGAAATTGAATCTAATAGTGTAAAAAAATTGAAATATGATGTACTTCAGGCTCAAGATGATTTGCTGAACGCCACAAAGGCTAAGATGAGCCAGCAACCATTCCTGATCTGCATTCCCAACGACGGCAATTTGAACAGTGGGAAATTTTTTGTCAGAGCAAATTCCCATTTGATTGACGTGCCGCTAGATTTTTTGAAAGCTTTCGACATATTGTTGAAACTTCATTTCTCATTCGACGTTGAGTATGCTCCAGCCTTAACAGATTTGTACCACTTTGTAACTGGTTGCATCATGTAATTGGAAGGTGCTACGCCGCAGGGTTGCTGCACCTCACTGAAAACCACACTCCTGAATCTCCGATTACAGGATCCTCCTGCTATAACAAGGTATGAATTCGATTTTGAGTGTTTCCACTTTTTTGTATTTACAATTATATGGTGCTCATGTCATGAGCACTCTGCTTCCCGTTGGCAAATGTATTTGCTTTCTCGTATATGAAACGTTATTTTTAATTAAATTAGAAATAGAAGTTTACGAAATAATACAATAAAATTTCAAATACAATGGCAAATAAGACAAATCAAATTTTGTATCTGAAGTTGTAATTTTTCGATCTGGAAAATGAAAAGGAAGAAGTTGCGTCGCACCCTATCTCTTTCTCAGTTATTTTTTTTAAATTGTCAGAATGATTTTGTTTTGAAATTTATAATCAAAAACAATTTTCTGTTTCTCAATTGAGGAACGTTAAATTGAATGACTCTGAAATTTTTCGAAATTGCTACCAATTCAAAGCTCCCACTGTGAGGAAGAGAAATTATTTAATAAATGAGAAGATATTAATTATATACTGTTTTCCAGACTGAACGCTGCGGAACTTCAAGATCGGAAACTATAATGGAAATTAATTACAAGGCCCAAGCGAATAATATAAGTAAAATTATATAATTATATTTCTAGATCGGGAAATATAATGAAAATGAATTATAAAGTCCAAGCGAATAATTTAAGTAAATTTATATAATTATTAATAATTCTATCATTGTTTAGTGATTATGTAAATAAATATAAAATTATACATATATTGATTTTTTTGTAATAAGAAATTATTTGTCATCCTACCATTAGAATCAAATTTCACTCCGGATGAGTGATACATACATTCACTCTTGCGAATAGAGTGAATTAACCACTCATAATTTCCACTTAACTTCTCACTCTGAGTCACATTTTCCGCCCCAAACGTGCGGGTCACACTATTTTACCCTACAGTAGAGTGGCGAATTCACACTTTTAGAGTTCGTCACACAACTCTTTTGGAGTGAAATCTCTCACTAAATTGAAGGGTGCCTTTTCACGCTAACGAAAGGTGAAAAGTGAAATTTGACTCTAACAGAGTGGAATCCCACTCTGAGAAATTTAGAGAGAATCAGTCGCATACGCGGAACAATTAAAATACAGTCTGATCTTGGTGGGTTCTGAAAGTCTTAATTGACTAACAAGCCACTTTTTTCCCATCCTACACTTGAAACATAGATAAGGTTCAGTAAGTTTTAATTGACTTAGGTTTCTTAATTGACTGTTATATTTGGATTTCGTCTCACGATAAATAGCAGTGCTATACATATGATTTGCCCACTTAATTATTATGTTTGACTTTTCCACGGTAACCGCATTTGGGTGACTCCATTTTTGATTACATGTATCAAGTTGGCCTATAGATTCGAGCAGGGATTTAAATTGCGAAGCCCAAATAAATTATATACTTGCGGCACTAGCCTGGTCCACCTGGCAGAAGTTCTTGAGAAAAATCTTAGTTGTCGTTCATAATAAGTAGATAAATCCACTAATTATAGGCGCGTTCGAACGCTCTGACGCTTACCTGATCTAATCCTGTTTCCACTCGGATTAAGTTCGCAGGCGTCTTTCTAGGTTTCCCATGCATGATATTTAGATTTATTTATAATACTACACACTCTATGAATTGGTGTCACCCCTTTCCTGCCAAAATGGTCTTTGGTCACTTCAAATTGACCCGTGTTGTCAAGAACGGGGTTCCGAGGTACGTGTAGGTGTTAATAATTCAAGAATGGATTCATTTTTCCGCATAAGTGAGCGAAGATTTTTCAACTTACCGACTATATGAAAAGGGGGGATCTTTTTTTTTTGGGTTTAGCTGAAGGGCATTCTGATCGCAATACTCCCCCAGAACTTTTAGTTTATCGCGAGCGTCTCGTAAAAAAGGAGCAAAGATAACTATATCGTCCGCAAACAGAAGCATAATTTGAGATCTGACAGCATTCAGCAACACATCCTTCATATATTTCTTTATATGAAAGTCCACAATATCAGCCGCAAGAAGAATGAAGGGGAGAGAACTAAAGCTGTCACCCTGTGGGACCCCCAGCGAGACGTCGACTATTTCCGAGAACGACTTACCACATTTGACCCTCAGAACGGAGTTGACATAAAATGCGACCAAAATTCTGATAATGTTTCCTCTTAAACCAAGGTCATTTAGTTTGACCCAAAGCTTAGTAAGACGAGCGCACTACGAGGTGAACCAGACATTTTTCTGACTATAAGGGCCGGAGGCAATGGAAGCGCTCCTCGTACTAGCATATTTGATTCGCTGGCAGCATGCGTCATTGAGGAAATTAATTTATTATACAAGAAATCAGCGTTAACATAATTATTGAATAGAAGCGGTGAATTTGGCAGAGCAGTATACAGAGTATTCGCTTCTTCGTCACTCATTCCACAGACATTGATACGCAGTCAAGCACAATATTAAAATCGATATCAACAAGTAAGTGATTAAATTGATCCAAAATATTGTGCACAGAATATTGTGCACAGAGTTATCGTTAACAAGATTTGTGCAATCGATATCTAACCAACTTAAATCAATAGTACTGCAGCCTCTATTAATTAGGTATGTAAATTGACCCAGCCTATCAGGAAATGTCCAACCATTGCAGAGTGCTAGGTCAAACGATTCTAGGGACTCCACCAATTTTCTGCATTTTTTATTAACATAAACTGTTTAGAGTTCCTGCACGAGCATTCAAGTCATCTATTAATGAAAAATGTTTGTTTACGGTGTCTAAGGAGACTAACACATTTGGCTGTGCATGAATACATTAGTTTACAATGCAAATAGGCCTTGACGTTTTGGACAAATGTAATTGGCCCTCCACTGCAACAGCATTTACGTTTTTCTTTGACAGCCACGGAGTGACAAGGAATGTAACCATCTGAAAATGTCGGTAGTTTAACAGATTGACTAGCTAAGTAGAATTCCTGCTTCACATCAAAGTTACACAAATTATTATAACCACTCATATTTCAATAACAAACAACAAAACTCGAATTATACATCTATATATTTCATGAAATACGCGCAGAACCACAGCTTGGAACGGCAGCCCGCCTTATAAAAGATCCATCAAGTCAGCCTATGCACTGCCCAGATCCTGCAGGAGATGCCCTGTTCACATACTTGTTAAAAGAGCCCGCGTCTTGAAAATCACTCCTCCTTTTCTTTGAAGAAACGAGTCGATCAGGTTTAGAAAGGTTTGTGATAACTATCTTCCTCTCAGAACTCATACTCCCCACCTGTGTGTTGAGCATAGCATCTGTGTTTATGTTTAAAAATGAGGTTTACTCATTATTATGTAATCCTGCTCATACGCAGCAAAACTGGTCAAACAAACGATTAAGTAGTTTATTTGCAAAATACTTGCGCATGCGGCTTACTCACCAGACTTGGCTCCATTCGATTAATACTTATTTGCATCGATGGGACATCAACTTGCTGAACAGCGCTTCACTACTTACGAAAATGTACAAAAACCGCTCGATGACTGGTTTGCCTCAAAAGGGCAACAGTTTTTCTGGCGTGACATCCACAAATTGTCAGACAGGTGGGAAAGCACTTCAATATTTAAAATCGATTATTTTCTCTAGGCCTATTTTTCTTAAATCGTCTAAGCTGTAGATGAAATTGTTAACTCGGAGCCGGTTGCCACTTATACGAGTTTTCATCCCTGCGTTTTTTAGTTTAGCTGCTTCTCTGCTCAGAGCTTTGCGGATTTCAACAGTGTCCAGGTAGAAGTCATGGTCGATAAAAATATTTGTTCCTTTAAGTTTCAAACGATTTTAAAGGATGGCGTGCTTCATCGACTCTGAACAGAGTGATAGCAAAACAGGTCTCATTTTTCCAGTGTTAAATTTACCAAGGAGGCGAATTCCATTATTCGATTGCCGGTTACGAGTAATACCCATTTTGGTTGCGAGTAGATTTTGCACTTTTTCGTCCAGCGCAAGTAGTGCTACCGTTGGGTCCATTATACATGCCAAAAAGTATCAGGTTGTTTCTTCTTGTAAGCCTATCTATCTTTTGAGCCTGCTTTGCGATCTCCATCTTGAGCCCGGCATTCGCCTTTTCTACAGCCTCCATTTTGGCTCCACATCTCTGCAAGCCTGTTGAGGTGCTTTCTAGGATATTTTTTTCTACGGAACGTATTTCAGCTTTGAGCTGTTCTTCTAGGCTTGAAATGAAGCTCTGCATCTGCTCGTAGGTCGCCATATAATGGTGCAAGTGCGAAAGATTGATTCCCTTAGCATACGAGCAGACGTCAAAAGTACAACAAACCTAGAAACACTTTACACGTGAAAAATATCTATTCCATATAAATATCCGTCCCAAGTGTAGACTCACAACAGTAAAAACAAGAGTATCATCACAGCACTGGAAAAAATTTTTTGCGCAAGTCAAATATTATTCTTAACAATGGATCGGAATTTACAAACAGTTTGTGAAATACTGTCTTTGGAATGTAATAACTGGTTTTACCCAACTCTCGGATTCTGTCCCCCCCGGTCTCGGACTTCCTAGAACTGCTGGTTCATGCAGTTTCTCAGGTTAGAGGGCGAGAGATGTTTAGATCCCGCCGACCTATGGCCAAGCCCGTTTGCAGGTGACCCCCAAAAATGGATTGCAACTGAGAGTTCGCTGTACGTACATTTTCATCTGACTTCGGATTAGCAGAAATATTATTTTTAGATTAGATATTTTCAAATTGAATTAATGGTACACCAGCTGCAGAGAATCGTCACTTTTAATAAGATAATTTTTTTCAAGTTGAAATTTTGGACAAAAATGAAATTTGACATTATCTCTGGAATAAAAAACATATTTAATAACTTTCCCTTATTTGAAAACAAATTGATTAAATCCTCGTAAGTCGTCTGGGAACACGAGAAAAATTATCGGTTAACCTGAATAACAACTCCGAAGCGTCCCGAAAAAAGAGGTACAAACGCAAAATAAGTTTGGTCAAAAAAATTCCCTATGAAATTCGAAGGGCTATTGGAGCAAAACACTTTCCTAAAGTTGGAGTGATTTAAAAAAAAATGTTGCGTCTTATACCGCTTAAAAATTGCAAATAACAACTTCGATGCTAACGACTCTGAAGCCATTTAACATCACCGAACCCTTTTTCTGCACTTTCTGGTAAAAGGTTCAATGTCGCTTCTTCATAAAATATTGTTCATAGATATATTTTTTTTCACGAAGAACTCTGTTTATACTTCAAAAAAATTCTTTAACAAAGTTAACAAAAAATGCAAACCAATTTTCAAACAAAAATTCAAAACAAAATCAAACAAATTTTCAAAATAATTGTTGCGAAAAATTTTCAAAATAATTTCGAAATTTTTTTGGAATTTGCAGACAACTGTTGTAAATTTAAAAAAATCGAGTTATTTCACTCGCTAAGCCTGCTGAACCCAGTTTTAAACCTTATAATAATGTACTTTAAGTAAAAGAATAATTTAGACATAAATTAGTGGGAAAAATAGATAGTCTAGATCAAACGGCTTTCCCACGTTATAAAGTATATCTGAGAAAAATAATAACAATTATTGCATAATTTAGAATTTAAATTTACTCGCATCTCGAGAGAGATGTACAAGATCCCGAAAACACTAGAGTTGAACGAAGATACTGACAATATCATCCGCTTCAAGGAGTTTTGCGACAGCCTCATAAAATCTGAGGAGGAGTGCCCATCAGTCACTGCCGAAGAGGTGAAAAAAACACTTAGAGGCACGAAGAACTTTTCCGGTGCTGGACCAGATTGTATTAGGAACTTTTGGTGGAAGAAGTTTACTTCTATACACCAACATTTGGCCCGCATATTCACCTCATATTTAAAGTCGGAGACGCCCATTCCGCAGTGGCTGATGTTAGGACGCACTATACTCCTACCGAAAAAAGGCAACTTGTCCAGACCAGAGAATTACAGGCCAATAACTTGTTCAAACACACTGTATAAGATCTTTACAGCTGTCCTAAACAACAGGATCATTCGACGAATTGAGCCTGTATGGCGAGAGATGTACGAACAACGAGGCTCGAAAAAAGGTGCAGCAGGCTGTCGAGAGAACCTGCTGATTGACAGGTGTGTCTGTAAAGACGCTACAGTCCATCAGCGCGTCCTGTCAATGGCCTGGATTGACTACCGGAAAGCTTTCGATTCAACCTCTCATAGACTTATCATCTGTCTGTTGGAAAGCTTGAAGGTACATCCACACATAGTGAGATGCATAGAGAGACTGATGCCTCTTTGGAAAACTAGATTTACCATCTCATCTAGGAATCATCGTCTGACGACGAACAAGGTCACCTTCCAGAGGGTCGTCTTTCAAGGGGATAGTATGAGCCCTTTGCTTTTTTGCATCACACTTCTGCCTCTATCTCTCGCACTACGAAATTCTCCTGGATACCTCTGTGGCGACACTAATCAGCGTGAGCATAAGGTCACTCATGTATTTTATATGGATGACCTGAAGATCTATGCCGCAGGTAAAAGCAAACTTCAAACTGCTATAAATATCGTCAAGAACTACACAGGAGAGATTGGGATGGACTTTGGTTTGGGCAAGTGTTCCAAAATTCATTTGAAGAAAGGAAAGATTACCGGCGTTCCCAAGGACCCTGAGCTTGTGGATATAAGTGTTATTAGACATCTTAACACTGAAGAGACCTACACATACCTGGGCGTGCCTCAAAGCCGCATTCAGGACGTAACATCAGTGAAGAAGTCTCTCCGAAGCAGATACAAGCATCTTCTTAGACAGATTTGGTCTTCCAATCTGTCGGCGTTGAACAAGGTATCTGCGACTAACATGCTTGCCGTCCCGGTTCTACTCTACTCATTTGGGGTGGTTCAATGGACGAAGAACGAGTTTAAGGCCCTTGATGTCACCACGCGTAAGATCATGCATATGCATAAAAGCTTGCATATAAGTTCGTCAGTTCCGCGATTATACATTTCACGCCGTCAAGGCGGACGAGGACTCCTGAATCTCCAATCTCTTCATAACCGAATTGTTTTGAGTACAGCTTACATCGTTGCGAATGGCAGAGATCCTCTCCTAAAGATGGTCAGAAACCACGAGATGATTGGCGAAGGAGCGTTCCTTTACAAAGCCGCGGAGCAAGCTGCCGAGGCCCTTGGCCTGAATTTCAACATCAGAAGTGAGGAAAGTGCATTACTCCATCTAGATGTTTCACGTCTAAAAGCCGAAGTAAAGAAAGCAGAGGTTAGAAAATTTCATCAAGAGCTACTCCACAAGCATATGCACGGAAACTTTCACAGAAATGTAGAAAAACATTCCTTGTCAAAGGAGCAAACCTTTGCTTTCCTCAAATCATCAGGGCTCAATTCAGGTACAGAGCGCTTTATTTTCGCATGCCAGGGCGGTGTAACCTCCACCTTAGCATACCGTGCCCGCATTGTATGTCAAGAAGTTCCCAGTGATAGGTGCAGAGCGTGTCATGCACACGTTGAGTACCTAGAACACATACTATCGGGGTGTCCAACCCACGCAGGAACAACGTATGTCTATAGACACAATGCGGCCCTAAGAGTTCTTTATTACCACCTTTGTTGCTCTTACGATGTTGGTCGCGACCCTGCCCTGCCGAACGCTCCAAGGGATATAGAGTCAATTGTCCGAAACGAGAAGTGCCCGATTTTCTGGAACTAAGATTTTTGGGCAGCATCTTCCGTTGCGCACTCGAGGCCTGACATTGTTCTCCAAGACTTCGAGAAACGAACGATATTCGTGATCGAATTCTCGGCTCCGTCCGAATACAACGTCACTGCAAAGGAGAAAGAAAAAGAGCAGAGGTATCAAGACCTTAAAAAAGAGCTACAACGACTGTACCCAAAATATTCGTTACGAGTAATTTTCCTTGTGATAGGTGCTCTCGGAGGTGCTAAATTATCACTGGTTCGTAACCTTAACGCCATGCCCGCGTGCCAAAAATATGCCAAGGCACTTGCGAGATGGATGCAGAAAGCTGGCATCCTTGGGTCGCTTCGTGTCCTCAAGACACACTGGGGGCTATTGACATTTTCTGTTTAGATGGTAGTTGCTCTTAATGGTACCCTGCGGTGGTTGTTTAACTTTTTTTTTAAATTATATATATATATATATATATAATTAAAAAAAAAGTTATAGTTAAAGTTATAATTAAATATATATATATATAGAATGAATCATCTGATCTATATTCTCCATGAAATTCGAGGGAATCTTATCAAATTTGTTAAAATTTCTTACGAAGCGTTTAAAAACTACTTCACACTACCAGGGGATGAAGATTCTATTGTAAATTTATATTTTTAGTTGAAAATGCAACTAATGAATTTTCCATTAAAAATTCGTCTCTACTTGAAAATTCAATTACTTGGTTGGAAATCACACTACATTGCTAAAAATTAATTTTTTGCTTAAAGTTTAAACTAATTTTTTTTAAATTCGTTTTTTTTATTGGAAATTAATTTTTGCACTGAAAATTTACGTCAGATGGGCGTGATCATGATATTATTTGTTCATTTCATAAACAAATGATATGAAAAACTATTCAAATAATGAATTATAAATAATAAAATTATGTGTACATCACAAGCGAGAGAAGAATGGAGGCTTTCGTAATCTTTCATGAATTATACTTTCAGAATTTTTCAGGTTTTTGCTTATAAATTTAATAAATAATATCGAATGACACCTTTTCATGATTCACTACACATTGTCGATAAAATCAAGTAAGTTTTTGTCAAAATATTACCTAGAAGTCGAATAGTCAATAATGATAATCTGATTTCATTTGATATAATAATTTCCAATAACGAATATTATTGCTTATGAATCATTTTTCGATTAGAACAGAATTTAAAACCGATTAAAAATTGTGTCCTACATGTTATCGTTAACTATAATATGGTATTTGATTTCGCCCCACTGTGTCTGTCATTGCGGGTGGATAATCAGGCTACGGGACTGCACTAACAAATTAATTTTCGAAGAAAAAAAAATGAATGACCTTGTAAAGTTTAGCAAAAGACAAAACAAAAGAAGCCTTGATACATAATACATTTGCATTTAAATCTTTTTATTTAATTTTAATCCGACCATGGATTACAAAGAATATCATATTTTAGTTTTATCTTTTTTCTATTGAATTAATGATACACATACTTTAGAGTATCTTCCTTGGAAGCAACTTCTTTAAACGAATATGGAAAGATTGGATGATGTGAGCCTACAGGACATTCCCTCATTTCAATTACGGTCATATCGTCAACAGAACCGCTTATCATGTTTATTTTCATTCTCGAATGATATCCATCTGCCTTATATATTCCAAGAAGAAGCCCACTATACTCCAGTATTGCAAAAACTTCACCGTTGGATGTTGATAAAACAATGTGTTCTCGGGTTGGCACGGGCACATATCTATTTCGCTGTGCTCGCAATGTGATCGGCTTACCGGCAGGAATAACATATCTTCGAAATTCGAATTGCCGGTTCTGATTTGTCTGAGGAATAAGCCGAATATATCCAAGTTGCGCAAGTGTATATCCAAGTACTTTATGAGGAAAAGGCTTGTCCGGAGAAGTCCTAGACTGTCTGGCCGAGGAAGAAGAACTAGGATTAAGTTCGATATTGGGATTCGATTCAGACTGTAGTGAATCGTAATTTGCAGAAACTTTAATAAAACTACTTGAGAAGACTGCTTGACTTTTGCCTACTGGACAATCCCTTTTTTCCTCTGGAGTCAAATTATCAACTGCGCCACTTATCATATTTATTTTCACTCGCGGACTATTTTTATCTGTGCTATAGATTCCACGAAGAGTCCCACTATGATCCAGTATTGCAAAAATGTCATCATTGGATTTTGCTAATACAATATATTCTTGAGCTTGCCCAAACATATGTTTCTTCCCATCTATTCGCATTCGAATCGGTTTATCGGTAGGAAACACATATCTTCGAAATTCAAATTGCTGGTTTCGACTTGAGCGAGGAATAAGCCGAACATATCCAAGTTCTTCTGTTGTACAACCAAGTACTCGATCTGCAGGAACCCTGCCCAGAGGAGAAATGGATCTGGCACGAAGTGGAGGCTCCTGAGAAGATGCCCGGTCGGGTGAATGTTGTTGTCGAGCGGTAGAAAAAGAAGAAGGGCTAGGATTACGTCCGGGCTGTGAACTGCATTCTGCAAGAAAAAATAGAAGATTATCTTTTCTGGTCCGAACATTTTTATCTAATATCTTTAGCTGAATTCAACGTTTCAATGATTTTCTGCTATACGAAAACCTACATAAAGGAAACGGGTTTTAATATATCTGAATCTTTGAAAAATATGTTTTTCACTCAGTTTTTACTGTGACTTAAAACACAACAATCATTTTTGGGATACATTCTGGATTCGTTAAAATTCTTCTGGAATTCTTCTGAATTCAAAAGAACATTAGACATATTATTAATATGCGTTAGTCACTTCAATTTAGTTTTAGTCTCATTTTGGGTGGTAAATTATTACGTGAAGGAACTGTTTTTAAAAATAAAATCTCATTGGCAAATAACGTTTTGACTTGATTTTAGTTTTGTCACTTTACTGACTTTCATTTTTTAATTATAAATATATTAAAAATGTATGTAGTGATATACAGATATGATAATAATGATATATAATATACAATATACTAGCTGTTACCTCAGGAGTTTAAATGCGCCGCTGCGCCCTCTTCCCATTTGCCCTCCGCCCACAATACTTTTACGAACTGTCTGAGAGCCGAATGAATATGTTTGCATAATTTGGTGCAGATTGATAAGAAACTATGGAATCCATAAACATCATACGTTTTGGGCCACTTGATTTTATATATGAGATAATAATATATAATATAATATTACATATTGTATCCAATTAGTTACATACGAAAGCCTGACAGCTAGCAATGCGTGGTAGATGCAACAATTCTCGAGGAGTACCTCTGGAGAAGTTAGAGAATTATATTCTCAACACTTATTCCGTGCATCTTCTCACGAATTACTTGGGAAACGTTAGGGCCTTAGAAAATATTCCAAGTCCATAATTTCTCTCCTCAGAGGAAGATATTTCTAAAAGCGGACAAAAGTTAATTTCTCAATCTGGTCTATGAGAGATCCCTCTTCTGAGTCAGTTGTGATTGCTACCTGAAGTTTAAAATTTCATTCTTACGGCAATTTCGATACGCCGTCTACTAAGACTTTTTGAAAGCGCATTTTGAATACTTTAATTCTCACAGAATTCTGACTGGAAAATTCATACTTTAAAAATCAAAAGATTTAGTTGGTCATTGCCATTTGGAAGTGAAATATTGCCATCATTCTATTACGAGATTTTAACTGAAGCCAAGAGCACGGTTGACTGTCCACTCGGGGTGAAGAATTTAAATTTTGTAATTCACAGCTAGTTATTCAGAGACTTAGCTTCTTATAAGCAGGCAGGAATATATTCCGAAAAATATTGTTTTTCTTCGGTCTATCGGTCCCATCAGTAAAGAAAAAGAATAAATAAAAACGATTCTAGTTCTTTAAACATCGTTCTTTAATAACCTTATCGACTAAGTACTACTAAGTACAGATAAGCAATTTTTCCTGAAGAAGGCCCGCATTGTGTGCCGAAACGTTGATAAGGTTATTAAAGAACGATGTTTAAAGAACTAGAATCGTTTTTATTTATTCTTTTTCTTTACTGATGGGACCGATAGACCGAAGAAAAACAATATTTTTCGAAATTTCATTAAAGACGACGGTCGAAAAAAAGGAGAGGCAAATTCTGGAGTTACTCCGAAAAATCTGTATTTTGGAGTTCAGCTCCAAGTTTCGCTTGGATTCATAGGAATATATTCATCTACCTGGTTAAGAAAGCTGATACGCCACTAGTTGGAACCCAGAATCGTTTCCTTTTGCACTGGAAATAACAGCATGAAGTTATCCTTTTCAAAAATGGAACGCAAAAAAAAATACCATCAAAAATAAATCTCTAGTTTTTACAGTGTAAATATACAAATGTCTTAAGCCTCCCTTCACAGGTCTGATAAAAAATATCCGTATTCATGCATTCGTTATCTGAAATACAACAAGAATCACAGAACTGTATCTGAGAAATATTCCATTGCATCATGAGAGTACAAATATGTACATAAGTAGCCGTTATCTCACACATATGTGAAATAGCGACATTATTATTGTCAAGATTGCCCCTTGCAGATAATGATATCATTTGACATTTTCTATTACGATCATTTTAATTAAGACACTCATCTCAAATGGAAGGTGAAAGGTTTTATGTAAAAATTGAGTCAACACGACAACTTTCGAATAAATTATCAGATTATATAATCTGACTGAATATCTGAATAAATTTTCATTTGATTTTTTTTCCTAGCGGAATCGATCTAGATGATTCTTATAAACGGGGATTATATGGATGAGAAAGAAGTGATGGAAGGAAGCAGAAGGAGGAGTATGTGAGTGGAATCAGGGGATGTAAAACATGAAGAAATAAGGAGAGGGATGTGATTGGAAGTGTGGTATGTGAGAGGTTTGCAAGTAGGAGAAGCGAGTGTAATTGTGGAATGTGAGAGGAGGGGAAGTAAAGAAAGGAGAAGTTATATTATTATATATTTACCAATAGAATGAAGGAAAACGGCAAAAGCGAGAAATAGAGCACCCACAGTGATCCACATGTTTTACGAATCGACCAGATCAGAGTAAGTGGCAGTAGATGATACTGATTCAGCGAGAAAAGGAATTTAAATACTTTTTCTGTTCTACTCTTTTTGTATTTTCTACTCTTTTCGTACGCCTCTCTTCATTCCACGTAAGCAATTTTTATTTGCTGACTCCCCCTTTTTGACCTCTTTCCTCACTGCCTCACTCGCACAATGGAGTTTTATAGAGATTTCCTGTTCTATGTCCTCGCATACATGCATACTGTAGAACAAATAGCGGTATCTGAAAAATTATGTCATCACACGCTCATAAGTTAAACGAAGGCTTAGGAAACAGATCTTTATTGCTCCAATTTTATCTCTTCCAAAGCTTCATTATCGCACAAATAAATATGATGAATTCAGATAATTTAAAATTTTTTCATTGGAAAATAGCTCTGTGCCAATTATTAAAAAAAAAGTTCGTAGGTAAGACAGCTTTTTAGGATTATTTAAAATTTATCCACTGAATATAATTATCAAATATCAACAGAGTTGATGAATAGATTCAATTCGACACAGTATGAACACTTTCGGGCTGGTTGGAGCTTTCAACCCATACTAGCCTTTCCTGTTTTTAGGCTGGATTGCAAACCTGATACCTGACCCGACGTCAATTCGTACTCCCACTCGAAAGTAACGAAGCCGTTGGCTAAATATGGTCACAAAAATATGGGGATAGTAGTGAAAAAAAATCTTTTAAACACCACTAATGTTGATAACATATGCATTATATGTGAAACGCTTCAAATGCTTGAGATTTCATGTCACAATATGTTGCATTGCCAACAAAAAAGTTTTATTTTCAACCAACAAAGATTTTCTACGAAAAGAGGTGAATTTTTAACCCAAAAAGTCAATTTTCCCATCAGATATTTGAATTTTCAACAAAAAATTGATTCGTATCCAATCAGTGTCATTAGCAATCAAATAGTTGAACTTTCGATCAAAAGTAACGAATATACGTTCTAATAACATTTAAAATTATTAACAAAGTACAGAAATGTCAGTACTAATTTTGGGTTTCAATCGTGTGCAAAACGACGAATCGTGGAGACGCATCGTGAACATTGCATGTTATTGATCAAAAGCCCCATCGAGGGAACTGGTCGAACTTTATTGGCCAATCAAGTTTTCTTTTTTTAACCCGTGAGGACGGAAAGGCAAATCGAATTGGTATTATACCCATTGTCCCTCTTGATGTTATCAGTGGGTTTTAAGATTTCTATTGCTTCTCTATGTTTTCTTGGAAAAATATTATATGTTTTTGCGATGACGGTCGTTTTGTAAAAGAAAATGCTATGTCCTGTTTGGATATGATGCTCACCTGGTGTTGATTGCGTGGAATGTTATATCCTGACTTAACGCTCATTTTCCTTTACGCGTTCGCTTACCGCTCTCCCGGTTTCTCGAATATAGACATTCCCACAAGAGCAAGATATTTTATATACTTTCGGATCACTCAGAGATTCCTTTTTATGTTTAGGGTTATTTAGAAGTCTTGTAATTCCTTTTGTAATTTATCCTCACAGGTTATAAAGACGACTCTACATACAAAGCAGTTGATGACTGATTGCTCCTGATGTACTAGCAGATTTTTTGTGAACTAGTACGTCCAAGAAACGCAATTTTCCATTTTATTCAATTTCCATGGTTAACTGGATATGGGTTTGTCATCGATTGATGAAATCAGAAAACTTGTGTAGCTCATATATTCCATGTCTCCAGATGAATCTGTTGTATCTCTGTGATGAAGTCAACAGATTTTTGAACGTGTGTGATAGAGTTTTCTGTGAAAGGATTCAGTACTTTAGTGAGGCAGCGTATTAGGTTGTAAGTTGGTGAGTTTATTGCACTGACGATCAGTCTGAGTGAGATGTTGTTTTTGTGAATTTTTGGGAGATGGTGAAGTTTTGGAGAAGGGGGATTATTATGTAATAATTTAGATATTGTTTTGCTGTCAAGTTTAGAGGCGTTTGGAAGGATTTTTGTTTTGCTGACTATTGCTTTTGCGGGATCTTTCTCAAGTTTTTATATATGTGTCGCCAGTTAGGACGTCCATGATTTTGTTGTTTTAGTCTTCTTCATTCATTACTAATGTTGTGTTGCCTTTGTCAACGGGTTACAGTATGATGTCTTCATTGCGTTTGAGTTATTCAATTCCTGTTTTTTCTTGTTTTCTTAAATTTGAGAAGGGAAGTTGTGCCTGGCGTAAGATGTTGCACTATGTCATTAGCTTTTTGGGTGAAAGGGTATAGATTATATATATATCCTTGATCCCAAAATACTGATAATCTCTTCTTTCGAGATTTTTAAGGGAATTACTGCAAAATTATGTCCTTCAAATAAGGCTGAAATCATTCCATTGCTGAGAGGCTGGTTAGAGATGTGTTACGGTTTAGATAGTGCTGTGTGCCTTACTGGAAGTAATTTGTTAAATTTTATGTATTTGATAGGTCAAGGTAAAGCTTTGATAGCTTTCTGAAGGGAGTATGCAAATAAAATTTGTTGTGGTGTATTCTTTTGTTTAAGAAAAGCAAACTTGTTTTATGTAGAATTGATTTGGATGTAGATGTTCCCAAATTGTTTTTATTCATAAGAATTTTGGGACGATGTTGTTGTCCCTGCATCGTTTGAAGAAAGCTAAAGATTTTAATAGCTTAGCTTGAGAAGACCTGAGCTTACTCAAAGTCTTAGTTTGATTAAGAAGACTCTCAGAAGGATATTAACGCACGGAACGAATCTCCTATGTATTTGTAGTTTCGTAGAAATTTCTATTCCATAGGTACACATTTTTCATGCTTTCTTAGCAATTACGTTATAATTATTTGTGACCTTGATCCAAATCTAGAGAGTATGAATGGGTTTTGATTTCATGATGTAAAAAAAATGTTTGGAAACTATTTACCGAATTTGGCGATGAGTTGAACCCGAGATTGCGAACCAATGGTTTTTCTGGAAAAAGCTTGAACTTTGAAGCTACATATTTACTACATGCATACTATATACTGCATAGATACTACCCCCCGCCCTTCACACCTACTTGCAAATTTACCTCAAATTACCATAACTTTTTAGGATAACACTAAGAGAAGATACTTAAAAACAACAACAAATTGTTCAAGAAATGATGTTTGCTGGTTTAATCAATCATTACCTCACTCCAATTGATGAGTCGACATAAGCGAAAGATTACAGAAAAAACCGCAACTTCCTAGCATTAGTTTTAGAGAATATTGTTATAAATAATAAAGAATTGTTTGAACAATGTATATAAACATCTAGTCATGCGTGGAAAGTAGTATTTCATATACAAAAAACAATTTGCATTGAAAATCACCAAACAGAATAATAATGGGCGCCAAAAACTGGCAAAAGAAACATTCTTACTTATGAGGTATTTTTAAAAAGTAATTACTCGATTGAGTTCTATGGCTAATTGTGAAGAAAAATGTTCATGTTCAACTTGATTCACTCAATATGTAAAATTCTGAATGAAATTCACGACGTTTTTCTTTCTTATGAGAAATACGTGTTAAACTTCATCAGGATTGCGGAACATCTAAATATCATTTTTCTCAACAAAAGAACGCATTTTTTTAGATACGAGCAATTTTTGGGGCGATATAGTTGAAGTTCGAAGCAAGCGATTTTGTAATATTTTCGTTTTCATTGAAACAATAGGGAAGTAATTCTGATACTTGTTAACAGGCTACGTGAAATCTACTAAGCTAACGTATTTACAAGATGCTTATCTTAAAAATGATGAAATTTAAATATTTACACGAATATGATATTGAAAATGGGCGCAAATTTGTTTTTCGTCGAAACAAGTATAAAAAACGTATATGAAAATGCACATTTCATGTTATATCAATTTCTAGCCTACGAGTAACAGTTTCCGGGATGTTCGAAGTTGTATATGGAAAATGACAAACATTTCATATTTCCATTAAACGTTGGAAATGGGAACCTATGTGATCTACACTAATTGTGTAGCCAGTTACAAATGTGCCTTGATGCATCCCTGAGAATTTGATATCTTCAAGTTATGGCAAGAAAATTTCAGAAATCTTCTCGCGTTACCCAGATGTGAGTGAAAATATTGAATTGTGTCTGCGTTGGATTTAGATCGGACTGCTGATACCTGGCTCACTGCCAGCCAAATCAGACGATTTGAAACACTGAAACATACAGATAGATTCTTTCCGCATTTTCCTAAGTTGTAGGATGAGTTCAGCTCGAGTTAGAAAATTTAATAAATGTTTGATGGATAAAAACTGTTCAATCTGTAAGTTACTAGTGTACTAAACATTCATGAATTTTAATTTTGTTTCTACAAAATAAGGTGCTGTCCCATCCTATATCGTGGTGGTAAAAATGTCGAATAAACACACTATCGAAAGTACACTCTCCTATACAGGGTGGGATCCCCATTGGTTGAGACCTCGGAAAAACCCGCAGAACCTTCAAGGATATGCAGTTTTTACACATATCTGCATAGGTTGTCGTTTTGCTTCTAATTTCCTCATGCCGGAAGAACCAATTACCGGTCATAATCCTGCACATGAAGTTTCGGTAAGTTGAACTAGAGTTATGTATATTGGAGGTGAAAAACCATGGAGCATTCCACCTTTACAATCCTCCACAGTGGGAGTCTGTAACCCATACGTGGCGCGTCCCCGGGTGGCGGATAGGGGAATGCTCGCTGGAAACAGAGGGTAGGGCTGAAATAAAATAGGCCCCGCGGACCAAACAGACTGGGTGAAGGACACACCGAGAAAAAACCATGACCTCTTCCTGTTGCGGCCCTGTACCGAGGGTTCCTGCTGAATACGGTTACACTACTCAATAAGCAGTCGCAGGTAATGTCCAGGGATGGTCCCGAAGGAAAAACCTCCAAGCCAAGGCGTTAATCCACCGTGCCGAAGGCTGCATGGCACCAGGAGTGTGGTGTCACTAACGGTGTCTCTTGGATAACAGGTTGCCTTCTAGAGTATGTAGACCTTACCCCCGCATGCGGGGCTCTGCGGGGGTGGACCTTTATTTCCCTAGCTACTCGTGGGAATTTCAATGGACAAGCAAGTTATAAATCGAAGTATATGTAAGGAGCTGGAGGGTGATCTGGAAGTTGTGGAAAAGATTGACATGAGCCAAATATCTCGTGCCAAACTGGAAATAGTGGACGCGTACAAATATGTGGAGGAGTGTCGAAAACAGAGTGGTGAACTCAGAAATGTGTTGGAAGAGATGCAGAACTTCTGCAACTCCAAAAGGAACATGTTTGTGCCCATTAGGGAAAACGTAGTGAAGGCGCGTCGTATCTTGGATCAGATGGATTGGTTCATAACGTGCAGCGACGGTTATTACCAGGACGCTATAAAGTACGTTGGAAAGGAGATAGGGAAAAAGTACTTAAATCAAGCGAAGGCGAGGAAAGACATGAGTCAAAGCGGGACTCAAACTGAAGAAGCCGAGAAAGCTCCCACTCCCCATCAAAACAAAAGAAGAAGAAGCCGAGGACCCGCAACACCATCGTGGCTTCCTCGACTCTGAAGGGCGTGGATGTGGAGGAGATCGCCTCTACACCTGCACACACGAAGAAGGAGAAGCTTAAGAGAGCCCGTTAGCAAATACCTTGCTAACGGGAAGCAAAATCCTAGTGGGACGAGAATCATATAATTATAAATACAAAGTGGAGACACTCGATATCAAACTCACAGCTAGTTTCATATTTTCTTACGCCCTTTCCCATTTTCCTGCATTATTTCATATTTTCCTACTCCTGCACCCTAGGAAAAATATGAAAAAAGCATGGAAAAATATAACATAGCATCGGAAAAAGCAAGGGGCGTGGCAAAATATAAAATAGTGTCGGAAAATATGAAATAGCATTGGAAGTTAGAAAGGTAGGTGGAAAAATATTTTTAAACCGTATCCTTCTTTTCTCATTATTTCACATCTCTTGATGTTGAAATACAACGAAATCACTATTTCTTGAACATTTGAGCAGAAAGGGCATCGCTTTGTTTATATTTTATACATCATATTCATATACTATTGTTAAGGAAGTTTGGTGAATGGGGTAGATTTGTAACAGGATCAAATGTTAATGTATATGTCGAGCTGCTGGAAATCCCATGTAGAATGATACCATAAAGGCTTTCTCTCCCTAATGGAACGCTTATTCGGAAAATCGCTCAAGGTGTTTGTGAGCCACATTCAAAGGAACAACCTTGCGTCATTTGAGCCCAATCGGTTGGGGGACCAAAGATGGCCTTATTTGCACCCCTTCTTCCTTTTTGAAATTATGCATACTCACTGAAATATATAAATAAACTCATAATTTATTAATAACAAAGTGTTTTCCTTTTCCCAAGATTTTATTCAAAGCGTGGTCGAGATTTCCTCGGATTTCCTAACATGAATTACACACTCGCTATGAACTATACAAAATCTGAAAAAATATTTGAAATTAAGAGGGCGCAATCCATGAAACATTGTCTGCAATTTCAAATTAATTTATTTTTTGATTAGAATATCTACTATTACATTTCTTGTTGAGAATTCATCATTCACTTTAAAATTCATTTTATTAGTTGAAAACCTTCTTTATACAGTGTTAATTTCCCCAAATTAAAATTTAACTATATAATAGTCTTCAGCGTCTGAGAAGTCCAAAATACCAGAAAAAAGGACAACAAAATGTTGTATCAACTATGTCGGACAAGTTAATTAAAATCTTCAAAATCCAAAGTTTCGGAGATGCTCCATTTCCATCATAAGAAGGACCAAAGTTACTGAGAATCTAAAAAAGTGTAATAATAATAATCGTACTTAATTTATTGAGATCAATAATTTCAAAAGGTGTAGAAAACGACTTATGAGTTAGCTATGAAAGTCCTACTTATCCTTCAGAATGAAGTTAATTGTATATTTAAATTCAGTTTTGAAAATCAGTAGTAAGGTTAAAAAGATATATGAACGGGTATCCAATTGAAATTTAATACATGAAATTTTTGTAGAAAAATTACAATTTGATTAGCAGTTATATTATCATAACAAAGATACCGGTCAAATTGCAAACTATAAGGAATTGTAGTTATCATATTTTAATTACAAGAATTCAATATTTATGTGGTGAATAAGTTTAGATAAATTATAAAAAAGCTGTTAAACTAATAAAAATTTATAATATTTAAAAAAATTATTATGAGAGCAGGATGGGAATTGTGATAGATTTCATAAAAATAATTCTACAGTACAATTATCCCTGACAGTCCTTTTGGAGTTATTTTTATGGGAGCAAGATCTTTTCCCATTCCGCTCTCATAATAAAAAATGGTTTTAGTTTGATTAATTATAATTAGCTTAACAATTTTATTATAAATCACTCTGTTTATCCACCACATAAATTTTGAATTCTTCTTATAATTGAATTATGGTAACTATAATTCTTTATTACTTTGAACCTAACCTCTATCCAGACTTGATACTCTTGATGACTGATACTCTTGCGTCGGGTCAGAACAATATTATGGATATCGATGATGATTATGAGGATGAGGATGATGACGACGATGACGTATTTAGCGATAGGGATATGGAACTTTTGGATCTTCTTGTGCAAGATTAGTTGCAAATAGTGCTTTAGAGGTTTTATTATTGTAATTGTTTTGTAAATAGTTGATATCATTATTAAACTGAATAAAAAAGACAATATATATGTGTATAAATTGCTTTATTTTTCAAAACCTTACATGTAGTTAGTATAAGCATAGAATTAACATAAATTTAACAGATAAGGTAATGGTTAGTTTTTCACTCATTTCTTCATCGTTGGTTTAACATCGATTCATGGTTGGGTCATGGTTGGTTCAACATTGGTTCATCATTGGTTTAACATTGGTTCAACATTGATTCAACGTTGATTCAACATTGCCTCAAAGTTGATTCAACATTGCACCAAAGTTGATTCAACATTGCACAAAGTTGATCTCATATCTGATGTATCTATCCAGCTGTAGTGTGAACTGTCGAAACCTAACCACTTCACGAATATTTCGTTACCACGTTTCTTGATTACTTTTTCCACAAGGTATACTTCTGGATCTTTATCTTTGAGAAGTTCTTGCTCATGAAATCCACCAGCAATGGGTTGTTCTTGATAGTCTTTGAGCTTGTACGTCACTAGATTCGTAAGCATAACTCGATCCACAGTGAATATCTCTGTTGTCGAGTTGGGAGTGTATCCTTTCTCAAAAACGTGCTTGTGCTTGCTGGTTCGAACTTTGTCACCACCTTTGAACTTTGGCCTTCTCCTTGGTGTATTTTGCAGTTTCTTCAAGCGTTCCATCAGCTCCTCTTTATCCTCGGTGTGACATCTTTTGGCTACAAACCGATTGAACGATGTTTGGTATTGTTGTACATGGAGATGAGAGTCGGCAAAATGTCTATCTACTTATAGTTGCCTCTTAAGCTAAATTGTGGCCACATCTTATTCTTTAGCATGCGACTAAATCTTTCACAGATTGGTTCCTTTAGATTACTATTCGTTGAGTAGAGATTGATGCCATATCGGTGCATGAGTTCTTTGAAATGTGAAACATAAAATTCTTTCCCTTCATCTGTGTTCATCGGTCCACTTTTTTTATCAACAGGAACCGCCCAGGCGTACTTGCAGAAAATATCTATAACGGTAAGTACATATTTCTAGTAATTATTCTCACGGGCATAGGGTAGCATTTCAACTAAATCTGCCTACCACGTGTCGTCTATGCCACGCGTTTGCACACGACGACGTGGATAATTCAACCTAGCAGGTTTATGTAGTTCTGTGACTACTGCCAATTTCTCCTTATACATTCCCGAGTGCGTTTAATTGAGCGTCCAACTGGGCAATGAGTTCAGTGTTACAGACTGACAAATCTTGTTGGGTCTCAATCTGGTTTTTGATCTACTAGTTTGTTAATTTTGTATGAAAACTTAATTTGATCAAAAGCTATCGCAGATATGCACCTTAATGTGGACACCACATCCAGTAAAATGCCGGCTCACGGTACATTTTAGTTAAAAATGATAGACTCAGTATCTAAATTATTAAATAAATTTTTTCAATTAAAATTGTTTCTATTGAAATGATTAAAAACTAAAAAAATTGAATCAATTAAAAACAAATAATATTAATCATTGATAGGACAAGTTTCAATCCGCTACTTTGGCCAGGGCACTGCGTGATTACATGTATCTAATTAAGACCGATTGATCCGATAAAGTCCGATAAAACCCGATTGTAAGATGTTACCCAAATTTTCATCGATTCAACTTTCAATCGGAATGAATCGGATTAATTTTTTTCAGAAGGAATGAGCATATGATATAATTGTTGGAATTCCTCATCCTTTGAAATTTGCAATATTTTTTCTAGAAATGCAAAACATATTTCAGCTGCAAAAAAATTCCTGAATTTGGATTTTTTAATGGAATCGAAATCCCATTACATATTCTAAAAAACCTATTTTTCTGTTTTATATTCCCGAACTATTATTCTTCAAGGTTGCATATACTTACACACTCGTTGCTCCATGCACAAAAAGGCAAACCAAAAACAGCAATCCGCCAAAAAAGCAAAAACCAAACGAAAAGTCGAGTTGATCCTTTCATCTATCCGGAACAAACAAAATCGCACTTTTCACTCACGTCGCGCTGAATCTGAGCGAAAATTTACAGGTGAATGACACACGACATCGCACGGCAATAACAGCTTATGCAAAACGCGAATGCGCGTTTTCGATCCTAATCTACTCGCACTATCAGCCTATAGCGGTCGTGCAAGTTGCAGGCCCGTCGTTCCTCGCCGTTTGCACGACCGACGGGCATCTAATGTGCCGCACCGTTTTCCGCCCTTCGGTCGCATTCCGACTCTGCCTGCCTGAAGCGTGCATTTAGCAGGCACGTTGGTCTCCAGCCCGTCGGGCCGATCACGTGCCGGCATGTATTATTGTCTGGTTTTGGTCCACAGGGCCGTACGATTATCCGATATAAGGTTTGAAAACCAAAACTTAATAATGATTGAACATACTCTCGGATTAAATGATTATCCAACACATTTTGATAACAAATACATTAGCAAAAGATTAGACTACTTCAACAATAAAAATTACAATCCTTCCCATTTAACGTTAAACGATGTATCAGTGAGTGCGGCTGCGTATGTATAGGACAAACCGAGCATTATTTTGAGACAGGTTATGAGAACAAAAAGATTATTGTAAAAATGACTCTAGAGGGACCGCTTTAGTACAACACTCACATACCTTCGAACACAATTTTGACTTCAAAAAAGCTCAGATTATAAGTAATGAATGTTATCCTACGCACGTGAGGGTTATTTTCTGTCTCACCTTCACTCATGGACAGGCACTCTAGCAATGTGGGGTGCTGCCCAATATCGTTTCATATTATTTAATTGAATGCTTCTGTATGTCCAGGAGTGGAATAAATAGAAAGTGTAAATAATCTTTACTTATAAAGAGCTTCCACCAATAACGAATTTTTTCCTAATCGTCAATATTCATGTCTTCATAAACTGTTTCAATTCCGTATATGCCACGTAAGTAGAATACAGGTTATGTTTTTCCACTTCTGTAACTGGCCTTTCCTCACCCTATAAAATTTCCCAATAAAAAATCCTACTCTACTTCTAGTGTTAGACGTTCCTTCTAATAATGTATTACTGAAAAGGCCTGGCGTCGCCGGGCGAAAGTTCGTAATCAAATAAAGTTTTTATAAAAAACTACCAGATTAGTAGATCGATAAACGTCACTACATCGACAACATACAATATTACTTATGAATCATTCTTCGCTTCCAGTTGTGAATTTAATAGAAAATTGTTCGTTTAAAACAGAATTTAAAATTATTTGAAAATTTCGTCCTAGAAGTTGTCGTTAACTATGGTAATTAGGGCAATATGGTGTTTTCAAAAACTCGCGCCTAAAAAATCGAAATCATGCAACTATCAGAATTTTGAATATTCGACGAAAAAAATTGGAATGGCCTTGAGGGGATCAACAGAAGTAAAACAACTGAAGCCTTGATAAACATAATACATTTGCATTTAAACCTTTTCATTTAGTTTTGATCCAACTACGGATTACAAAGAATATTATATTTTAGTTTATCCTTTTTCTATTGAATTAATGATATACATGTTGTAGAGTATCTTCATTGGAAGCAACTTCTTTAAACCTAAATGGAGAGATTGGGTACTGTCTGCCTACAGGACATTCCCTCATTTCAATTATGGTCATATCATCAACCGCACGGCTTATCATGTTTATTTTTATTCTCGAACTATATGCATCTGCCTTATATATTCCAAGAAGAATCCCACTATACTCCAGTATTGCAAAAACGTCACCATTGGGTGTTGATAAAACAATATGTTCTCGGGTTGGCACGGGCACATATTTATTCGCTTCTGCTCGCAATTTAATTGGTAAAATGGTAGGAATAACATATCTTCGAAATTCAAATTGCCGGTTCTGATTTGTCTGAGGAATAAGCCGAATATATCCAAGTTTGGCAAGTTCATATCCAAGTACTTCATGAGGAAAAGGCCTCCCTGGAGAAGACCTAGACTGTCTGGCGGAAGAAGGAGAACTAGGTTTACGCTCGACATTAGTAGTCCGTTCATACTGTAGTGAATCGTCATTTGCGGAAGCTTTAATAAAGCTACTTGAGAAGACTGCTGGACTTTTGCCTACTGGACAATCCCTTTTGTCATCTGGAGTTAAATTATCAACTGCACCACTTATCATATTTACTTTTACTCGCGAAGTATTGCTATCTGTCCTATAAATTCCACGAAGAGTCCCACTATAATCCAATACCGCAAAAATGTCAGCATTGGATGTTGATAATACAATATATTCTTGAGTTGGCTCAAACAGATGTTTTATCCCATCTATTCGCATTCGAATCGGTTTATCGGTAGGAAATACGTATCTTCGAAATTCAAATTTCTGGTTTCGATTTTTGCGAGGAATAAGCCGGACATATCCAAGTTCTTCTATTGTACATCCAAGTACTCGATCTGAAGGAGGCCAGCCCGGAGGCGAACTGGAACTGGCACGAAGAGGAGGCTCCTGAGGAGATGTCCTGCCAGGTGAATTTAGTCCGGCGGAAAAAGAAGATCTTGGATTACGTTCGACATTGGAATTTCGTACAAACTGTAGTGAATCGTAATTTGCAGAAGCTTTAATAAAACTTCTTGATAAGAGTGGTTGACTTTTGCCTACTGGACAATCCCTTCTTTCATCTGGATTCAAATTATCAACTGCCCCGCTTATCATATTTATTTTTATTCGCGAATTATTTTTATCTTTCTTATAAATTCCACGAAGGGTCCCACTATAATCTAATATTGCAAAAATTTCGTCATTGGATGTTGATAATACAATATATTCTCGGGTTGGCACGGGCACATATTTATTTACTTCTGCTCGAAATTTAATTGGCATGCCGGCAGGAATAACATATCTACGAAATTCGAATTGCTGGTTCCGATTTGTGCGAGGAATAAGCCGAACATATCCAAGTTCTTCTATTGTACATCCAAGTACTTGATCGGAAGGAAGCCTGCTAAGAGGAGAAATGGATCTGGCACGGAGTGGAGGCTCCTGAGAAGATGCCCTGTCAGGTGAATGTTGTCCGGCAGAAGAAGAACCAGGATTATGTTCGTCAGGACTCCTGATAGTAGCAAACCTGGATCTACCACGAAAAGGAGCCTCTTCTGGGGAAATCCGGTCAGGCAAGTGTTGTTGTTGAGCAGCAGCAGGAGAAGAAGAGCCAGCATTAAGTTTTCTATTAGGTTTCTCGTCAGGCTGTGAACTGCATTCTGCAAGCAGAAATAGAACATTCTCTTTTTTTTTGTTCAGCACATTTATGCCTAATATCATTAGCTGAATTCAACGTTTCTTTGCAGAAAGCATCTTTTTGATGATTCAATAAAGAACAATAGTGCATAAACGCTTTAAGAACCTTACTGAAAATAAAAGTTTTTCTGCTTTGGAAAAACCTGCATAAAAGTAACGGTTTCTGATATATCCAATTCTTTGGCAAATATGTTTTCACTCAGTTTTTACTGTCAATTAATACTCAGCAAACAATAACTTCAAATTTGATGTTATCTGCGGTCATTTGCATTAAATTGCCCTGTTTGCTACCCCCGCCCCCACCTCATTTGAGACTATTGTATAAACACGTAAATTTGTCTTAGGGATGAAAATGCTACTGTTTGAACTTCTAGGAATTTCTCAGGAGTTTATATGCGCCGATGTGCCCTCTTCCCATTTGCCCCCCGGCCCCAATACTTTTACGACCTATCTGAGAAGCCAAAGAATATCTGTGCATAATTTGGTGCCGTTCGGTCTGCAACAAAATTGCAATTTCTTAATCAGTTTTTAAGGAAATCATATTTTTTTCTTTCTTGCTTTATATTTTTGGAAATTTTTAAACATTAGTTTTTTTTGGTAGGAAATGTTTTTGTAGCTTTAAAATTTAACTATTTGATTAGTAATTCAGAAATTATTGTTAAAAAGTAATTCATTCTATTTAAAAATTAAACTATTTTCTTCGTTCATAAGTCCAGCTGCTTGGTGAGAAATTAAAAAATTAATTTGTATAGTTTCTACTAAGTGATTGAGAATGTTGAGAATAGCCTCATGTACAAGGCTGCCGGACCTAACCACCTTACCACCTTGTTCATAGTATGAAAAACTTTATGCTGCAGCGCGTGTATTATAAACTTGAAATGAGCTGCTCTTTTAAACTGAACCAGTGAAATTGTCACTGGTTGAATCAGTATTCTGAATTATCACTGGTGAACCAGCGATTTTTCCACTTTGACTGGACGAACCAGTAAGTGATTCAAGTATAAAAGCGCTACTAATTCTACCAGTGACGAAGGTCAGGTCTTGGCATTTCTCGAGTGAAAACAAAGCTTCTTGTGTACTAGTGTTTGTTTTATAAATATTTGTTGCCTGGCTGCAATAAGCGGTGGATATAATATCTTTCGCTTGACAGAGGGAGGTCTGGCTTATATTGCAGCGCTGCCCATATTCATTTCTGTGATAGTAAAGTGCGGTTTTTGATATATATGATTTTGCAAAGACTAGCACAAAAGTGATAAACGATACGTTTCATGCCTAAACAGCTGACGGACGACAAGGCGTACGACCAGATGACTACTGGTACTGAGAAGCCAGTGAACTTCACTGATTAAACCAGTGCTGAAACTCCACTGAATGAACCAGTGAATTCTCACTGATTGTCAGTTACCATGGATTAAATTAATCATGATTAAGACTCGATTCACCTATTATTGATGGTTCTAAATGAAATGTAAAAAAACGTCTTTTTTTCTTGCGGGTAATACCTGTCAAACACCATGGGTTTGCCGATCCCCCAAATAACATTTTGAAAATCTGCCCCCTGCGCAGACACATTCTCATAGTGCGCGGCTCGCTTTGCTCGTGAGTTTGAACGCGCCCAGGGCGCACGTCTGTTGGCTCTCGCGCTTCGCGCTCGACAATGTTTTTCCCTCGCGCTTCGCGCTCGGGTTTTGTACCTTTTCCATATTTGTGAACAGTCCTTTTAAAATTGAAGATTACAGGCATCGATAACTGTCATTTGGTGGTTGTGAATTCTCTTTCGTTGAAGCTCCTGCGGCCCTAACGAACACATTCCCATCACACATCGCGTGCTTCGCACTCAATTTAGTCCCAGTTTCACTATTTATTGTTCTGACCAAGAATTAATTTGTTTATTTTCAGTGTTATTTGTTACAATACAATCAGGAAACACGCGTCCTGTAAAAACGTAAGTATTGAAAAATTTTTAGATCTTTTGTGGGTGCACAATTTTTGTCAATTCATATTTTTTCATAGTTTGCGTCGTTTATACAGACAATTTTATTGTCAAGTATATTTTTCACGGTTAAAACAAAAACTATGCGTATTATTCAAAAATTATTAGTCACAAATTTATAAATCTTTCTAAGGTGAGAAAATTTTGTAAATTTATATTTTTCGTAGCTTGTGTCGGTGTTCCAAAAATTTAGTTTTGTTATTTTTAATGTTGTTTTTCCACAAATAAAAAAAAACTGCGCATCCTGTCGAAAAGTTATTCATTACAAATTTGTAGATCTTTTGTAGGTACACAATTTTGTTGTCAACATCTCATTTCACATCTTGCATAATATTACCGCGGGATGAAATTTTTTATTTCTTCTCCTGGCTATTTTCCATATCGTGCGTTGTTTGGCTCAAAATTTTCATTTTCGTTTTTGTTCTGAATTTTGAGAATGCAATAACTCTGACAATTTCCTTTTTATTAGAGAAAGTCGTGAGGATACATTATTCAAATTTTCTGGTACTACGGATAGCCGCACATAGAATATTGCAATTTTGAAAAAAATGGTCTCAATAATTTCGAGAATGCTCTATCTTTTTGAATTTTCATCCAAAATAGCTAGATAGCTAACTTGACCATCCCTTTTCAACATTCAAAGATGGTACTTAAGGCCAATCTAATAGATTAATTCATTCAAAAGTTATCGCGCTCACAGACAGACATACATATAGAAATATATACAGCTTAATGTGCGAAATGAATTTTGCGGATTCAATCAAATGTCGAAGTTTTGAGGCCCCCTGAGATCAGAGAATAGTTTTTATGTCGTGTCCATCTATCTATTGTTGTCGCTGTCTTCTATGAACATGAGAAATTTCGACAGAATTATCGGGGAGAATTAGGCTTCAGTACACTTGTTAAGGATATAAAAAGGAAGGACGAATTCTTTCGCTAGCTACATTGGATAAAAATATGCATTTTCAAAATTCAAACAAAAAAAACGAAAATTAAAATTCTAAGCCAAACAACGCACGATATGAAAAAATGTCAGGAGAAGAAGAACGTTGCCACTTTTTGAATTTTCTTGAAGAATCGAAATTAAAGATTTCGATCGCACAAAAAATAATGAAGAAGAAAAAATTCTATTTTTGCGGTCAAACTATGATAGGATGCCTATTTTTTGTTTTAGTTACGAAAAAAAAAGAAATTAGAATATATCTCATTTTTGGAAAAACGACCAATTTCAGAATTTCGAAATCTATCCTCAGAATTTGTATTTGATGGTTTTGAAATTTATTTCTGGGTAACTTGATAAAATTATAAATTATAAAGAAACGTCAACACTTTCCAGTTCTATAATATTGGAATTATCAGTGTGGAAAATTTTGTAGTATAGCAATTTATAGATCGGCGGCTTGATACATTTGGAATTTATGAACAAATTTGCAGGAGGCATAATTCCAAAATGTTCAAAATGTAATTTCGAAGTTATAATTTCCAACTGACTAAATTTACAAATTTACATACAATCATAAATTGGTTTATCTATCAAATTGGTGCATTTGCAGATGCTGTCAGCAAAAACTATTCCAATATTTTTTAGTCAATTTTATTCACATTTCTTATTTTTATTTCTCAGTTGACTCGAAGCCTGGACTTACGGTCGATGAGGAACGCTGCCTCGATTTCGCGAGTGGCAATGTGTGGTTCTGACTTCAGAGCATCGGAGCGCGAATTTGACAGCTGGTCTGCATGACGTGTTTGCTTTGCTGCTTACAACTACATCCTTATGGTCTTCACACACACAGAACATCTCAATTTTTTACGCTTTTTTTCTCTATTTCGCAACGTATTTCGCAAAGTTAAGGTTCACCATCATCAAGCTGTGTGCCTTCGGATATGGGATGATGTATGAAAATGCTTCTGTGATGTCAGAACAGTAAGTAAAAAAGTAAATGGGCGAACGGTTCCCGCCGTTCAAATGCTGTCCTCTGCTATCCGCAGATTTCTCCCTTTGGAATATTTTATAATTTCCGTGAGAATAATGATTGTCTCAACAAAAGGCTTCATTCCTCTAAATGTTATTGATTCAAGGATCTCGCGAAACCCTGGATATTTGACAAGTTTTCTTTCTCGCGTTCTCAAATACTTGAGAAAAAATATATATTGAGTCAGTGCCGCACCCATAAAAAGAATCCATGTCGGATATAATCAACACCCTTAATTCAACTTTAAACTAGGAAAAAAATAAATTTGTGGAAAAACGACACAATGTACGGAAAAAATTAGTGAGCAAAAGTTGTTCACCCCCAAAAAAATCTGTTCCAATATGGATACGTATTATAAATTGTAATAATATAAATATATAGAAATTAGATATTGTCCAGGGTAGTTAAGAATAAAAATTAGTGCAAAATAAGGAAGGCATATTAAAGTAATCATAAAAAATAAGATTTTTGCTTCATTTTGCAATATATGAATAAGCAGTCCCAGACCTAGGTGTGAACTCTATTGAAGATATGCATACGTATACAGTTATAAAGCTACCATATGTGCAGGTAGCCTCCCAGTTGAAAATAAGATCGCATCAATTGAGACGTGCAGAGTTGGGAATATTCTATCTGTGCACATATAAATTTCAGCGTGCACATTTGAGAGTGTTATATATGTTACAAGATTGTTCACGTGTGCACGTGGAGATTTAAACGTTCACAGATGGGTCGGTGAGGACACAAAAGTGGACAGTTTCTCAGAAATGTACTAATTAGAGATATATTATATTACTATATTCACCAATAGAGTTGAGGTAAACGGCCAAGGATAAGATCAGAGTGTAGACAGCCCTCATCTTTCCAATTATGGTGGAACGACTGATAAATGTATAATTTAATAATTTGGTTAATAGTGTAACTAATGAACATTCTATTACTTCACTCACGTACATTACCTCTACTTTAGTCGTTATCTTTCACATTGATTGCGTTGATGTTGTCATTCAGAAATATTTACATTTGATAAGAGTCAGTTTCAGTGAAAAAGATTTGGTAACATATTTCTTTAACACTGATGTCACCATTTGTGAGCGTCCGCTAGGAAAGGGACCTAATTCGGCAAAAATCGATTATTAGTTTTTCATACCTATCGATAGTTTTTAATTTTCTCTTTCATAATGAAAAAATATCATTCCTATATCTGAAAAATTCAAATTGTTATTCGACGGCAAAGTGAGGGTTTCTCATGTAGTTCCTGTCATGGACCGCTTCTTCAATCCCTTTTCCTGTGAAATCAAGCTGTCGCGCATTAGGTCCCTATCTTCGCGGACGGTCTCATTTATTTAGTTCTCCACGTTTTAAGGAGAGCTGGTTTTTGTATGGCAAACTGATATAATGTCTACTGTATTGGCCCATTTAAGACTATGAAAAACTAATCTGAATTCCAAAAATGATGCTGAAAGGATAGTAAAAAAGTATTTCATCCTTTCCTACTTTTGAACTAATGATTAAGAATGTTTTGTGAGGGGCTTAAAAAGACAGCTTTTTATTGTCCAATAGAAGGTCAATCAAATTTCATTTAAACTAATTTATTTAAGATCAGTGATTGTGATTGAAGCTGGCACTGAGTGAACTAGCGTTTAACATGACTGGTAAGAACAACTGCACACAATGAGAGATTCGCTCTCAGAGCTGATGTTTCTGCTGCGGAGTTTGAATTTGTAATGCCTAACTCGAGAGCCTTTTGACCATCGCTCCCACACCCTTCCACTAGGGTCATTTTTGACAAAGTCTTCCTACTTCCGGTTGGCTCAAATGCCTCAAGGGCGTGCCTACTATCGGTCCCTCTCTAAAGGACAGTTTTGTATGAGTGGGGCAGTTTAGTGAGTCATCTAAAGGCTAGACTTGAGGAAAAACCCAAGAGATTTTACAATTCGTGGATTTTTGGTTAATCTCTTGGCTAGTCGAAAAGGCTAACTAAAATTGCTACAATCCGGTAATTTAGAAGGGAACGAAGCAGATGTAAATCTAGTTGTAAAGACTAAACCAATATGACAATAAATTTCAACTTTCTCTAAGACCTTCTGGAACTTATCCTACCTTAAGTAATTTACAATTTGTAACGAAACATATTATTACGCCGTAACAAAGAAAATACTCAAAAATAATTTCCTTTCCTTGTTTTTTATTGTGTCATAATACTTTTCTTAATAGAAAAATAAGTGATTCACACAAGAAATTGGCTACGTTCGAAAACGAGAAATAAGTGCATATAATTGGATAATTTGATATAATTTCACGTCTGTAAAAAGCAGTAGTAGAGGAATGGCAGTAAAAAGTAGACAACGGTACTTGGGCCGTTGGAAACAGGAATAGGAAAACCCGGTAATAGAAAATGGACACGCGTGTGTATTATCATTGTGTCCAATTTTTACAGCCGAGATTTTTTGTTCCTGTTCCTTACGGTCGAAGTACTTTATCTACTTTTTACTGCCAATGTTCTATTTCTGCTTTTTACAAACGGTAAATTATATCCAATTTTTAAGCACTTTTCTACAGCTGCGTTTTACTCACCTACGAGATTTTTCCACTTTTATTATCAGCAGCTTATTTTTCACTCATCCAGAATAATAGTATATTGTGCTCTTGATTGCCCCGATTTGGCCAATTGGATTAAAAGGTCAGACAAGTGGGTTAGCCATAATATTCAAGATGAAATCATTCAGATAATGGTTTAGCATGTTCAGCGTACCCTACCGAAAATCTAGACGATTTCTAGATGAGATCGTCTAGGAACGCATCATCTAGAATTGACCATTTTCTAGATGATACTAGACGAATGCTGGACTAAAAAGGGTCGCAGGTAAAACTTACTTGATGCCGCTTGATGAACTCTTGACGAACCCTAGACAAGACGACCGTCATAAAATTGCCCTGGACTTTCGCTAGACGAGCAGTATCTACAAATAATCTAGATTTCCGGTATGGTAATCTCATTCGTGATATAAATAGTAGTTCTTTTTGGTCTGATGGCCGATGGTACCACTGATAGAATTGGCAATGAGCAGTTTTCTAATCTGTTTTCGGCACGTAGAGTTGGATACTTTACAGCCCAAAGGAATGTTTATGGGTTTGCATAATACTGATGATGGTACTGCAAAAACGCTTCACAAAACAGTGAGCGATGTCATGCTACGGTCTTCACTACCAATTAAAAATCTCAGAGGCCACTGTTTTGACGGCGCAGCTACTATGTCTGGTCACCTTAGCGGATTGCAAACGTTTTTATCAGATAATCAGCCGAAGTCGATATTTGTGCACTGCTCCAATCACTCCCTCGACTCAGTCATTCAGGAAGTTGCTGAAAAATGTGAGCTTATTTCTAATTCTATTTCTCTTGTAAAAGACGTTTCAAATTTTATCTTGGAGTCATCCAAACAGAAAACCAATTTTTCTAACATAGTCCTAGAACCCCGCGCTGAAGGTGATAATTCATCCTTAAAACCGAAGTGGTTAATCGCATTATGCCCTACTAGATGGTGCATCCGAGCAAAATCAATGAGGCGCTTCGTAGAAAATTATGATCGAGTTCAGGAAACACTTACATTAATACTAGACAATGATACGTCATGTAACATTACGGATGAACGCAGAGCCATTTTTCGCGGCTACCAAGGAAAAATGCGTAAATTTTCCACTCTACTTGCACTAAATATTGCCTTTGCCATTTGTGAGCCAGCTGAACAGCTAGCCAAGGTCCTGCAGAGTATTGACTATACTGCTACTGGAGCACAGCAATCCGTACGGACTTTATGGGGTGTATACAATTCAATGTATCAACCCGATTTCGATCGTATATGGTCGGCTACGGAAAAGGCTAATACTGATCAAAATATGGGATTCACTACGCCTACCATGTCCCATGCTCGAGCACGGGACAATATTTCTGCTGCCACTTTGGTTGTTATCCGGTTCTATCCAGAAGTTGAATTCAGAAGAATTCAAATGAATCGAAAAAAAATTTTTAAATCAAAAGAATTCCATTGATTTCCGTAAAACTGCAATGAATTTAGAGGAATTTGAGGTAAACGAGAAGAATTCGATGAAATTCATAAAAATTCAAGGTGAATTAAAAAATTCAAATTAATTGAAAAAAATTCAAATGAATTGAAAACAAATTGAAAATATGAAAAAAAACTTCATTGAATTTAGTAACTTTGAAGAGAGCTTAGAAAAATTCAAGGGAACTCAAAAGAATTTGATGAAATGCCTAAGAATTCAAGGCGAGGTTGAAATACTTCAGGATCAATTAAATAAAACCTTTCAAAAATTCAGAAAAAATCCATTGAATTAAGTAAAATTGAGTAAATTCAGGAGAATTCAAGCGAGAGGAAAAAATCAAGAGAATTCTAAAGAATTTAGAAGAATTCACCGTAAATTAATAAGAATTCAGGGTGAATTCCAAAAAATGATTTCAAATCTTTGGAACCCTACTAATTTCTGACCGAAAAGGTGACTCACGACTACAAAACAATTCAAAATAATTCAAATGAATTGGAAAAATGCTTAAAAATCGAAAAAATCTATTTATTTTAGTAAAATTTGAGTGAAATTAAGGGAAGCGAGAAGAATTCAATAAAATTCATAAACAATCAAACTGAATTCAAACGAGTTTGATGAAATTCTTACGGATTTGAGGTGATTTTAAAAGACTTCAAGATGAATTCAACCAAAATTTTTAAAATCCATTGATTAAACTATTGCAATAAATAAAAAATGTGTGGAAATCTTTTAAAATACCCTAAAATATTTCAAATCCTTTGAAATCCCATTGAATAACTAAAATCAATTGAATTTTTTTTTTTTGTAATCTCTTAGAATGACCCAAATAATTTCAAATCCTTTAAAAAATTTAGAAATCTCTTACAATTTTTTAAAGCCTTATCCTAAAATATTTCAAACGCTTTGAAATCCATTCAAATTAATGAAATTAATTAATAATTCTTTGGAATGTTATAAAACTCTCTAATACAGGTCAAATTAAAAGCTCTTGAAATGCCTCAGATGTTTTAAAAGTACCCTAAAATTTAAAAAATCCCTTCAAATTATTGAAATCTACCAACACGGTTTTCTGATTCTTTAAATATTGAAATATTTAAAAAGAATTCTAGAAAATTCAGAAATATAAAAGTGGCTAATAGAGACAGTGTGGCAGTCCTGATTATTTTTTATAGTTATTTCTTACAAATATTCCCTGATTTTGGCTTTTTCGTTCAAAATGCCTGACACTTGTAAGCTTTGATCTTATTATACAACTATTTGAAGTTACGTTAAGGGCTGCAAAGAGGGGAAAATAGGGACCAAATGTTGAAAATAGGGTACTTTAGGGACCTTCACTGAATATAGGGTACAATAGGGGATATAGGGACCGGTCTGTGAGGCCTGTAATATTATTATTACATTGTGCCTTTGACTTAGGGGCTGTAATTGAATTACCTAACTCGTTTTTCTTTTGTTTACATCGTTTTTTTCCTTTTGGCTTCACGGCAATTTAATTTTCTTCATTGTTTAAAGAAAGATATGCGCGTTACATAATTTATGTACAGCCCCTTGTGTCAGATAACCATCACCAAATTATTATCAGCACCTATGTACTTACTTACAATATATAAGTAAATAAATATAGTTAGTTATTAATGAACAGCGAAATGGTGCATACATGCACAGTGCACACTGCAAACTATAAGAGGTATTTTTATGAACTCTGATGTAGGCAATCAAAAAGGAGTGTTAAAATATATACAGAAAATGTACCAAGAAAAATTTTGGTAACACTGCAGTACTAATACCTTATAAATGTTGAGATGAATTATAACCCCTTGGACACAAAACCATATTTTGGCTTTACACACAGAAAATTACCAATGGTGTAAACGTGAAGAGGTTCATATTTGACACATCTATTAAAAGCATGGCATTCATATTGGAGCATTTTGCCTAATTCACAACAACGTAAAGTACGATGGAATGTGGCTTCTAGTACTTCAAATACTATGTAAATGTTATCATCGTCATCGTGCAAAAAAAGGCAAATTCTACCCATTTGAATTTCAAACTGATAGCCGCATTTACTCAGTATCATGACATTTCCTTTTTTGAACGTGGTACCTTTAACGGTAATCGACTTGCATTCTTGAATAGAAGAAGGCAAGCTTGCCTCTTTTAAAGCTTCCCTAATTGCTTCACAGTAAATGTGGATTTGCAAAGGTCCACTTTTGTCCATTTTTACTTCGAATCTTAAATCAGCGCCCAGTCTCAAATAACTCTGGAACAATTCATGTTTTACAGAGAGTGATTTCGTGATATTTTTAAAGTTACGTAGAGCACGAATAACTCTCTTAAAGAAAGTGTGTTTCGTCTCGAAACACACGTAAGCAAGCTTTATGGATTTCTGGCGCGCATATTACCTCTGTTATTTCGGTGAGAAGGAGGACAAGATGCCACACGTCGTCATCAAAGTCTTTGACTTTATCAAGAATGAGTATCGGAAATAATCTCAAAAATTGCCGTACTTGACAGGCTCCACCTAATATTTTTTTAGCATTACGACGAACCTCACAAGGTTTTTCCTTCATGTCTTCGACTGAATATAGGAATTTCAAGATTCGATCATTTAAAGCATTAAGCGAAAACCATCCTTCCTTAATAAAATAATCCACGTATAGTTGCAAGTCATATGCTATCACTCCTTCAAAACCATCATGACCCCAACATGGAGGCAGACCGGGATTGCATACATGAAAATCAGGCAATTCATTGAAAACTGAGTTAAATTTAACACCCTGGTACTCTTCCAGACAATCTTTTTCAATTTTTTTCAATGCGTTATTATATGATTCGATAGTTCGCTCTTCATAATTTCCACACTCACCATTTTTTGCTTCGAATAGATCACGTCTAATCAGACAATACCTACGAAAATATTTAGAGGTACTGAAGTTCTCGTTGAAGCCTCCAAGAGAGTGACTTCCAAGATTGTCTCCAATTATAAGCGGAAGAACTCCTTTTATAATTTTATTTCTGCTCACTTGTACCCCACAAGTTTGAATTTTATTTAAATCTTTTACAATGCGGCCATACACGACTTCATGGTTGAAGTTTTTTTCCAAGCAAAGCCCAATCAACTTAATAGTATTTGAGTGTGATCGTATATCGTCAGGAAGATTACCAACACTCACATATATCCCTATCACTTTATATTTTGTCTTAGCTGCTCCTAGCGGATTAACAGTTTGGAAAGCATCTTGAAAAAGCATGAAGTATAATGATTCAGGATTTTCTTCTAAAAATGTATTATCTAGAAATACACTTCCATCAGTAATGTCTCTCAATACTTCATTATCACGAGCAGCTCTGTTATAAGAAAATTTCCCTTCTAAATTTTTATCTCGAAACAAACATTTTATAAAAAGTTTTTCTTTTGTAATCAGTATTTAGGTTGTTATTACTTTTTACAAAAGGGTCATTTTCGAAAGCTACTTTTAATATAGAATTTTCTAATTCTTCGGACATATTCTGTTCAAGTAAGCGTTTTTTTATATTGTTCTGTAGAATCTCCTGTCCCTGTTCGTAAATATTGCAAAATTCTGTAACAATATATTGTATTGTGCTAGCGGGAATCAAGAATTGCGATTCTAGTTTAAGATAAAATTGTGCAATATTTAACAAGACCAAGTCTTCCAAATTTTCAGTTTCACCTGCTGCGTCAATGCTATCTGATGGAGACTTTCTCTGATTTACTTCTGTATTTTCAGTTAGTATACATTTCGAAAAATCATTTGCTTCCTCAGGTTCTTCAATATTAGAGCAGTTTTCATCGACCTCTGTAGTGCGCAAAAATTCTAAAAGAGTTTTTGAATTTTTTTCTTTAGACAGGTTCCTATGCTTTTTAGATAAATGTCCTGTGAATGAACTAACGATATCGTAAGTCTTACTACAAAATCCAACAGGACATTTGACTTTCAAACCACGTTCAATGTGTGTTTTTAAATGACCGCTGAGGGAGGAGTTACTACCAAATTGTTTTTTACAAGTACTGACATTACACATGAATTCGCCTCTATCGTTAACGACTGTATCTAATACTCTATCTTTTGTTTCTTTCTTCCTGACTAAATGAATGCGATCAATATGCGTCCGCAATGATACTAACGCAGGATAATATTTTCTACATCTATTAAAACCGCAATGGTAATACTCCGTTATGTTGTTGTGTTGTTTAAAGTGTACCAAGTGCATTTTGAAATGCATGGTTTGGTGCTTGCAATAGCGGCAGAAAAAATTTTTTGTCGGATCTGCAACGAAATATATATATATATTTATTTATATTAACTAAATGTGGAATAGTGTAATTTCCAGATGAAAAAATGAACTTAAACACACACAAAAAACGAATTGTCAACCAAAAAAGATTAATTTTTTACCAAATAGTTAAATTTTCAAACAAAAATACGAATCTTTCTCCAAGAAGATTATTGTTCTATGAAAAAATGTAATTTTTCAACAAAACTGCTGAATTTTCAAGCCAATAGCACGAATTATCTACAAACCAGTGTTGTATTTCAACCAGAAAATATCATTTTTGAACAAAAAATTTTTTGAAAATTTTTTGAAAAAAAATAATTCTCAATTAAAAAAAAGGAATTCAAATTAAATATGTAGTTCGATTTTCCAACCAAAGAGACGAATTTTCAACTGAAACGATCAATCGTACAAAAAAAATCAATTTTCAACAAAAGAGTTTAATATTCAAAATAAAAGATGATTTTCATCCAAGAAGATTAATTTTCTAAAAACGGAATAGTTAAATTTTTAACCAAATAGATAAATTTTGAACTAAAAAAATGAATTTTCAACAAAGCAGATAAATGTGCAAACATTAGCTTTTGAGCAAGTAATTTTTCTACCAAATAGCTTAATTTTCATAAAACTAGTTTCTTTTTTCTACTTAATACTTGAATTTTCAACCAAAAATATGAATTTTCACCTGAAATGATGAATCTTCGAACAAAAAAATTTGAAAACGTAGTTTTATTTTAAACGAAAAACATTAACTCGCAACGAAACAGGTAATAGATGATATTTCAACCATAGGTTATTATTTGAAACAAATAAAAATTGAACTCAACCAAAAAAGACGAATTTTCAACGAAATAGCTGCATTCTTAGCCAAAGCAGACTAATTTGCAACCAAACAGTTGCATTTTCAACAAATAAAATAATTAAAAGTATTAATTTTCAATCAAAAATAGAATATTTATATTTATAGTTGAAAAGTTAATTCTCAATTAAAAAAGAAGCAATTTCCATAAAATATGTACTTAAATTTTCAATCAAAGCGAAGAATTTTCAACCAAAATGATAAATCTTTGAAAAAAAAATGAATTTTCAACAAAACAGTTCAAAATTGAACCTGAAAAATGATTCTTAACCAAGAAGATCAATTTACTATAAATGGAATAGATAAATTTGCAACCAAAGCGATTAATTTTAAACTAAAAAAGTGAATTTTTAACAAAGCAGATAAACTTTCAACCAGTAGCTTTTGAAAAAGTAAATTTTCTACCAGATAGTTTAAATTTCTTAAAAATAGTTTAATTCTTTACCAAATGCTTGAATTTTAAACAAAAAATTTGAATGTTCAACAAAAAAGGTAATTTACAACTGAATACTTAAATTTTCTACAAAATAGTTTAGTTTTCGACCAGAAAATATGAATTTTTAACTAAAATGATGAGTCTTCAACAAAAAAAAAAAAAATTTAAACGTAATTCAACTTTAAACAAGAAAATCAACTGGCAACGAAACAGGTATTAGTTGATATTCCAAAAAGCGATAGATTTTTATTTGAAATAAGAAATAATTTAACTCAACCAAAAAAGAAGAATTTTCAACGAAGTAGTTGCATTCTCAGCCAAAGCGGATCAATTTACAACTAAACAGTTGCATACTCAACGAAAAAGAATGAATTTTCAATTAGAAAAGATCGATTTCCAATCAAAAGTATCAATTTTCAATAAAAAATATAGTATTTACATTTATAGTTAAAAAAATTATTTCTCAATTGAAGAAAAAGGAATCTCAATAAAATATGTACTTAAATTTTCAACCAAAGAGAAGAATTTTTAACTAAAAAGATAAATCTTTGAAAAAAATTTACATTTTTAGTTGAAAAAATTAATTTCCAATTAAAAAGAAAGAAATTTCAACAAAGTATGTGGTTAAATCTTCGATCAAAGAGAACAATTTTCAACCAAAATGATGAATCTTAAAAAAAATGAATTTTCAACAAAAGAGTTAAACATTCAACCTAAAAGACCATTTTCAACCAAGAAGTTTAATTTTCTAAAAATGGAGTAGTTACATTTTCAACCAAAGAGATCAATTTTGAACTAAAAAAATTAATTTCTGACAAAGTACATAAACTTTCATCCAAGTGGCTTAATTTTTAAAAAGTTTATTTTCTACCAAATAGCTTAATTTTTAACCAAATGCTTGAGTTTTCAATAAAAATATGAATTTTCAACCAGAAGATGCATTGCAACGAAACAGGTAGTACTTCGCATGTCAACGAAACAAGATTTTTATTTGAAATAAAAAGCACTTGAATTCAACCAAGGACAAAAATGTGTGACGCAGCAAAAATAGTCGCACGCGTGTTTGTTTTCCATAGAAAACAAACACGCGCGCTATGGTAAAATAACTAATTATTTACCCGAATTGGAGGCTCGAAGATATTTTCCTTCTCTTCCGGTTTACAAAGGAATTAAAGGAGGCAAACCGTGACTTGTGATGTGCCTCTTTGCGTATTGTTCAAAATTATCGGCTGGTCCAAAAGCGAGTCCAAAAGATCTACGGCCTCCAAAATCGAGGAGCGAAGTATTCATAAGTCATGTTTCTCGGAACGCCGATTTCCTTTCATCGGAGATATAAGGTTCTTTCAAGCTGAAACAATGAAATATCACACATAACCTCACAATGGAGAAAGTGCAAAGCAAATAATGACACCCCATTTCAGTCCCTTCTCGATTCTTGAATTTTATAGTAAAGCTACATTTGCATTAATAAATTAAACATACCTTTTAAAGAGAAGACTGCAGATACTCGCAGAAACTTTATCACACAACAAGAACATGTAGCGGCATGCGAACTTGCACCGGCCAGGTTAGGCGACCCACGCAAATCGAAACGCGATTGCGCAGCTGAATATAGTAAACGCATATATGAATTTTAGTATACAGAACTATGAAATTCATACACGTAAAAGAAACATATTGCACACTCAATAAATGTAGTATACACATAACTTTGTGTAAGAAATTTAGTATACGTAAGTATACCAAAATTACAAAGTGAAATGAATTTAGTAAAAATATAGGAAATTTAATACGCCCATGTATACTAAAACTACAAACATTTCTAACAGTGTTCAAACATACACATTCGTAAAAATCTGTTCTTCAAAAAAACTGGGTGGGACGGGGGTGGGGTCAAATTTTAACAAATTTGATACCCTCTCCGATGAGAATGTAATAACATTAATGAGAAATTACGTGTTCACATTTACTGTCACAGCGTAAAGCTGCGCGCACTGTCGCTGTTGCTCAAGTTTACTTCTCTCCATGTACATGCGTGAAAGTTGAACTACTTTGTTCAAATTTCATTTTAACAATTGTGCAGAAGATTTTAGATTTTTTAAACTCTCACACTACGTGTTCTACTAACTATTCAGTATTTTCTGTAAATCTTAATTGACTCACCACTCGCTTCTTGCCCATACTACAGTTAAAATATAGATAAGGTTCAGTAACACGCTTCAAACTTTTCTTTATATGGAAGTCCACAATATCAGCCGCAAAAAGTCTGAAGAGAAGAGGACTGACGCAGCCACCCTGTAGGACCCCCAGCGTCACTAGCATATTTGAATCGCTGGCAACATGCGTTATTGAGGATATTAATTTATTCTACAAAAAATCAGCGTAACCATCATTATTGAATGTAAGTTGTGAATTTGGCAAAGCAGTATAAAAGGTGTTCGCTCCCTCGTCATAACATTTTACAGACCGCTCCACTTGAGTAGCAGTCCACAGTCAAAATCCACAGGGGGCATTTTTTGAGTTGCGGACTCGGATCAGTACCAAGGACCTTTCCCCTTCGAGCCTTCTTTTCCTCTCCACTTGAGACTTCCTTGATTCCTTGCCTCCCCTTTTCCCCCCGAAATTTCCTTTAATAAATTTTTCAGGTTTGGGACTGGCAGTATTTTCTACGTATCTACTTATACTTGATACTGACGTGTTCAAAAATTGTTGGGAAATATGTATGGTCAATAATTCTTATTCTAATAACATTGTTATAATATAATATGCCACACAACTATTTGCTATTTGCGTTATTGTTGGAGAAAATTTAGCCCAAATTTCAGGTGGAAAAATTGAAGCACTCTTAATACAAGTTTTTGAAATATAAACACAAAACTTTTGAACTCTACTTTCTAATGGTTGGATAGCTTCAAGGTCTTCATAAAAACATTCAACTACATCAGACAGATTTAAAAATGCAAGAACAAAAAAGTTCTTCAAAAAAGAACCTATTTCTGATTTTTCGTCTGTATATTAATCACATAATCCGAGCTCTTGAATTTTTCTCAGCCAACTTTCACCTAAATGAAATCTACAACCCCCTGTAGTACTAGAATTGTTAAACGCTGAACGAGTAGCAACATGAATGTAAATTTCAAAGTCTACGTAAATTATTTCTGGATTAAAGGCAGGCAAATTAAGTTTTTACATTCTGAAGCTGAATGAGCAAATGCAGTAGCGTAGAAATTCTTTTTTTTACAAATGAGGCTTACTCACTATTATGTGACCCTGCTTGTACCAGGTCTGCAAATATGAAACCGGAATTTGAGCATAGAACGCCCGAGCTGTCAATTAAGTTACCGTCATACCACATATGTTGACATCTCTGATAAAGATTTTCAACTCACAACAATACAAGTTTCATACAACAGTATAGAACACCAAAAAAGTGTAAAGACAGCGAATCGCAAGCATTGTTGGATTACGATGATTCTTAAATGCAAGAATAACTCGCGGATCATTTGAATTTGTCACCAGAAGCCGTCTCCATGCTCTTGAAAGCCATGGTGAGGATCCAGAAGATAGGAATATGAAAAAGGCAACACAAAGTGATTTTGCTTCATGATAATGCACAATCACACACAGCAAAACTGTTCAAGCAAACGATTGAGGCGTTTAGTTGGAAAATCCTTTCCTACAGCATCCATTTTGGCTTCACATCTCTACAAGCCTGCTAAGGTGCCTTCTAGGATATTTTCTTCCACGGAATGTATTTCAGCATTGAGCTGTTCTTCTAGGCTTGACCTCAAACTCTGCATCTGCTCGTAGGTCGCTATATTAAGGTGCAGGTGCGAAAGATTCATTACCTGAGCATACGAGCAGGCGTCAAAAGTACAACAAACCTATATGCACTTTGCGCGTGGATAATGTCTGTTCCATATGAATATCCGCCCCAAGTTTAGACCAACAACATTAAAGACAAGAGTAACATCACGGCATTACAGCACTGGAAAAAAAATGTTTCTCAAGTCACATTAAACTCTCGGCATAAGACGGAGTAACAACAAAAACGTCCTTACAGCTCGGCCTGAACAAATATTATGCTCAACATTCGTTGGCTCACACCATTTGTCTACTTATATAAATAAAAGTGTGCTGATGACAAATATAAAATTCGAATGTATTCACTATTCGGTGAGAGAATTACTTCAGGTTCTCAAAATGTAATCAGATTAAAAACGCATTTCTCTAAAGAGAGTCCATTTTTCTGTCAGGCTATATTTTTTATATAATGAATCATCTGATCAACATTATTCATAAAATTCGAGGAAATCTTGTCAAATGCTTCAAAATCCCACAAAATATGATAAAATAATCCTTTAAAATTTGATAAAGTCATATACAATTTAATTAAAGTCTTTCAAATCTCTTAAAAACTTTACAGCATAAGGAGTCTGTTCAAATGTCTGAGATGGCGAGGAGTCATATAAGAACTTCGGAAAACTTTTGGCATACCTTAAAATAATTAGTATACTCTGTAGTCATTAAAACCCTATCAAATTTGTTGAAATTTCTTACAAAACGTTCAAAAACTACTTCACAGTACGAGGGGATGGAGAATTTCAATGTAAATTTTTATTTTTTTGAACTACTAAATTTTCCATTGAAAATTCATCTTTTTTGTTTGAAAATCCAATCAATTGGTATTAATTTACACTACTTTCATAACACCTAATTTTCGTCATAATTTTATCAAAAGATCGATTTCCAAGGTGAGTTTTGTGAGTTTTCTTATCATCCCTAGGTAGGAAAAGTTATGACGTAGCGGGATGAAAAGAAATAAAACGGCTCGTGATTGGTCATATGCAGAATATTTATTGTGACGCGATCATTTCCTCTTTTGTTCCATCTCCGTAATAATACTACGAGCGCTGCAGCCAAGTTCAAAACCCTCATGATCGAGAGAAAACAATATCGGTTTATATAGTATTGTCATCCTCAAAGGAACGATATGAAGCTACTTAGGGATCGTCCATAAATTACGTAAGACGTTTTTCTTTTGTTTGTATCGTTGTGTCCTTCTCAACTTCACAGCAATTTTATTTCCTTCTTTATTCAAACAAAAGAAAAACGTCTTACGTAATTTATGGACGATCCCTTATGAAAAGTTCCAAGAATGGAAAACATCCCACGGAATAAAAAGTCCGTCGGAAAATGTCATACTCGCATATTATGATGAACTATAAAAAACTCATAAATACGCTCCATCGTCGCTTTTGAGTATCTATACTCCATGCTCAACACAACCACCAAGATTCACGACAACATTGATATTGAAAAATACCAAAAAGTAATTGCCTATTTGAAAAGATAAAGCGTTGGGTATGTGCCGAAAAAAAATCCAAAGTTTTCAAGGGACAGCAGGTCAAAATACTCTTGCTGGAAGCGCCAGATGAGCTTTATTTATTGACCAAGGAAAAAATCTATGTTATAATCTAAATTCTTGCTAAAATTCTATAGCAAATTCTGGTCGTGATTTTCTTCGGAGGGACTGGAGATGCAGACGAGGAGAATTGCCTAATATCTTGGTAAACGACATTCAAGAACGAAGACGTTTGCTACTTGTGACGATGCCGGAAACCAAAAGCCAATGGATCCTTTCTTTTTAAATTTCGAAAAAGGACGTTGCACTGCATAGGCCGTCTGAAAAAATAAATTCAGTGGTATGTCGGAAGAGATCCGAACTTTTCTGGGCTTGGCGAAACCTGAATTTTACACCAGTCATTTCTTTCAAAGAACGTCGTCGACTTTGCTAGCCAATGATGGAGCAAACACGAGGACTCTACAAGGGCACGGGGGTTAGAAATCTGCTTAAGTTGCAGAAGGTTTGTTTCAAGAAAAAACAATCAATTCAATTTTATCTATGGCATAACATTGTATCTGTTTATTTTCAGGATATGTCGAAAATTCGACTTACACGAAAGAAGAAACAGGGGCGATGATAAATGGGTGAAATTTATTTCTCTCGAGGCCCTAGTCTCATCGCTTCACCACCTTGAAAGCCACAAAAAACTCAAGATTAAGCTACTGAAACGTATATGCAAAGAGTTCAGAGCGACCAAGAAAGTAAAAAATAATCTGCACACAAATTTTTTTTTGTGGATGTGGCTTTGTCCCCTGAACGGTTTTTTTCTTTTTTGTTGTTGTTGAAAACTAATTTTTGTGAGTTGAAAATTAAACTACTAGGTCGAAAGTTCAACAGCGTCGTAAAAAATCACTTATAATCACTTATAAATCATCTTTCGCTGGCACACAATTCTGCGCATTAAATCCAAAAGATAATGAAAGTCGGAAAGTTGTTTACCAAACGATAGACGAAAAAAAAGAGTCAACATTTGCTTATTATTTCAATTGATGGAAAAGTTTGAACAATGGCAATTCAAAATCGCCCCACTGCGTCTGTCGTTGCGCGTGGATAATGAGGCTACGCAATGCAATAAAATAATGATATCCCTATAAAGTATACGCTGTAGCTAAAAAATAATGAAAATTCTATTGGCAGTTGGGGCAATATGGTGTTTTCAAAAAACTAGCATCTGAAAACTCAAAATTATGTAACTCTCTGAATTTTGAATATTCGAAGAAAATAAACTTAAGTGGCCTTGTGGGGATTATCAAAAGACAAAACAAAAGAAGCCTTGATAACCATAATACAATTGCATTCAAATCTTTTTATTTAATTTTGATCCGACTGCGGATTACAAAGAATATTATATTTTAGTTTATCTTCTTTCCATTGAATTAATTATACACATACTTTAGAGTATCTTCGTTGGAAGCAACTTCTTTAAACCAGCGCGGAAAAATTGGATAATGTGAGCCTACAGGACATTCCTTCATTTCCATTACGGTCATTTCGTCAACTGCACCGCTTATCATGTTTATTTTTACTCTCGAACTATATCCATCATTCTTATATATTCCAAGAAGAATCCCGCTATACTCCAGTATCGCAAAAACTTCACCGTTGGATGTTGATAAAACAATGTGTTCTCGGGTTGGCACGGGGACATATCTAGTCTGTTCTGCTCGCAATTTAATTGGTAAACCGGCAGGAATAACATATCTTCGAAATTCGAATTGCCGGTTCGGATTTTTCTGGGGAATCAGCCGAACATATCCAAGTTTTGCAAGTGCATGTCCAAGTACTTCATTTGGAAAAGGCCTGTCCAGAGAAGACCTAGAGTGTCTGGCAGAAGAAGAAGATCTAGGATCACTTTCGACATTGCGATACCGTTCACACTGTAGTGAATCGTAATTTGCAGAAGCTTTAATAAAACTACTCGAGAAGACAGCTTGACTTTTGCCTACTGGACAATCCCTTTTTTCATCTGGAGTCAAATTTTCAACTGCGCCGCTTATCATATTTATTTTTATCCGCGAACTATATCTATCTTTCCTATAAATTCCACGAAGAGTCCCAGTATAATCCAATATTGCAAAAACGTCATGATTGGATGTTGATAATACAATATATTCTCGGGTTTGAACCGCGACATATCTATTTGGTCCTTCTAGAAATTTAATTGGCATACCGGCCGGAATGAAGTACCTTCGAAATTCAAATTGCTGGTTTTGATTAGTGCGAGGAATAAGCCGAACATATCCAAGTTCTTCTATTGTATGTCCAAGTACTCGATCTGAAGGAAGCCTGCCCAGAGGAGAAATGGATCTGGTGCGAAGTGGAGGCTCCTCAGGAGATGTCCGGTCAGGTGAATGTTGCCTGCCAGAAGAAGAACCAGGATCACTTTCGACATTGCGATACCCTTCACACTGTAGTGAATCGTAATTTGCAGAAGCTTTAATAAAGCTACTTGAGAAGACTGCTTGACTTTTGCCCACTGGACAATCCCTTTTTTCATCTGGGGTCAAATTAGCAACTGCGCCGCTTATCGTATTTATTTTTATTCGCGAACTGTATCTATCTTTCCTATAAATTCCACGAAGAGTCCCAGTATAATCCAATATTGCAAAAACGTCATGATTGGATGTTGATAATACAATATATTCTCGGGTTTGCACCGCGACATATCTATTTGGTCCTTCTAGAAATTTAATTGGCATATCGGCAGGAATAACGTATCTTCGAAATTCAAATTGCTGGTTTCGATTGGTGCGAGGAATAAGCCGAACATATCCAAGTTCTTCTATTGTATATCCAAGTACTCGATCTGAAGGAGACTCCTGAGGAAATGCTTGGTCAGGTGAATGTCGTCTGGGAGAAGAAGAACCAGGCTTAGGTTCGTCATTAGGACTCCTGCTAGCAGGAAACCTGGATCTGTCACGAAAAGGAGCCTCCTCTGGAGAAATCCGGTCAGGCAAATGTTGTTGTGGAGCAGCAGAATAAGAAGAATGGCCAGCAATACGTGCGCTATTAGGTTTCTCGTCCGGCTGTGAACTGCATTCTGCAAGAAGAATTAGAAGATTCTTTTACATTTTTCTTGTGAAATAAACATATATTTTTTGTGAAAGATGAGTGCATCAACGCCTTAATATCCTTAATGACAAAGAACGATTTTCTGCTGCACAAAAACCTACATAAAGGAAACGCTTCTTTAAATAAATCCAATTCTTGGGCATATATGTTTTCATTCAGTTTTTACTTCCAGTTAACACTTAAGAAACATTCATTTCAAATAAGCCAAATAAAGAATTGAATTGCAATTATTCAAATATTCTATAAAGAAGAGCTGAGCGTCAAAACATCCAAGTTGAAAATGATTAAGGCTCACTGCCTTTGAATTCAACTTGACTCATTGTGTCATTTTTGGGATTTCTTCTGAATTCGTTGAAATTCTCCCGGAATTCTTTTGAATTCAAAAGCATATTAGACATATTATTAATATATGATAGTCACCTTTGGATACTTTTAATCACATTTTGGGTTAAAAATTATTATTTAAAGGGACTGTATTTAAAAACGAAATCTCATTTGCAAATAACGTGAAGATTTCATTTCAATTCTGTCTCTTAATTGACTTTTATTTTCTATATATAGATATATTAAAAATGCATGTATTGATGTACATATATTATAAGAATGACAATAACAGCATGGAATATTACGACTATTATGATAACCCAACCAACGTCGTAGTCATTATTCAAGGAACGATACTTATGGATATGATTACGACGATAACAGTGATAACAGTCAAAAGATTTTGGTCAGCCGCATAAAAAACTAATTTTTGACTTAGGAAACAAAGCACGATGCGAGCGATTCAGTTCCTGAAAATAAAGTGTCAAAAATAAACTTAAAGGTCTCTGAAAGAAATGCAGTACACAGTCAATTAGCACAGATTTGGGAGGAACTTACCAAAAAAGATCTTCCCTTTGAGCAGAGAAAATTATTATTGAAAAAATTTCTCACCACCAATAAACTGCACCTTTATTGACCCTCTTTCATTAAATTTGGAGGTTAGAGAAGCATTAAACAGCACGATTATTAAGGAGACGAAACAATCGTTGGAAAAGGAAGGAAGACATTAGCAATTCTAGCTAATAGAGCAAAGGTTATAGACCTGATACTCAAAGTTTTTCCACCTGAAAAGGCACAATATTCTGAGATAATGTTGCAAGATCAGACAGATATCAAGAAGAAAAACTAGAGGTAATTCGTTTGGCTGGAAGACGAGTTGATGTGGTGTTAAACGGGGATGCCCTAGAAAAGTTTCGCGGATCCATTTATAGTCATATAAAAGTGACTATTGAACTTCCAAAAGGAAAGAAAGAAGAAGCCAAAACTCTGATTGAAATTTTTTTGAGAATGAGCAGTTGTATCATTCGGGAGTTTGTAGCGATGATAAGTACATTACTGTCATATTGTGCAATGTTCAAATATGGGTGCACATGAAAAGTTTTGAGAGGGGAGAAACTCTTTAGCCCTCAAGGCCAATCCTGGTGATTTGGAAAAGCGTAAGATACTCTCTGGTGCTTTAGAAGTAGATTTTGGTGGGTGGAAATCATGCACCAATGAAGCAGTATACCATATTACGCAGTTTAAACCGGTAATAGAAACGTTCTCAGACGCATCGCGATCAAATATCTGAAATTATTACCAGTCTTCTTTGATCTTGAATGTTTTACAGGCGATCTAAGGAAATGTGATACATTATTAAGGATTGATAATTCGACCGCCAACGCCTATGTAAACGAACTGGGTGGTACTCAATACCTAAAATTCAGTATTTTGGCCAAGAAAATCTGGAAATGGTATGGGCAGAGGGGATTTCGTATACTTGCATCCTACATTCGCTCAAACGAAAATCTTGAAGCCGATTTTGAATCAAGACGTCTCGAGCCAGAGACGAATCGTTTTTTATTACCCATCGCCTTCAAGAATATCGTAAACAAGTTCGGCTTCCCAAACATAGACTTGGTCGCAATAAGAACAAATGCATGGAAAGAATTTATCCGTACAAAAGTCACGAACTAGTAGCTAGGTCTCGGAAATAGGAAAATTCATCAAATATTGATTTATTTTTCTGAATAATCTGCGAACTTTGAGAAAGAATTGACGAACAATCACTTATTGCAATGATGAATTTTTCAGAGTACACTGAAAAAATGGTTTAGCTGTCCTAGCTAGACTTTTAGCTAGATATCCTTTCCAATTTCAAGTCTAACAGCGCACGATACGAAAAAATGTCAGGAGAAGAAAAACATTGCTTTTTCAAAGCCCTATAAAATTATCATATTCAATTTTTGAATGGACAAAAGTTGTAAACCCAAAACAGATCTATAAATTGATTTTTAGTTACTTTTTTTTTGAAACGCATAGTATTTGTTTCAATCTTAAATTATAAAACTAAAACTAAAAAAATATAATTTTTGGATAGACGACACAAGTTATGAAAGAAATTAATAAACAACAGTTGCTCACGCAAAAAACGGCTAAAAATTTTTGATTTGAAACTTTGAATTTTTTTTTAAATTAAATTTTTGGAAAAACGCCACAATGTACGGAAATAATTGATATACGAATTGTGTGTTTAAATCGTGAAAAATAATAGAAGGCGCATTTTTTCAAAAATTATAACAGCAAGACAATGACAACACATCTGTTCCAATATGCATACATATTATGAATTTCAATAATGTAAATTGATTGAAATGATACAATCTTCAGGGTAGTTAAAAATAAAAATTAGTGCAAAATAAGAAATAAATATCAAAGTAATCATGAAAAATAAAATTTTTGCTTTATTTAGAAATATCTGAATAAGCAGTCTCAGACCGAGGTACAGAAATAAGTATAATCTGCATTTGGTATGATAGAGTTGAACTTTATGTAGAAAAGTTCGTACTGTGGAGAAAATCGAAATCGAAGCGCGAGATCCAATAGATGCAGGCCCTAGGCGCGCTCAAAGCGGGCGAAGCGAGGTGCGCGCACAGAGGACGATTTTTGTTAATAGTGACAGTCTTATATAAAATGATCCGTACTAATAAAAATGTTTTGGCTGGTTCTTTGGACTTTGACATTTTTTCAAAAACGCCTAAGGACACAAGAGTGGGACAGTTTCTGATTTGCGTAAAGCTTAAAAAATGTACTTACAATTATAGATATTTTATATTATTATATTTACCAATAGAATTGAGGATAGCGGCTAAGGGTAAGACCAGAGTATACACAGGCTTCATCTTCCCAAGTAGTGAAACGACTGATTAATGTATAAGTTAATAATTTTGGTAACAATGTAACTAATCAGCATTCTAGAGCTTCATTGGTATATAGTAACTCTAATATATTCGTTATCTTCCGCACTGATTGCGTTGAGGTTTTAATTCAGAAATATCTACATTTGATAAGAGTCGGTTTCAGTGACAAATATTTGGTAACATGTTTCTTCAAAACTGATTTCACCATTCATGTAGTCTTTTACGTTTCAAGGAAATCAGGTTTTTACATGGCAAATTGATATAATGTCTACTGTAATGGTCCATACGAGACTATAACAAACTAGTATGAATTCCAAAAATTATGGTAAAAGAATGGGAAAAATTTATTTTTTCCTTTCCTACTTTTGAACTAATGTTTTAGAAATTGCTCAAAAATCATTTTCTTTCATTTTTTTTTATTATATCAAGATGTTATTCGTAATAGAAAAATAAGTGATTCACTCAAGAAATTGGCTAGGTTCGAAAAAGAGAAATAAGTAAATTTGTTAGTGGGACGATGGTCGTGGGGGTTAAGGCGTAGGCTTTGAACCCACTCCGTTGGCTTGCGGGTTCGATTCCCGCCTCGCACTCTGGAAGAGTCTCGGTGGCCCATGCGGTGAACACTTGCCTAGCAAGGGAGTTGTTCATCTCCGGAGAGTCGTGGGACCGGTACCTCTAGAGAAAAAGGTTCTCTAAGTACTTAAGGCTGTTGCTCTTGGTGGTTCGGAACACACCTTAAACTGTAGGTCCCCCTCCCACCACCAAGTATGTGTGTGGGAGGTGTGTGAAGGAATAGGGAAGAGATACAAGAACAATGTAAACCCTTAGGGGACACATTAGAAGCTTCCATTCAAGCAAATTTGTTTGTGATCATTTTTTATGAGAATTGCTATCGTGTAGTTGTGGTTTTCGATACATGGTTATAAATGATGAATAGTTTTGACCTAACCTAACGATGGAATCAGTGTATTAAAAAAATAATGTAAATTAATCTATAATGCTGCTATTCGTTCATTTCATAAACAAATGATATACAAAATTATTCAAATAATGAATTATAAATGAAAGAATTAGGTGTACATCACAAGACAAGAATCAAGACTTTCGTAATATTTCGTAAATTATACTTTCAGAATTGTCCAGTTCTTCACTTATAAAATTAATAAATAATATGGAATGACATCCTTTCATGATCCGCTACACATTGTCGATAAAATCAAGTAATTTTCCTCAAAATATTACCTTGAAGTCGAATACTCGATAATGATAATATAATCTTATTTGATACTAAATACTAAAAAATTAATATTCCTATAAAGTATACGCTGTAGCTAAAAAATAATAAAATTCTGTTGGCAGTTAGGGCAATATGGTGTTTTCAGAAAACTCGCGTCTGAAAACTCAAAATCATGTAACCCTCTGAATTTTGAATATTCGAAGAAAAAAAATTGAATGGCCTTGTGGGGATTAGTAAAAAATAAAACAAAAAAGCCTTGATAACCATTATACATTTGCACTTAAATGTTTTTATTTAATTTTGTTCCGACAACTGAATACAAAGAATATTATATTATGGTTTATCTTTTTTTCTATTGAATCAATGATACACATACTTTAGAGTATCTTCATTGGAAGCAACTTCTTCAAAGCAACGTAAAGAGATTGGGTAATGTTTGCCTACAGGACATTCCTTCATTTCATTTACGGTCATATCGTCAACTGCGCCGTTTATCATGTTTATTTTTATTCTCGAACTATATCTATCTGCCTTATATATTCCAAGAAGAATCCCACTATACTCCAGTATTGCAAAAACGTCTCCATTGGATGTTGATAGAACAATATGTTCTCGGGCTGGCACGGGCGCATATTTATTCTTTTCTGCTCGCAATTTAATTGGTAAACTGGTAGGAATAAAATATCTTCGAAATTCGAATTGCCGGTTCCGATTTGTCTGAGGAATAAGCCGAATATATCCAAGTTTTGCAAGTTCACATCCAAGTACTTTATGAGGAAAAGACCGGCCCAGAGAAGATCTAGATTGTCTGGCAGAAGAAGTAGAACTAGGTTTACGTTCGAAATTAGGAGTCCGTTCATACTGTGGTGAATCGTAATTTGCGGAAGCTTTAATAAAGCTACTTGAGAAGACTGCTGGTCTTTTGCCTACTGGACAATCCCTTTTGTCATCTGGAGTCAAATTATCAACTGCGGCGCTTATCATATTTACTTTTATTCGCGGACTGTATCTATCTTTCCTATATATTCCACGAAGAGTCCCACTATAATCCAATATTGCAAGAATTTCATTATTGGATGTTGATAATACAATATATTCTTGGGTTGGCACAGGCTCATATTTATTTCGTCCTACTAGAAATTTAATTGGCATTCCGGCAGAAATAACGTATCTTTGAAATTCGAATTGCTGGTTCCGATTCGTGCAAGGAATAAGCCGAACATATCCAAGTTCTTCTATTGTACATCCAAGTGCTCGATCTGAAGGAAGCCTGCCTAGAGGAGAAATGGATCTGGCACGAAGTGGAGACTCCTAAAGAGATGTCCGGTCCGGCGAATGTTTTTTGGCAAAAGAAGAACCAGGATTATGTTTGCCATTAAGACTCCTGCTAGCAGGAGACCTGGACCTTCCACGAAAAGGAGCCTGCTCTGGAGAAATCCAGTTAGGCAAATGTTGTCGTCGAGCAGCAGAAGGGCCAGGATTACGTTCAATAATAGGTTTCTCGTCAGGCTGTGAACTGCATTCTGCAAGAAGAAATAGAAGATTCTTTTTTTTGTTCAGCACATTTATGTCTAATATCTTCAGCTGGATTCAACGTTTCTTTGCAGCAAGCATCTTGCCGATGATTCAAAGAAAATTATGAGAAACAATGTTCAATTCTAGGTACTCCCCACCCTACATTTTCCTGGCTAAATAAACATATATTTTTTGTAGAAGATGAGTGCATGAAAGCTTTAATAATCTTGATGGCAATAAACGATTTTCTGCTATACAAAAACCTACATAAAGGAAACGTTTTTTAATATATCCAGTTCTTTGGAAAATAAGTTCTTACTCAGTTTTTACTGTGATTTGCGATTAAGGCTCACCGCGTTTGAATATAACTTAACTTATTGTTTTATTTTTGGGATTTATTTGGAATTCGTTGAAATTCTCCTGGAATTCTTTTGAATTCAGAGGAAAATTAGACATATTATTAATATACGTTAGTCACTTTTAGTTAGCTTGAGTTACATTTTGGGATAAAAATTATTATGACCAGGAACTGTATTTAAAAACAAAATCTGATTTGCAAATAACGTTTAGAATTGATTTTGGTTTTGTCTCTTTATTAACTTTTATTTTTTGTACATAAATATGTTAAAAATGCATGTACTGATGTACACATATGATAATATATGTGATATGTAATATACAATATACTAGCTGTTACCTGTGGTCATTTGCATTTGTCTAGGAATAACTAGTCAATTTATCAATCAAGCTGTCCGGCTCGAAAGGTCATATTACTTAAACAATTGACGTTATGTCGAATGGAAGACGGTGGAGATTTATGCGAGTATCTTAGTACAATTTCCAAAACAATTGACAATTTGGCCGGAATGAAGATTGAAATGAATGCAGACGAGTTTAAATTTCGTTGTCATCGTTGTGGAAAAATGGGACATACAGCTTCGGAAAGCAAGAAATTGGGCGGAAACTCGCAAGCGTCAGCAAAACGGGTTGAAGATTTAAGTTTTTTCATTCCAGAAGAAGTTTTAAAACCCCAAGAAAGAAGCGCTCAAAATTACGCCTGAGCGTACATTTTGCTGTCTCGACAGCGGATGCGCTACTCATATCTGCAAGGGCTTGGAAAAGTTTGAAATCATTGAGATGATTGAATCAGGAAAGCTTAAAGCAGCTATCAGTGTTTCGACTGAAATAAAGGCTAAAGGAAAAGTGTCTTTTTCTGCGGAAGTGAATGGTCAGCAAAATAACGTAAGAATAAATGATTGATATTCCGTACAAGAAAAGGAACAGGAATGCAAAACTACTACGGAAATGGATTTACGGAATAACCCACAAAATGATCAGAGCACCATTCTCTGAAGATTCAGACAGAGAATCAGAGATTCTGCAAATAATACACTTGGACTCACGTGGTACAGTGCTTGTCTGCTAGAACGGAAAAGCAAGGTACTGTGCAACATTTACTGATGATTACTCCAGATGGTGTGAAATGAAATAGCTTGAATCAAAAGAAGAAATGCTACTGCTCTTAAACATTTGAAGGATATGACAAGATGTCTTGTAATATACTCTGAATTATTTCTGGGCCGAAGCAATTAATACTGTTAACTAGATTTGTAGATGATGCCAAACGAGCAGTGCCGGAGGTAAGACACTTTTCGAATTATGGAACGGACAACCACGAATTGCATCTGATTTTAGAGAATTTGGGTTTCAAAAGAGGAATTTTCGTCGGGTACTCAGTGAAGTGAAAAACTCACAGAATATGGCTAACTGAGGAAAGAAGAATCGGCACCGCACAAGATGTAAAATTCTTGGAAAATTATAAAATCACATGCGAATTGAACTGCAGTACAGTCATTGGAAATAGAACCCGTAGGTCAGAATAAGAACGATGTCAATCTACAAAACAACAAAAATCTGGTAAACAGTGGTCTAAATGATATTAACGAAAACCAAGAAAACAACGAACGAATCCAACTAGAAGAAGAACTAAAGAGAGGACCCGAAAGACCATAGAAGCTTAAGACTAGAATGAAAGGAAGGCCAAAGAAACAATTTCTGATGACCAATGTTGAACATCAGAACGAAATTGTTATTGATGATCAGGATAGGGAAAACGCTGATTTTGGAAACAAAATCTATAACGAAACTAGAAATGGAAAATTTTCTGTTCATAATATTTTTGGAAACGCCGAATTTGAAAATTCATCAGAGATACCACTTCGCGAAGCAGTTTACGGAACGGAAGCAATAGAATGGTTTGACGCTATGGGGCAGAAACTTAAATCCATCATCAAGAATAATACGTGGACGATAGTCAACCGACCAAAGGATTTAGAAGCGATGAGCAGTCGAATTATAATTATTAATGAAAATTCCGGGACCAATGGAAGCAGTAATGGAAGAAATAATTCGTAGTGAAGAAGCAAATGGGGAGTTTGGGACAAAATAAAAGAAGATGCTTCAAGAACAGCGAAAAGGAAATATGAGCCTCTTAAATAGAAGAAATTTGGTACAACTCCATCGGCCGCAGATCTATGCTTATTCTACTCGGGAGAAGGGGAACATATATTACCAATTGCAGTTTCTGTCGATGATATTTCAGCCGCCTCACAGAATCAGAAGAAAATAATTGCGACAATAAAACATCTTGGAAAAAGCTTCAAAAATCTTGGGATAAAATTTTCCAGAAGAGGTAAAGGAATCAGAATGTACCAAAAAGGGTATATCAAGGATATTCTAGGAGGATTTGGAATCTCTGAATCGTAACCAGTTTGCATCAATGTATTTGGCAGTGTGTTCCAGACCAGACATAGCACACAGTAGAGTCTACATGCTAAGATGACGTTCATTGGTCAGCCGCGAAAAGAGTTGCACGCTATTTGAAAGGTACTATTGGCATGCACGTGTTGCTCAAGAAAAGCTTGAGATTATTAGAAGGCTATGTAGATGCTGATTGGTCCAATTGTTTCGATGCCAGGAGATCATATGCATGATACACTTCCATTCTTTCTGGAGGTCTAATATCCTGGGAATCAAAGCAACAAAGAACCTTAGCACTTTCTTCAACAGAAGCGGAATATATGGCTTTATCAAAAGGAGCTGGAGAAGCTGTTCATCGTTAGAGATTTCTTAAAGAATCAGAATTTAACGACCTTGCACAAATCAAATCGTATGACGACAATTGTGAAACTAAGAAATTGGCCGATAATCGAATATTTTACTCAAGAACGAAACACATCGATGTACGACATCATTTTGTTCACGAAATTCTGGAAAAAGAGCTGAAAATTTACTACTTTTCTACAGATAGTATGGCGGCTGGTGTGTTAATAAAAGCTTATCAGGACTAGAACTAATTTGTATTCACAATATCAAAAATGGTTAGGGTTTGTCCATTATTTGGTCACTGACTTTTTATATTTAGACGTCCTGAAAATAGCTTTAAGGCCAATTGCAGACCATCCGAAAACCTTAATTCAATCCAGGTTCCATTTATGATTTCATGATTTTAATCAAAAAAGATACCAAATTGTGCAATTACAAAATTTGTAGAGTTCAAGCAGTTCTGGTCACAATAATAATATTTCCTATTGTTCCTAGAAGGCTTAGAAAGATCGGTTATTCAGAAGTAGTTTTCTTTTTGTTCATAGCCCAGGCATAGTTGAAGAGGAGGATGTACACTTTAATGTAAAGAAGTTCGCCTCGCTTGAAGTGAAATCTCTGCGAGAGCTGCGACAGTGTTTTTATTGGTGTGTTATTCATGATTCCAATTCATCTGAAGATTCTTCTTTCTCACAAGTCAGGTACACCTTATACGACATGCTACATATTTTCACGGAATCAATGGTCAATCGGGATCCCACAGGAAAATCTTTTACTGATTCTACTGTAGCAGGCTGAAATCCTAATTCTCTAATCTCGTTTTCACATTGGTGGGTTCACTGTATTGTGAAACACTAAAGTGGAACCGGGAAATTTTGAATGGCAATATCATACGTAATAATTAATCAGGAAACATTGAATTGATGTAAAGCAATTCATATATGTATTTTAAAATCAAAGTTAGGCTGCATCAAGATAAAAACATTCAGAATGATCTAAAAGACTTTTAATCATATCAGAGTCACGATATTCAAAACTCCCTGTTCCCTCACCTGATTTTTTCTTTTCTTTACTCACACATGCAACAAGATTTACGCTTAGTTTTTACATTCTCATCCTATAATGAGAAGGCATTAGACTTGTGTAAAATTTGCCCCCCCCCCCTCCTCTTTTTTGTCGAATGTCTACATTTTGAGAGCCCCTGTACCCAAGAAACAGGTTTGTACCAAATTTCTGTTTGTCTTTTAGTCGGTCTGTATGTCCGTTAGTATTTAGATTTTTATTTTTTTAGCACAATAACTTTCAAAGAAATCAACGTATTGGAAGGGGCTTTGTTATGCTCTTCAAGTGTCCTAAAATGAAGGTGAAGTTCGTTAGCCAGCCATTTTGGATAAAAGTTCAAAAAGTGAGCATATTTTGAAAATTGTTTTAGGAAACTTTTTTTTTAATTCAAAAATTCTATGTGTATATTAATATTAATTAAAAAGCGAACAAAATATTCTCATGACTTTTCTTGACAGAAGAAAAATTACTGGAGTTATAGCGTTCACGAAATTGCAAAGAACAAACCAAAATGCACATTTCAAGCGAAACAACGCACTATATGATCATCAAAAATGATCACCAAAATCTTTATTTGATAGGACGCGTAATTTTTGTTTCAATCATGAAAAATAACATTTATAAGGGAAGGAAAAATTCGAAAAACGACACCAATTTTTTATAAACTTTTGTTATAAAAATACATTCAAAACGAAATAATTAATATTTTGAAAAAACGGTACACACTACAAGAACAATTTATCCAACACAATTTGTCACTGAAATTACATTTGCAAATTCCATCAGAACCACTTTACGCTGGGATGCATATTTTGGGTTCAAATTGTGAAAAATAAATAACTAAATGCAAAATTAGGAATAAATATTAAATTAATGATGATAAATAAGATTTATACTTTATTTTGCAATATATATGTTGTCGATGATTTGACCTTTAAGTTTAAAAGGTCTGTGCACAAATGTGGGGGAAATACAGAGACCGAGCGCGCAGCGCAAGGTAATTACATTATCGAGCGCAAAGCCCGAGATCAATATATGTTCGAGCGCGAAACACGAGATCTAACAGCCGCGCACCTTGAAATATGATGAGATCATACTTTGAAATTTGATAAAATCCTACAAAATTTAATTCAAATTTTTGAAACTTCTTAAAATCATTGCAGCATAAGAATTCTTTTCAAATTTCTCAAATCGCAGAGAAGAATCAAGTCTATCTTCATTTTTATGATCCACCACACATTTTCGATAAAAGCAAGTCTGTTTTTCGTCAAAATATTACTTTTAAATTTAATAATTGATAATAATATCATTTTATTTAATATTATAATTTTTTATAACAAAAAACACTACTTAAAAATCATTCACAGAATCCAAAATCGATATCAGAATTGCATCCTACAAGTGATCGCTAACTATGTTATTGGATTTCGCCCCACTGTAAAATTGAATAAATTATACGCTGCAGCTAAGAAAATAATAAAAATTCTGTTAGCAGTTTTGGCATTAACCATAATGAACTAGCATTCAAATCTTTTTATTTAATTTTGATCCGACTACAAATTACAGAGAATATTATATTTTAGTTCATCTTTGTTCTATTGAATCAATGATATACATACTGCAGAGTATCTTCATTGGAAGAAACTTCTTTAAACCAACGTGGAGAGATTGGGTAACGTCTGCCTACGGGACACTCCCTCATTTCAAGTATGGTCATATCGTCAACTGCACCGCTTATCATGTTTATTTTTATTCTCGAATGATATTCATCTGACTTATATATTCCACGAAGAATCCCAGTATACTCCAGGATTGCAAAAATGTCACCATTGGATGTTGATAAAACAATATGCTCTTGGATTGGCACGGGCTCATATCTATTCCCTTCTGCTCGCAAAATAATGGTTAAAAAGGCGGGAAAAACATATCTTCGAAATTCGAATTGCCGGTTCTGATTTGTTTGAGGAATAAGCCGAATATATCCGAGTTTTGAAAGTGTATATCCAAGTACTTCATGAGAAGAAGGCCAGCCTGGAGGAGACCCGGACCTGGCATGAAGCGGAGGGTCCTGAGCAGGAGTAGGGGCAAGTGAATGTTGTAGTGAATTGTATACTGCAGAAGCTCTAATAAAACTGTTTGGGAAGACTGGTTGCTTTTTGCCTACTGGACAATCCTTTATTTCATCTTGAGTTAAATTATCAACTGCGCCGCTCATCATATTTATTTTTACGCGCGAACGACTTTTATCTGACCTATACATTCCTAGGAGAATTCCACTAAAATCCAATATTGCACAAACTTCACCATTGGATGTTGATAATACAATATATTCTTGGGTTGGCACGGGTACAAATACATTCGGTTGTTTTCGCAATTTAATTGGCATACCCGCATAAATAACATGTCTACGAAATTCAAATTGACGGTTCCTATTTGTATGAGGAATAAGTCGAACATATCCAAGTTGTTCTATTGTGCATCCAAATACTCGATCTGAAGGAGGCCAGCCCGGAGGAGGACTGAAACTGCCACGAAGAGAAGGCTCCTGAGGAGAAGTCCGGATGAGTGTGTGTTGTCCAGCTGAAGAAGGGCAACCAGGATTACGCTCGACATTAGGATTCCGTTTGGACTGTAGTGAATCATAATTTGCGTAAGCTTGAATAAAACGTTTTGGAGAGATTGGTTGCTTTTTGCCTACTGGACAATCCCTTTTTTCAGCTGGCGTCAAATTATCAACTGCACCACTTATCACGTTTATTTTTATTCGCGAATGATTTCTATCTGTCCTATAAATTCCATGTAGTATCCCACTGCAATCCAATATTGCAAAAATGTCATCATTGGATGTTGATAATACAATATATTCTCGGGTTGGCACGGGCACAAATCTATTATGTTCTGGTTTCATTTGAATTGGCATACCGGCAGGAATAACATATCTTCGAAATTCAAATTGCTGGTTCCGATTTGTGAGAGGAATAAGCCGAACATATCCAAGTTGTTCCATTGTATATCCAAGCACTCCATCTGAAGGTAACCTGCCGGGCGGAGAATTGGACCTGGTACGAATAGGAGCCTCCGCTGGTGCGGTCCGGTCAGGTGAATGTTGTCTGGCAGAAGAAGAAGAACCAGGATTACGTTCGCCATCAGGATTCCTGCTAGCCGGAAAGTTGAACCTGCCAGGAAAAGAAGCCTTCTCCAGAGAAGTCCGGTCTGGCAAATGTTGTCGTAGAGCAGCAGAAGAAGGAGAAGGGCCAGGATTATGTTCGCTATTACGTCTCTCGTCTGGCGCTGAACTGCATTCTGCAAGAAGAAGTAGAAGATTTATTTTGTTGTTGTTCAGAAAGTTTATTTCTAATATCTTCTGATGAATTCATTATTTCTTCCCAGAAAGCATCTTCTGATGATTCAGTCAAACTTAGGGGTTCATGTTTCCAGTGCAAGTGGTGGGAACTGAACTCAAGGGGTTTTATCAGAGTTAGGAAACGAGATTCCAGTTTTCAGCCGCACAGTTGAATACTTTCGTCTGGTATTTTGCATGTCTCATCTAAATATTAGCCTTTTTTTCCGACCAGAGCCGTTTTTTTCAGAAATGTTTATATTAAATGCTATAAACAGAGAGAAAAGAGCAATAGGGTGAAATTGCAGTGACACTTAGTGTCAGCTCGGTTAGCATTTTCACGGCATGGCCATCGGCCCTCATCAAACTCCGCTGCACTCGAACACAGTCCCGTGAACTTGGCTGAATTTCTCTCTCTTTCAGGAAGAGAGGGAAAGGGGCAAGGTATCCAGTATGGTTTTGCCATTGCCAGTGAGGAGATGTTTGTACAGATCACGTCGAAGCAAAAGAAAGACTCCGAAGAGCCGTGAGGAAAAACGAGACAAGTACCGTTAGAAAGAGAAACTCTTACGCAGAATGCCTGAAGAGCAAGACAGCGCAACGATAATTGTCTCGCTTTTCCTCAGGACTTTGCGGAGTTTTCCTTTTGCTCTGAGGTGCTCAAATCAGCGTCAACGTTCAGCACTATGTTTAACACTACGCTATTTTAACCGCTTCCAAGCCAAAAATTTATCATTTCTTTGACGCTTTAGAGATCTTCAGGGAGGCCACCTGGAGGGCGCTTGGAAAAGTGTCCCCAGAGCAGTGGCAAAAATTTGTGACCTCCTTCTGCAGAGGAGGGGTCTTTGTAATTGTGGCAGCCGACCCAGCGGCTAAAGCTTGGCTACTAAAAGCGGTGGTCGAGACAGAGTCGTGGGAAGGTGCGTCCCTTCAGGTGGGTGTGGTTGAGTTGCCCCAAAGATGGTAAGAGCTACGGCGTGGTTCCCGGGAAAACCGGAAGACCCGTCTGAGGTGCTCCGTCGCTTGAAAGGGATTCAACCCCTCACTGAAGACAGCGTCCTGGCGGGTTGTCAGGCACGAAAAGCCTCAGGAAGGAGGCACAATGGGAGGTACTAGGCATCTCCTAGTTATGTATATTCCTGAGACCCAAACGAGGGCCCTTTCGGCCCTCAACAACAGGCCCTTCTATCACTTTGGACAGGCCAACTTCAGGGTTACCGGCCAGGGACAGGAGGGGCCTGTTGAGACGCAGGAAGACCGGGAGTAGACCTAAATGACTGCTCCTGGTCTCACCATTACCCAGATTAACTTGCATCACAGCAAAGGCGCCTCTGCAGTTTTGCAGAGGGGCATGGCTGCGAAGCATACAGGTATCTCGCTAATCCAAGAACCATGGTTAGTTCGAGATACCATAAGGGGATTGGGAGGGGCTAGTCTTTCTTGTTACAGGGACCCCAAGGCAGCCAAACCGAGGGCATGTGTACTGACGAAGGGAGTTAGTGCTGTCCCTCTGCTTGAATTATGATCGAGAGACCTGATGGTGATAGCCATGGATCTCAAAGGAATAGGGTGGCTAGTTCTAGGATCAGCTTATTTTCTTTATGACAGCGATACCAACCCACCAGTGGAGGTATGTACACTGGTGGAATATTGCAAGGTAAGAGGCATGCCTCTTCTGTTGGGGTGCGATGCTAATTCTCACCATACTTTGTGGGGTAGCACGGACGTCAGCTCGAGAGGTAATGACCTACTGGAATATCTCATCACTACAGACTTAGATATTCTTAACACAGGGGACACCCCGACGTTCCGTAATTCGGTCAGGGAAGAAGTCATTGACATCACGCTCTGCACCAGTAATTTTAGGTATAGTATCAAGAAGTGGAGGGTTTCATATGAACCCTCTCTCACAGATCACTCACAGATAGAGTTTGTGTTGGAATCCGTCGTACCCGATGGTCCTGAATGGGTCAGAAATCCAAGAAGAACAGACTGGGATCAGTTTTTCACGGAACTAAGATGTGCACTTTCAGAGGTCCCCAGGTCAATTCGAGACGTGGACACTCTTGAGATGGCAGCCAAAACTTTCACGAAAGCCATCAAAGCTACTTATGAAAGCAATTGTCAACCTACAAGAGTCCGAAAGGCTGGGGAGGCATACTGGTGGAATGGGAAACTCGAAGAGCTTCGCAGGGTAACCAGAGAGAGGTTCAGACGTGCCAGTATTGGCAAAACGAAGGAACTATGGACGTCATTCACAATGATGAGGGACGAATACAGAGGTGCAATACGTGAGGCTAAGCAGGAGAGCTGGAGCAACTTTTGCACAGACATCGAGAAGGGAGCTGAGGCGGCTAGACTGGACAGGCTGCTTTCTCGAAATCCGGACGCTATTCTCGGCACTCTGAAATTGCTTGGGGGCGGCAACTCAGAGGCAGGAAAAGTCACCTGTGGCCCAACTGGGCCCCAAACGACGGCTTGCCAACGAGATTCTCACCCCTGCCAGGGTCAGGTGGGCCCTGAAATCCTTTAGTCCTTACAAGTCTCCTGGCCCGGAAGGCATATATCCAGCCCTCTTACAGAGGGCTGGAGAGATCATCATAGGGCCGCTGGTAAGACTTGCTGGGGCTAGTTTGACGCTGGGATATGTCCCGACGGCCTGGAGGGGTACGAGAGTAGTCTTCATTCCGAAGGCAGGTAGGATCCGTTATACTTCACCCAAGGATTTCCGGCCCATCAGCCTAACTTCTTTCCTATCAAAAACAGTGGAAAGACTTGTGGATAGATATATCCGCGATAAAGTCTTGTCAAGCAGACCGCTCCACAAGGAGCAACACGCCTATAGGGCTGGTCACTCAACGGAGACGGCCCTAATCGGAGCAGTGAACCTAATTGAAGGTCAACTGAAGGAGAAAGGCATTGCGATTGGAACCTTTATGGACATCGAAGGGGCCTTCAATAATACCTCTGGAGAGGTGATCAGGGCGGCCATGCTTACACATGGTGTGCCTACTGCAGTCGTGGAATGGACGTGTCACATGTTGGCTAACAGGAATCTAACCACGACTAAGGGTGATGTCACTCGAAGTGGAACCATTGACTCGGGATTTCCGCAGGGGGGAGTTTCATCGCCCTTGCTGTGATGTCTGGTAGTAAATGAACTGCTTCATCAACTCTCGAGTCAGGGCCTTCACGTCATAAGCTATGCGGACGATATATTGGTTATCGTGTGCGATCAGCATCTGGATGTGCTCTTCGGAGTAATGCAGCAAGCACTGATGATAGTAGATTCATGGTGCAAGAAAACTGGATTATCGGTTAATCCGAGTAAGGCAGATGCGGTTGTTTTCACCAGAAGGTACAAGTGGGGAACTACGAGTACTTTGAAACTTGGAGGACAACAACTGGAAATCAAGGAACGAGCTAAATATCTCTGAGTAATTCTCGATAAGAAGCTGTCATGAAATGAGCACCTGGAAAACAAGTGCAAGAAGCTAGTAGCGACCCTATGGCTCTGTAGGAGTGCCATAGGGAAAAGCTGGGGCTTGAAACCGGAGACACTTATGTGGATTTATACAGCGATCTTGCCTGGAGGCTAAATTTGGGAAATGACAGAAGGATCTCGACAGCAGTGAAGATCCCAGTCGACATCGCGAGAAGGCCGACCCTGAACATGCCCAGGGACTGCTATATTGGCCTTGAATGGAACAACGACTACGTCGCTATTAGTATGGGAATGCTTTGAAGCACTAAATACGTTAGCGACCGAAAACCGAGTCACTCTGCTTTGGATCCCTGGACACAGTGGTATCAAGGGCAATGAGATATCGGATAGGCTAGCCAAGCTAGCAGCAGGAAGAAATTTTACTGGACCCGAGCCAGTGGTAGGTATTTCCAGCAGGTTAGTCACTGGAGTAATTAACAGTTGGCTGACTGAGGAACATCAGAGTGAGTGGGATTTGGTTCCTGGTTGCAGACAGGCCAAAACACTCTTGGGCTTGAAGCTTAACTCCAATCGAGCTAGGGAAATACTCAAGCTCGGGAGGAATGAAATCAAAGTCCTAACAGAACTATTCATAGGACACGGGAAGTTAGGATATCACAGACATACGATAGGGCTTGCAGAAAGTCCCCTCTGTCGTCTGTGCGGAAAGGACAGTGAGACATCCACTCACATCCTTTGCCACTGCCCTGCGGTTGCGGGGAAACGTCTAACACTCACAGGTAATTATTTTATCAGGGCGTTGCAGATATCAGCCAATAGCGTGGCTGCGGTCCTCTCCCTATGAAGAGGGCTATGGGGTTATGCTTAGGCTCACAAGGGGATGCCACGGGATTACTCAAGCGTCAGGGGCTGCTAAGGTCTCAACCCAGAACTAATAATAATAAAAACTGACGCTTCAAAGGGTGTGCAAATTGATACATACGTAGAAGTGAGAAGTTTAGGGACAAGATGGCGCGAAATTTTGGAAAAAGAAAAATACCTCATCGAAAGTATGATGAGCAAGCTTCTCTGGAGAATGTATTTCAGTCTACAATAATTCATTTAACAATGACATCAAAAATATTCAGTGCAAGTTAGTGTAAAGGGAAAATATTGGGTAACAGTTGGAGCGAAAGAGAGGTTTGACACCTTCGTACATCTCTCCCTCTCTCACTAACGCGTGCTCAATCTCTCCTTTTCGTACGGTGGTACGTGAAGTGAAAAAAAGATTAATGAACATCGGTTAATATTTGTAGTAATAATAGAAATGTTGAAGCGCATACGATAGTATCCCCGGATATACCGCAAAGTGGGAAGAAATGCATTTTTCACGTTCAAAAAAATCTACAGCCTTTAATTTTACCGCGCTTTGCAATTATTATTGGTTTTATTTTAAAGTGACTAATTTTCAAAGAGCACCTTTGTCAGAGATTTTTCTTGGAAAATATATCTCTTTGGATAAGAATGCTTTTAATTGTGGTGAGAGCGACTGTTAGCCACAATTTTCATAAAAAATCAACAACTGCAATTGTAATAAACAATTGTTAACAAAAATGTGAAATTTGTAGTTCCTCCTTCCTTGGCTTTTTCTTTGCTATCTGAATTTATGTAGATATTCGGAAAAATATTACGAGATTTTTATGTATTTAAAAATATTGTAATTTTTATTGAATAAAGTTTGTTTTTCTCTGGAAATAGTTCAAATTATTGCGCAAGTGATCGTCAGTAACACTTTCTATGAAACATTAACATTAATTTGTGGTTTTTCAATTTCGTACTTGGCTTATCATTTGAATTGATGCAGATATTCTTGACAATTACATAGGTTTAATTATATTTGTTAAAACACAACATACGCTAATCTTGTAAACAAATTCAAGAAATTAATTTAAAGCTTTTTTTATAAGAAATTTTTGTAGCGACGTATTTAAATTAGCGATTTTTTCAAATTTGGATTCCTCTGAATCATTTAAGATATACTTCAGATATTCTGGGAAATGGTACATACACATATGTCATTCTATCTGTTCATTTTATAAGCAATAAAGATGAATAAATGAAAAGTTTTGGCATTTTTCGATTACCTTAGGTAACCAATAAATGGATCTGATACAGTGGATCAATACATGGCTTTTTTGAATACATGAAAATTTCGTGACATTTGAAATTAAGTAAATAGATAGTATCAATAATTCATTGTTAACTTTAAATGGAAATAGTGACTGCGAATCCGTCTCACGAAAATTGGAAACAATTCAAGTACAAAAAAAAGTATTTTGCAGGCCAAAAAGACAAAGTTTTATATTTACTTATTTTATTTGTTTACAAAATCAATAATTGTTATATTTCAACAAATGTACTTGAACTTATGTCCTTTTTAAGAATATCTGTATCAATTAAGATGATAAAGGAAAATCCGAAATTGAAAAACTACAAATTCAAAAATTTTCCAAATAAATTGTTTATAATGCTTTATGCAAATTGTTACTGACAATCACTCTCACAATAATTCAAAGTATTTCCAGAGAAGAACAAATTTGTTTCAATGAAACTTGAAATATTTTTAAGTATATACAAATCGTAACATTTGGAATTAAATAATAACAATTATTTATTGTCAGTTTTACATAGGAAACGTTACTGCAAATCTCTCTCGCAACAATTTTAAGCAGTTTTAGTGCAAAAAAAAAATTTTTCAGGCCAAAATTTCATATTTACTTATTTCATTTCTTCACAAAATCCATAATTGTTGTATTTTAACGAATATAATCCAACTGATATCATTTTTACGAATATCCACATTAATTCATATGATAAAGGAAAAACCGAAATAGAAAAAAACACAAATTCTAAATTTTTGCAAAAATTGTTCATAACAATTACAATTGTTGATGTTTTATAAAAATTTGACTAACAGTCATTCTCACATAATTTGAAGCATTTTCACTAACAAAAAAAAAATTTTCAACAAAAATTACAGTATTTGGCTAAATTTTAATGTAGTTTGTTTATAATAATCAAAACATACAATGATAAAAATATTTTCATACCGAAAATACTCTTGCGTTATTTTCTCATACTCTGAGAAAACATATAATGAATAAATAAATGAAAATGCAAGAATCTTTAACCAAGGTGCTCTTTAAAATTTAGCGCACTTCAACATTTCTATTATTACTGCAATTATCAACCGATTTTCATGAATCTTCTTTTCACTTTCTTCGAATTAAGTGTTATTTGTTATAAATAAATATTTGCAACAAATAGCCAGTATGATTTATTATGTTTTTGTGAAGTATATTCATGCATCGAAATCGCTGGTTCAGAACAACAAGGTGGAATGTGATCATGAAAATGTGGTATCCGATATCATTTTTTATCATTATCAACAAATAATACAAGCAAATTCATAATTTGAACAGCTTTAGGCAGAAACGAACCGAATTTTCTTCCGATTGTCTTCAAGTCTCATTGTCTGCGATGCTCATTGATTTATTTTAATGCATTTGTCTATATTAATTGTTGATAAATTCAACCAATTATATCAGATGACAAAAATACATCTATGTGCATCATAGGCAATGAGATCCGAGGATAATCGGAAGAAAATTCGGTTTGTTTCTGCCCAAAACTGTTAAAATCATGCATTTGTTTATAATAATTGTTGATAAATTTAACAAATCATATCAGATGTCAGAAACACATCAATGCGTATCACATGCCGTGAAATACTAACTAAGCTAACACTGAGCGTCACGGCAATTTTATTCTTTTGGTTTTATTTGTAACATCAAAAATAAACATTTTTTCAAAAAACTGGAATCCCGTTTTCCAACTCTGATAACTCCCCTTAAATGCCGCTGTTCAAGTTCGTAAGTATGTAATCGCCAGGCATATATCAAGTGGTAGTAAAATGAAACCACTGGTGGGAACGCAGAATCGTTTTTTTTTTCCTTGAAAATAACAGTATGAAGTTATTCCATTCAAAAATAGGACGCGAAAAAAATAATACCATAAAAAAGTAAATCTTTAGTTTTTACAGTGTAAATATACAAATGGCTATTATAGGACCATAAGCTCGAAAGAGGGAATTTAGGTTCGCTGCATGGGCCTGAGAAATTGCCGCATTCATGCTTCTGTTAGATGAACTATAATAAAAATAATAGAGATAGTACTATATTCACCAATTGAATGAACGATGACCGCCAAAGTAAAGAGAAAAGTACAGATCATCCTCATTTTCGCAAAGTAGAGAAAAAACTAATCAATGCTTCAGTGAATAATTTGGTTAATAACTGCGTATCTAAGGAATATTCCATTGCATCATCAAAGTACAAATATAAACATCAGCAGCCGTTATCTCACATATGTGTGAGATAACGACTTCATTAGTTTCAAGATTGTACCTCGCAGATAATGGTATATTATTTTACATTTTTTATTGCGATCATTATAATTAAGATATTCTCATCTCAGATGTAAGGTATTAATTTTGTGTAAAAATTGACTATCGCCAAATTCATCAAGATTTGATGTTTTCAAAGTTGTTAATTGAGGAGTAATGGTTTTCTACTTTAGTTTCTGTCTGTCGCCGTTGTCTTTCAACAGGACAACTTTCGAAGAAATTATCTCATTAAATTATCTGATTGAATTATGTGGTTAAATTTATCATTAAATTTCTGATTTGTTTGAAAATAGTACTGTCATACAAATTTTTTGAAACGCTGCCCGCGAAAGTGGCTGACCAATGAAAGAAAGTTGCCCAAAGAGCGGGAAGCTTTGAATTGAGTATTTTTTCACGACGTCATGGGAAAACGTCTCACGACGTTTTAGAGAAAATATGCTAAACTTAAAAGTAAATCAGATCAATTTGATCCGATCCGGATACTCTCACCTCAAATTTCGGAAAGTTGATTGTTTTTCGCGGAACACTTGAAAAATATAACTATCGAGACCTTTATAAGGTACCTTTGTGTTTAGAATAAAAATTCATAAGCAGTCCAAAAACGCGTGTGCTATGCTAACCTTCCTGACCGCTGCCATTTCCACGTCTAGCCTAGCATGGCGGAGAATCCATGCTGGAAAACTCACTATTCCGCGAAATATTTGAGTCGTTTTTTGATCTGTTATATTGAGTTTTAGTGGGCAAATTGTCGTACTCAAACAAAAACACTTGAAAGGCGCTTGCAAAACACTCACATGCTAACCAACCACGAATTTTTCAACTGCGCAAATCGGGACCGTCTAAACCGTTTCCAATTGGAATACATAATATTGTGCAATATACTGGAGTGGGTATTCGCGCAAGCGGTCCTTCCGAGGTGAGAGTCGCAACCGTCGCTCGCTCCTTGAGCTGAGAAACTGTATGGGCCGGCAGTTTTAGGGATTTTTGGTTGTATTTGTCTATATTAGTATTGATAGTACTTATTGATTTCAAATCGACCGCGGTTTTCGGCACATGCGCAGCTGTAAAAGTTGTTCAGCGCAAGCGCAGCGATACAGGCCGTGAACGAGGAACGTCGTTGATAAAAATAAACTGCCGAATCGCGGTCGAGGTGGGAGCCCCTCCAGCCTTAAAATAATTTGTCGGGTACGTTTCAAGGACCTTAAAATAAACGTAAGTTTACTGTACATATTCCAAGCGGCTTTCGCATATGTTTAATCACGTGCTGAGGTAAAAATGAAAAACAATGTGAGGCAGAAGGGAAAAGTAAGGAATAGAGTACCCACAGTGATCCTCATTTTTCAACTGATCAAGTAGATGAGAGTAAATAATGTCAACAGGTGATACTGATTCAGCCAGAAAAGGAATTTTCTACAAGATATTTCCATATATATACTAGTAGGCTTTTTGTATTCCACGTAGCAAATTATTATTTGCTGATTTCCCCTTTCTGACAGTACTTCAAAATTGTTGGCTTCCTAGCATAATTATTTAGGCAGGCACCTGAGGATTCTTACATAAGCTTTTGCGACCTACATAACTATAATGAAATCTTCATCAACGCAAACGCTCACAAGAACACTGAAAAAGAAAAATTACTTGTACCAAGTGAATTTCACTTGGCTGAAGTAAGTGAAAGTCCTGTTTATTTTCAAAGAAATATTTTTTTGAAGCAAATAAAAGTTTGAACTTTGAATGAAAATAAGAATTTCTCTCAGCCAGACGAATGATGATAGGATTAAGTCAACATCGTTTGATTAAAAATACGACCTATTGGTCGTAGGGAAATATTTCTTGAAATCAAAGAAATATCACCTAAAGACAAAAATATACATTTGAACCAAATAAATGGCTCATTGTTTCAAATGAATATGCCATTCATGGGAACGAATATTTCCTTGAGATGAGAATATGTGAATTGATAAAAAAAAATATTTTAGCGTCAAGCAAATATTTATGGGCTCACAAAAATATTTCTTTGCATCAATTTTTTGAGTATTTGAAGCAAAAAATATGCCAAATATAATATCACAAATGGATTCTTTTAATTTAAATTATTATTAACATTGCTATTCTTATACATATGTAATTCAAACAAAGCATATTTAAAATCTTGATGAACCTGAAACAGAAAAATTCGATGAGAAATCTACCTACAGCAGGTATCGAACTTGGGTCCGTCGAGTTTCAAGTCCACAGCGATGACCACGAAGCTGTCGCAACGTGGAAATTATAATGCGGAAAGCCGTAATTAACCCTCACCATAAATGACAAAGAAATATTCCTTCAAATCAAAAACATGACTAGTGAAATACAATATATTTCTTTGATCTAAAGAAGTCTTCAATTAAAACAAATCATCCCAAATTATTAAATGTTTGCTGCTGAATACGGTTAAACAACTCAATAAGCAGTCGCGGACAATGGCCCAGGTGTGGTGCCGATGGAAAAACTCCCAAGTCAAGGTGTTAACAACCGTGCCGAAGACTGAACGGCACCAGGGTATGGTGATTCAAATGGTGTCTCTAGTATACCAGGTCGCCTCCTAGAGTATTCAGACCTTGCCATCGCATACGGAGTCATGCGGGGGTGGACCGACACTTCCCTAGCTACTTGTGGGAATAGAATTTTAAATCCAGAAAATTTAACCAGAAGTGTATGCGAGGAGTTAAGAGGCGATTCGGACGTGGTGGAGAAGCTTGACCTTGGTCAAAAGACGAATGCGAAGCTAGACATAATGGATGCGGATAGATTCATAAAGTCGAGTCGGAAAGCCCTGGAGGATTTGAAGGGTGTGCTGAAGAGGATGAAGGATGTCTGCGACACTAAGCGTAATATGTTTATGCCAATTAAGGAGGGACTGGGTGAGGCGCGGTGTGCAGTGGACATGCTGGATCACTTCATGAACTTCGCTGATTGGTCTTAAAAAGATGCAATAAAGTACGTTGGAAAGAGCGCCGGGAAGAAGTACAGGAATAAGGCCAATGTGAGAAAGACATAAGCCAAAGCGGGACTCAAACTGAAGAGGGTGTGGAGACTGCCACTCCCCAAATTAAGAAGCGAGAGAGGGAGGCTTCTATGAGCCCCGTCGAGTGCAAATGCACGAAGGCCGGCGTCAAAGAAACCGAGGACCCGCACAACTGCAGCAGCGTCCTCAACTCCGAAGCGAAGTGATGTCGAAGCTTGCACTTCTACACTTAAAATCACCAAGAAGAAGGAACCGCAGAAGCGACCTCGATCCGAGGCGGTCTGAATAAAATTGGCTTAGGGTTCGAGCTATGCCGAGGTACTTGAAGACTTGAAACGAAAGGTGGAACCGGACACCTTTGGTGTCAAAATCAAGAGTGTACGAGAGACGAGGAAGGGAGACGTCTTTATCGAGGTAGGCCTTGCAGCGAGCAGCAGGACTAGGCTGTCTTCTGCTATCAGGGAGGCTGTTACTGTTGGTAACTTCGTGCGCGAGCTTGTTACACGCATGAAGGTCGAGATTATGGATCTCGACACAACAACAGATACAGAGGAGGTGATTAGGGCTGTATGCAACCACTTTGGTGACGTCGATACGGCCAGTGTGGAGGTGAGCATGACGAAGAGAGCCTTTAGGGGACACCTAAAGCCTACGTAGAACTCAACGAGGAGCTGGCGGTGTGGCAAGGAGGGGCACAAATCTTCGGAGCGCGTGAGCATTTCCCAGTGCTTTCTCTGCGCTGCTCGCGAAGATAATCCCCGGACTGACCATCTGCCAGGGAATATGTGATGTGCTTCATTTAGGGAGGCAGCCCCGATGAGGAAACCACTCAGATCAAAATAGAAACTAGCCAAGCCCAGCCATGATGCCGAAGGCCGACGATCCCGTTGTGCGACCTAGTCGCACTAATAAGGACGATGCGTACATCATGGTTGGGTGTCGTGCCAAATAGAGTCCAAGCTGGAAGCATCAAAGAACGCTGCAGCATGGCGTAGAATACCTATAACCCATGCTCCTGAAGTAATGCGAAAGCGGATTCCGGGAAATATAATGTAGAAAATTTTGCATTTCAACAAAAGAGAATTCACGATAATCAAATCACAGTTTTCGATGATTTGACCTCCAATTTTGAGAGGTGTGTGCACAAACGACGGGGAAATACAAAGACCGAGCGCGCAGCGGAGGCAAGTACATTATCGAGTGCGAAGCGCGAGATAAATATATGATCGAGCTCGAAGCATCTCGTGCATTTCTATTTTGTGTTTTGAATTATTGAAGGAGCAAACTCACCAACTGATATCCCGCGACTAGTTTCAATACTTTGTAGTCTTCATAATACTGGTATAAGGCCACGTATCTGTTATCGCCTGATGTTAAAGTTCTAATGCGAAAGGTATAAGTCAATAGCCAGTTTTCCTTTACGTCTGACCAAGGTTATAATTTTTCTTTTAACGGTTGTTTTTCATTCAGGACATCTATTGAGTCTGAGAATGTTTTTATAATCATATTGCCTACTCAAATTTTGCATAAAATTTATTTATTTAAAAAAAATAAACACATTATGATTTTTACCTTCTGCCTCCAAATTCAGTTTTGATGAATTCAGTTCTTCGTCTGATTCTTCGTTTAAAAGAACATCACCCGATTTTTCCAATTTGGCACAACGGTACTTGATATTTCTTATATAATTTGGAAGCTTCCCCTCATGATTCTTTTGCTTCTTGCCATTCGTTTTTGAACGGATGAAACAAAACGTACTTAAAAAGAAAAATATGGCAGTAATTATTAAACAATTAATAACAAAAAAAAAACTGAAAATAGATTTCGAAGATCAAAGAGAACATTTACACTCACTTGAGCCTCTGACGGAAAAATAATGGATCTTATCTTTTGATCGATTTCTTCATAATCGTTCCCAGTTGGGCTACAGGAATGATTATTGATGATAAATTTAATGATTAATGCTGAAGTCATGTATTAGGGTGAGAGATTAGTGAAGTTATGTCCTTTTCAGTATTTAAGATGTCTTTATCATCAGCAGATCCTTGCTCGTACTTCAAATTCTCGCAGAAACTTCGGTAATTTTCTGATAACAGCATTTTTAATTTTTGCAAATCCTTCCACTTTGGTTTTGAAATGCAATTGCCATTTGGATAAGGCAAAAGAAGATCACCATTCGCAAAATCGGAACAATCACTTCTTCTTTTACGAAGAGAAACTTCTTGCGTTTCCATATCGTCGTTCTTCATGAAAATACTAAGTATTTTGTATTTTTTGTATAACAGCAAACGCGATTTCAACCGAAATACTTTGCGTTTTCAATTCATCGGTTGATACAAAGTCTACCTTTTCCATTTGCTTCATTCCAAAAGTTGGCGCCGTTTTACGAGTGTTTTCAATGATTCTGAACCAATCTTTTGGTGTTGGAACAACTTTGTGCAATTTTTTTTCTTTTTCAATTAGCGCGAAGTTCCGGTCGCAGCTATTGTAGCTGTGTCCAGACACGAACAACTTTTGTTCGATACTTATAACATCCTCATTGGCCAAAAAATGTTGCAGGAACAATGTCATCTTGATGTACCTGTTTTGCCCACCACAACTATCTGAGTACAGCTTTATGGTATTTGTGTTTGGTTTAAGGTGTGCCTGCAGATGTTGCAAAAGACACGAACCAATTACATGAGCGCTACGTGATGTAATGGACTCGTCCCAAACGTACATGTATGCTGAGAAAAAATATATTAACTATTAATTGCAAATCCTGTGCACAAATTTATATTTCACAATAATTATGAAAAATCAAATTTTTTAAATTTTTATTCAATTAACTCATTAGCGCCCAAACAGATGTTTTTTCAGCAAACTCTTTTGCTATGAAAAAAATTATGTCAAAAGTTTAGAAAAAAATACAATCATGGCTTTTTTTAAGTAAAATTATATTCTTCTTCAGAATCAGATCTAATTTTTTCAATATAACGTGACCCTGCATTCTTATTAATAATTTGATAAGAGCAAAAAAAATTTTGAAGTATAAAAATTTTGAAACCATTACAATACACAGAAATCGAATGCCAAGACAGCCAGAATTTCTTGCGTCCATGTACTTGAAAGTATGAGATCCAACTTCTTTTGCCTGGATTTTTTTATAAGCTTCTGATATCACTTTTTATGGTGGCTAAAAAGTTTCTTGTAAAAATGTCCGTCCGGACGCCAATGAGTTAAAATGATTCATATAGAATCAGAAGAGTAGTAGTAGTGATGATGGCAGTGGTAATAGTTGTAGAAATAGTATTAGTAGCAGTAGTGGTAGTATATTTAGCTTACCTTTTTGCTCCACTTCGTCGTAAATGCACAAGTTGTACGTCCATAACTGTCTTTTGTAGAACACAATGTTCGAAGTGTGAAATGGGGTTGGAAGTGTCTTCTGAAGATCAAAGGTTAAGACCATTGTATCTCCTCTTTCTCTTGCCGAGTACACATCCTTTTTGAAGTCGGCGTTGACTCGCTCAACTCAATTGGTGTGCTTCTTTTGGTCCTTCAAAATATCAGCTCGGACGTCGTTCGGGATGTTTGAAGCATTCAAAGTGGTTTTGAAATTATCGCGCGATTTGCACGTATCCGTATGTTGAGGTTTGAATGTGAGATTAAATTTCGTGTTGAAAATGTGTCGAAACATAGACTCTTTCAATACTGTCTTGTCATTTGCTTCACGATCTTCTTTGTACATGTTGTACGTTCAAGTTTGGATGAAGGAACTTTCTTTCCGAGTGACTCCGTCCATAATGAGACTCGTACTTTGGGAATCGTTCAATAAATCTTATAATTCCCGAAATGTCATCCGCCTTCGTTTTGTTAACTGGTGTTGCTTCTCCCCGTTTTTCGTTGGCGCTTGGATTGCTTATGATTGAATGGAGTGCTTTGTAAAATCGAGATTTGGTGATTTGGAATACCTTGAGAAAAATTCCCGGCATACATCTTGAGAAATTCCTTCACTGTCCATCAGTTTGTACGTGCACGTGACATCTTTTTTCTTTATCGCAACAATAGGGTTCAACTCACTTTTTTTGTTGGCTGCTGGAGAAATTGTGACCGAAGATCGAATGAGCAATGTTTTCTGCGACCAATCTGAGTTGTTGTAATACGAATTGTACATTGCCTTTTGACGGTCAATATCGATCTTTTCGGAGCACTTTCTCCGGCATTTGCAATTGTTCTGCGCACAGAAAGACTTTGCAGGAATTAACAGTCCTCGCGCTGTATGGCGTTCACTTCCTCGTTCAACAGCAAACTTTGCCCGCTTCCGCTTGTGAGTCTCAGGCTGTCTCAATCGCTTGCGAGGGAGGATTTCCGTAGTTCCTTCAACAAAAGGTGTAAGGTGATGGAGTAATTTTTCGTCACAGATTTTTTTTCTTATAGATTTATATTTTATCTCAGAAAAAATATCTAAATCGATATTTAGGTTCGAGCCCTGAAAAGGCTCAGCTCCTTGTTACACACGATATTTTTTGCAAAAGGCCGCTAAAAATAGTCCATTCAATCTACGGATATATAAGCAAAATCTTAGTAGTTGATTGCAAAACGTTCAAATGTAGGATTTAGACGCAATTTGGGGTGCAAATAAATAGTGTGAAGTTTCATTTACCGGAACCTCGCGGTTTTGCAAAAAACTCAAAAAACCAAAAAATGACATTTTCTGGTTAAACGGTTGAACTAAAACGTAAACATCTGTCGTAAATAGACGTTTTTAATTGTAAAAAAGTAACTTACTGTCTCCATGATTTTCGTCCATTTTGCATAAAAATGCACGCTGTTGAACACAATAATTAAATTGACAGTGAAACAATAAACCAGAAATGAGAGGAAAATAAAAAAGAACACCTTCTTCGTTCGAAATTCCGAAGAAAATGAAGAAAAGTTGAAAAACAATGCAGTGTGCTCAGGTAGGAAACTGACAAACACAACCGCCGTATGAAGGGGTGGGCCGACGTCATGCATTGCGATGAGGCGCAACAACCGCCGCGCCCTTCTCATCAGTCGAAGTAAATAAAAACATTAGGTTTTTATGTGGATTTTGAAGGAGAATGGAATATTTCATTCTATACATAATATTATTATGTATAGAATGAAAAATCTTTTGTTGTTTCTCATTTCTCAAATTTCTTGCCAGTGAAAATTTTTTTCAATGTTCCCTTCTAATGTTCAATTTTTCATCAGTATAGGCGACATCGAAAGGCAACAAATCAGTTTGGGCAAAGAATTTGTCAAATTTTTACCTAAATTTGACCGAGTTTAAATATCATAAATTGCCATTAATTTATTATTTGAAATAGAATTTCTGCAAAGTGGAAAAAGAGATTATAATTTTAAAACGGATTCCATTATTTCCGGAAAATTAATTTATTTTCCGTATCAATATTCATATGCAGTTACACTTTGGGCGACATTTTTGATTGTTTAAGATTACTATTGTTTTTGAAATTGTTTAAGATTCTGTATGTATAAAAATTCCAGAAATGTTTACTGACCCGAAGTCGCGAAAAAAATTCTTGGAATTTCAAGAAAGTAAAGGCATCGATTACCAAAACTATAATTGTATACTGCTTAACCACTGAACGAGATATGTCCCTCTCTCTCCAACTTTATTCTGCCTTTTCCTCCAAAATGAAAAAAAAAATCAAAATGCCAAAAATATCATACAATCAATTTTCGTCTCAATTGTATCATAAATAATTGATTTGAACAATTAAAAATATAAGTACTGCTTTACCCCTGAACGAGATATGTCCCTCTTTTCCTCCAACTCAGTTTTGTAACGCTTAATTTGCCACCAGGTATATATGTATATACTTTTTTTTATTCCTAGTGGCTTTCGTACATGATTAATCACGTAATGAGGTGAAAATAAAAAAACAACGTAATGTAGAGTGACAAATTTCACAAGTAAAGAATTTTTTTTTTATTTCACTTTCACGCTTCATTTTGATCTATATTATTCTTATAAATGAAATTTATATGGATGAGGAAGGAGTAAGGGAAGGGGGAATCAATAAAAGTATTTGAGTGGAATTAGAAGAGGTAGAGGATGGAGAAATAAGGGAAGATAGACTCTGCCACAAGAGGAAGTGATTCAGTATACTTCCGGATCACTGATAGGTGCCTTTTTATCTTTAGGGTTGTTTGGAAGTTTTGTCATTCCTTTTGTAATTTATCTATATCTTTCATGGAGACAGCTCTACATACAAATGAGTTAATGGAGTTGATGTTAAGGAGTTAACCACCTAATATGTTATCAGATTTTTCGTAAACTAGTGCGTTCAAGAGAGGCGATTTTCCATTTTTTTCAATTTCCATCTTGAACTGGATAGGGGGGTGTAATCAATTGATGACATCAGATAACTTGTGTAGCTCACCTAGTCCATCTCTCCAGATAATAAAATATTGTTAGATTGGAGATCCCATCGCTGCTCCTCAAGGTTGTTCGTAGAAGTCGTTATTGAAACAGAAGTAAGTTATGAAATAAATACGCATCTGATGGAACAGTTAGACGAACAAATGCTCGAATGTTTACGAGAGGCTTTGCTCATAGTCCAGGCATGAATTCCAACAAAACTTTTGCGAGTTGCATTTAAACGGTCTTCTCGAAGAGAAAGTCTTTATGGAAATTCCGGAACCAGTGGAAGCAGTACTGGAAGAAATAATTCGTAGTGTAGGAACGAATGGAGAATTTGGGAAAAATCACAGAAGATGCTTCAAGAACTGCGAAAAGGAAATATGTGCCTGTTGAATGAAGCATTATACGGTCTGTGTCTGGCGTTTAGTACCTGGTGCACTTGACTAAGTGAGGAATTAAAGAAATTTCGTACAACTCCATCTGCCGTAGATCCATGCTTCTTCAACTTGGGACAAGGGGAAGATATATTACTAATCGCAGTTTATGTCGATGATATTTTTGTCGCCTCACAGAATTAGAAAAAAAATAACTGAGACAATAAAACATCTTGGAAAAAGCTTCAAAAATACTCTGATTAAATTTTCCAGAAGCGAGAAAGGAATCAGAATGTACCAAAAAGAATATATCAAGTATATTCTAAGAAGATTTGGAATCTCTGAATCATAACCAGTTGCTACTTCCTTAGATCTTGGCACAAAGTGGAAAAAAGTGAAAATTCAAAGAAATTACCGTATACCCGTATAACAGACCAGACATAGCATGCGTAGTCACTTTCTTCAACAGAAGCGGAATATATGGCTTCACCAAAAGGAGCTAAAGAAGCTGTTCATATTTGAAGTTTTCTTGAAGAGTTAGAATTTAACGATCTTGCACAAGCCAAATTGTACGACGACAATTTTGGAGCAAAGAAATTGGCCAATAATCCAATATTTCACTCAAGAACCAAAAACATCGATGTACGACATCATTTTTTTCACGAAATTCTGAAAAAAGAGCTGAGAATTCACTACGTTGCCACAAATAGCATGATGGCCGATGCTTCAATAAAAGGCTCATCAAGACTCAAAATATCAAAAATGGTTAGAGTTCATCCACATCTCGAGGGAAAGTGTTAAAATATTATTTATATTTTATATCCTACTATCGGAGAACGAACTATTTGAATTAACTTTGATGCATGACGCTATATTTTCTTTGTTTATTTATTATTAATAAAGTTCACTCTTAATTACGCTCTATATACACTTGTTTGACATTTATTTAGATATTTTCCAATGTTTGTTGCTTTCAATTCTAGTTGGTTTAATTTTAGAAGCTTTGCACTTATTTCAAAATATTAAATGTTATATTTTTACACTCTTAGAGTGAAAGTTATTCGAATTATCAGGAAATGCTTCACACGCCACAGACTGTTCATGTTTGGTGGCTCTGGAAATAGCTGTAAGGCCAATTGCAGAATGAATGAATTACATTGTTCATATGTTATGAAAGTTTCTATCTTAAGATTTTTGCCTAGATTCGGTAAAATAGTTAGCAGGGTTCCAACCTTATGCGATATGCCACATATTTTGACGGACTGAACGGTCAATCGGGATCCCACAAGATGATCTTCTACTGATTCTACTATAACAGCCTGAAATCCTGATTCTCTAATCTCGTTTTCATATTGGTAGGTTCAGTGTATTGTGAAACACTGAAATGGAATTAGGAAATGTTGAATGGCAATATCATACGATATAGTAAATCAGGAAAGATTGAATGATGTAAAATAATTAATACATGTACTTCAGAATGACCTAAAAGACTTTTACTCACAAGGGGACCCTTAGGTTCACTCCGTTTGGCTTGCTAAGATACGTTTCTCAATGAAAGGTACGTACCAAAGGTTTTCTGAGAAAAATTAAGAAGACTCCCTGGTAGAGAGCTCGGCTGATAGTCGCAAGGTTGCGCGTTCGATTCCCGCTATTACTGTTTTGGTAAATTTTGTAACACGGTAGTGTTCCAAGATAAATGCCGATAAAACAGAGACCAGTCATTCACTGACTCACGGTAATGGCCAATACCGGTGATAAGAGAATGCGAGTCGATAAGTGGTTATCAGTAACATATGGCGCAACCGTCAAGTCAGTAAAATTGTAGGGATATTAGAATTTGCACGTGGGAAAATTTCAGTTCGAAGAGGGGAGTTATCAATTTGAAAGTTTTACAAGGAAAAACAAATGTTTGCTCAAGCATAGTAAAGGTTAGAAATTTGAGGTGAGTTCACCAGGTTACCCATCCAAAATGTATTTACTACATGTCTTGCTTAGATGGCTGTATGAGTTAGACTAAAGCATAGAAATTATTAAAAGTTTAAACAATAGAGCGCTGGAAAGAACGATACTGAGCAATATTTTGGATTTTAAATTCAACCCAACGAAGTTTGTAAAGTATATCGCTGAAAAGAACAACAGCATGAAATACATCAGATTTTGAAAGCAACCCAGCGTGGTATGTGAATATCCAACGCTATAAGGATCGATAATTGATAGATTTACTAAATGTATAGCAGCGCCATCTATAAATAATTTAATTAGCTAATGACTTAAACTTTTCTACTACTTGAAGAAACTAGAGTGCTACCGAATCTTTCTAATTTATACTTAACTAAGAGAACAGGTTTAAATGAATTTCGACCTTTAATAACCTTAAATGTTTTTTTATTCAAGAAAAAACACTGAACCTACGTTCGTAATGTAGACTCTTCATTTCGATTAACAAAATAATCTCTTGACGTAATTATACAAATTAAACATAGTGAAAACAAAAATTCATAATGATCATGCTCGCTGAAATATTATGTTTTTTGACGCAATATGTGGACAATTGCTTGATACTTGGGACTTTGCAATGAATTATGAGAGTTAATATAAAATCGCAAAGCATCTACAAGCTCGCTAGGATCTGTATGGAGCATCATACAGCAGGATTCTCGACTTGGTTGAGGGTAAGGCTGGTTCATCAGTTCACTAAAACCATCTGAAGGTGGAGGTGGTGGCAGCGATGGTGGTGGGGGTTCAACGTTTAAGTAACGTTTAAACAATGCTGACTTAACGCTGAAGCAACGTTTAACCGACGTTGCACAAAGTGTGCACAGGTGGTGGTGGAGGTGCAGAATATAGATAGTCAAATTGGTTGAAGAAAGGGATAATAATAAAGATACTTTGGTTGATAGAATATTAAATACAAGATTGCTTCTCAGCCGTTTGCAACTATGTTGATTGTGATGAACCTTCAACTACCTCATTGCTTTAAATAGAAATGTAACGAAAGGAGTCCATTAGTATCGATTGAGCTGCAGTCAAATCAACATGAATTTCTGCAAGCAGATGGATACTTTATGTCAAATTTTCAAAACCAGAAATGTGATACGACGGAAGCATTGAATGCAAAAAAGGAGTAAAGCCTATAACGAAAGTATGCTCAATGAAACGTTCAAGCCTATAGTGACACAACTGCAGAGATTACTAAACATTACCTAATATTCTTTCAATGAAAAAGTTAATAAAGTGTTGCCCGAATCAAAGTCTGAAATTAAGCAACCAACGCTTGAAGTTAAAGATGAAGTCCAACAATTATTACGTGAAGAAATTGAACAAGAGGATTATGATGATGATAAGGATGACGATGGTGATAATGATGATGATGCTGATGCTGATAATGAGAAGGCATCATTTATGACTGCTGATGATGATGACAAATAGGATTTAGGGCAGTTAGGTATAACAACGGTTGAAGGAGATACTGCAACAGAGCCTGTTGATAACTGTCAGTGGCTCACCAAAAAGTTCCTCAGGATGCTTAGTGCTCGGTCACTAATTTGATCACCATTTTGGTGATCACTTCACCTACGTGGGGGATAAACAGTACTTAAAAACTGTTGGCTTTCTAGCATTATTATTTAGGCAGGCACCTATTGGTAGCAGGGAAATATTTCTTCAAATCGAAGAAATATTAATTAAAGACAAAAATATACATTTTAACAAAATAAATAACTCATTTTTCCAAATGAATATGCCATTCATGGGAATGAATATTTCTTTGAGATGAGAATATGTGAATGGATAGAAAACAATATATATTAAAGTCAAGCAACCTTACAGGCTAGAGGAAACGAGCAGTATATCAATGATATTCTCTTTATTACGGAGGAACTACGTAAGGCAGGTTTTATATACACACATTAAGTAACTATACATCCACTAACTCCACCTCCACCACCACCATCACCGCCACGGATTCCGTGAACATGCGTAGGCAGGTATAAAGGAGTTCGTTCAGTCGTTAAGGCCGTTTTTAGGTCAGTCCGACACTCACCTTCATTCCTTAAGAATTCGTCCCTAAAGTTCGGAGGTGGTCAGTGCATTAAGAATTTCTCAATTCTCCTCTGAAAAAAAAACACACACACCACCACCTCCGCCACCATCGCCGCTTCCACCACCTCCGCCTTAACTATAGGCACATCTACAAACGCGCTGCTATGTGAACTATGACTTCATTGATGTAATGCCATTTACATCCTATGCAGCATGAAGATGTCTTCTATTTGTCAAGATTGTTTAAAGTCTATTCCCCATCCGACGCCCTAAAGAGACATCAGATGTACTCATGCCAGAGAGGAAATAATTTTGCCATGAACGTGACTGGGTCACTGTCATGAATTTACTCCTCTCCAGTTGCCAGAATCTCGTGAAACTACTAAAAATAATAACAACAATAAACAAAATGATAATAGTGGAAGTTCAGTAATGATCAAACTGTAAGAGGTCTTAAAAGTCTTTTATAATATAAGAAAACAAAGAACGGAAATAAAAAGCAGGATGATATGGACAAGAAAGAAGGAGATCGAGATGAAAAGGAGAAGGACGAGGAGGATAAACAAGAATTAGAAGAAGATCAGAAACATAGTGATGATAATGAAGCTATTGATGATGTTGATTGTAATAAAAAAGAGAAGGAGAAGATGAAGTAGGAGGATGATGATCTAGTGACCTGATGTACAAGGTGTACTCTCAACCAAGTCGAGAATGCTGCTGTATGAAGCGCCATACAGATCCTAACAAACTTGTAGATGCTTTGCGATTTTACAATATCCCGCATCATTTATTACCAAGCTTCGAACGTCAAGCAATTGTTCACATATTGCGTCAAAGAAACATAATATTTTAGCGAGCATGACCATTATGAATTTTTGTTTCTGCTATGTTTAATTTGTATAATCACGTTGAGAGATTACTTTGTTAAACTAAATTGACAATCCACATTGCGATCTTAGGTTCAGTGTTTTTCCTTGAATAAACAAACATTAAAGGTTATTTAAGGTCAACATTTATTTAAACCTGTTCTCTTAGTCAACTATACGTTAATAAGATTCGGTAGCACTCTAGTCTCTTTAAATAGTAGTAAAGTTCAAATCACTAGTTACTTAAGTTATTGATAGTTGGCGCTGCTATACATTCAGTAAATCTGTTGAGTATCGTTCCTTATAGTGTACTCATTCAATTTAGCCTTAACTTCCTTAAATAGATTAAATTGACTAGATAGAATTTCTGTTTAAATTTTTGCATCATTTCTATTCTTTAAACTGATTCAAACAGCCATCCAAACAAGAAATGTAGTAAATAAATTTGCGGTAAGTCACCTGGGAACTAACCTGAAATTTCTAATCTCCAATATGCCTGAAAAATTTCTTTTTTGCTTCTGGTAAAGTTTTTAAACTGTTTTAACTGTTTCCAGTTACAACTTATAGACTCGTGGTTTCTTAGCACGGGTACAAACCCAAATCGTCAGTCGTTGAATGAACAATCATTGTTTTAACAGCATGTAGATAGACAGATAAGTGTGTAATAGAAGCCGTTGAAACAGTATCTTACAGCCTCACATGCCTTAAAAGTGTACTACATAGCCTTGTATAATATATAGCATATAACTATAGTTTTAGAATTCAAGTATAGATCACATATCCAATATCGACGGTTCTAGAAATGTGTTGCAGTGACAGACCTACGTGTACCGTACCTTATAGAAACTTCAATCGCTCTTTCTCGAATGTAAGTAGAGTAGAAGTAATGCAGTATAAAAGAAGCATCAGATTTCTGTGGCTTCAGTCTATGGTCGAACACACTGTAAAGTTAGTCATCTGTTGAAATTTCTAGTGAAAGTAAAGAAAGAAATATCTTTGGAAACGAAGATCTCAAAATGATCAATTCGGTTGGCCGTATGCATGGGATCATACCTACAAAATCACTGTCTGACCTGACCCTTAAGAAGAAGTATACGGTTTCCAAGTTTCGTAAAGTTTAAGCCAAGTATGGTACTAGGATCTTGGTTGAGCTGGAAAACCAGTTTGCAGTAATCCAACCTAGCAGAATCATGAAAGTTTTCGAGGATGCTATGTATGAGGATGCGTTTGAGAAGATGGAGGAAGCAACCACAATGGAGCACTCTGTTTCTGCTACTTCGAAGGAACCTATAATCTTTTTGAATTGAAATATGTACAATAATAATTTTCTTCTGTAAATTTTGTATTATGACGAACTATAGCTTCCTTCTGCAAAATACTTTCGTTCCTTCCAGCGTTGGGTATTTTTAAACAGCGCTGAGTTGAATTCAAAATCCAAAGTATTGCTCGCTATGGTTCTTTTCAATGCTAGACTTCAAAATACGTTGTTACGGAAGTAATACCGAGGAGGGAGATAGGAAGTAGGAAAGCCGATAAGGGGTAGACACAAATAAAGAAGCCGTTTCATTTGACAAGAAATATAGGTTCTTTATTGCAACATACATGGTGAACGAGATCACGGCCCGTAGTAGATAGCCGACGGCGAGATGCTCATCCGAAACGAGAGATGGTAAGTTCCTGGTGACTCACAACTAGGTCAGCCGGTGTGGAGGCACCAGGAGTCCCGACAGTGGGCGAACAAGCACACCGATTCCAGAGATGAAAGTTCTCAACTATTCTTGACTGAGCGAGACGGTCCAAACAACTAGGATCGACAGGAATCCATAACTAAGCTCGCCGATTAACAAAATAATCCGTCCCGGCGAATTACGAAGGAGCGCGCCGATCCGAAAGGTCGACAGTCGCGGCGACTCACTGATGAGCACTAACGTCAAGCAGTCGAATTGCCTCAGCATATACTAATGAGCACGCAGAACAAGAGTCTTTTAGCCCCACAGACGATTAGGGATCGTCGACATGAACTTGTGGCACCAACGCACCGATGCCGAAACGTAAAAGACGCACCAACCTCCGAAGCGAGCGAACCAAGCGATCTGAGCAGAGACGAAATCAGACTAGTCCTGCCCGACGACGGCAGGAGTGTTGCGTGAATCATTTGGACCCCTCGGGGGGCTCCGTCATTATTCGGAGGCGACCCAGTGTTTCTTTCGTGTGGGGTCGTCCCCATACGAACCATTATCGTCTGACAGTGAATGACTGGTCATTGTTTCATCAGCATTCAGCTTGGTGACCCAGAAAGTTTAACGAATGAAACTCTGGAAGGCAATAGATCCACTTTGATCAAAACTCCTAGAAAATAAAAATTCTAGAATGTTTCAGAACTTGCAGAATCCCTGATCACACATGCGCCACCTTTATAAGAGTTTCTTGTGATTTCGATGAGTAAAACACGAACCATTTTCATTGGCCGAGTCAAGAGTCTGTGCCAGGGATCTACCTTTCCGACAGTTCAATTGCTGACTTTGGAAATGTAACGTCCCGGGATTATTTTGGCGCGAAAATTAAATTTTAATTTAAATGAAACTCAGGTTCTTGTTTCCACAATGAAGCCATGGCCCTCTCCGTCGCACTCTCCAACCTTGACTAAACGAACGTTGATGTTCTCGTTCTATTTCATTTTTCTTTAATAAAAATGTGCAATAAATTTGAATTAAAAATAAAATATTTTCAATTAATTAATTTCAGAAAACAGGGTGAATAATTAAAGAAAACGGATTACTATTCCTTGCACTTTGTAAGTTTATTCTTCCTTGATCAGAAAAATTTGACAAGTCCCTAATAATTAGACAAAATTCAGACAAAGATTACCCGTCGCGAGTCAGTCAAAATCTGATCTCGAAAATCGATGTTCCTCGCAGGCTCTCGTGCCGCGCATCGTTCACCAGATCGTTCACGCATTCCTTCTCCTGAACACACTCATCCATTTAGCCAATCAAAAATTCAAATCAATCCCTCCAACTAAACTATGTATGACCTAATTCTTGCGTCAACCATGATGCAACTCAACCAAGTTAGTTTACAAAAACAAAATTCCTTCAAACGCGTACCCTCAATTCTACCCTAAACATTATTTCACTTTTCATAATAAAAATGTCAAATAATTTATCGTAATAAAACCTTTATATTGCTGAAATCAACTAATGTTCCAGTTAGAACTGGTTACTGAACAAGACTCTTATTATCGATGTATAATTTTCCACAGCATTTCTAATTGCGTTTTCATATCTTAACTATCCTTTTGAATAATTTTCCTTTTTAGATTAGATTTAGGCACGTTCTTTTCCCCATCTTCTCTGCGTATTAAACCAAACTGAAAAATAAGGCCTGTAATAAACAACATTCCTCCAGAACACGTGCAAGGCAATACAATTTTGCTGCGTATTAGATTATGAAATTTTCTTAAACTACTGAGTCAGTTCGCTTTTGCAAAGTTCCAAGTCTCTCTCTTTTTATTTATTATTTATTCTAAATGCCATATTCAATTATTTTAATATCTCGATTGTTAAACCTTGTAATCCTTAAAATACCTAATATTTATATTCAAATACCTTGCGTCATTTCAAATGCCCAGGAGGTGTCGCCTCTGGCGGAAAAAGCAAGCATTAAGGAACAATCATCGATTGCCACAGAAACTACAGAGGGTCCAGAGACAGTGTGGCAACCTAGTGTCATTTTTACTGATTGGCTCCGCCATTTTACGTCAACTTCCGCCACACATATAGATATACTTAGTAATTAGGTATTTTCACTTCATAATCAGCTAACTTCACTTCGTTAACTGCTGAGGGGAAAACAATGGATCAAATGCATGGGATTCACTTCATTTTTGCCCTATTTTGTTTATATCTTCGTAAAAACTAATTTTTTCTATATAAATGTATTTGAAAAATAGTTTTTATTTTTTAAGAACTATTCAATGACATAATAAAATAGTAATAATTATTATTCATTATGAAGATATTACCAAAATAAAGTTTTGTCCCATGCATTTGATCCATTGTTTTCCCCTCAGCACTCAACGAAGTGAAGTTAGCTGATGGTTGAAGTGAAAATACCTAATACCTTGGTAGCGCAGGCGCGTAGTGTGCAGTATACATTGATGTATACTTTCTATTTCTAGCTAAATGTTTACAAATTTTAGACATATGTATATTTTGAATTCACTGAAATTGTCGTTTTTAGGCTTAAAATTTTTACAAAACATGGAAAATGTAACCAAAGATGCTAAAGATAAGAAAAAACGTATTTATAACAGCAGGACAGTACAAATGCATATTGGTACTGAGTAGATAAAAATTGTTTTCTATTTTTAGCTAAATGTTTACAAATGTTATACATACGTATATTTTGAATTCACTGAAATTGTCGTTTTTTAGGCTTAAACTTTTTACAAAACATGAAAAATGTTACCAAGTATGCTAAAGATATGAAAAAACGTATTTATGACAGCAAGCCAGTACAAATGCATATTGAACTAAGTTGGTAACAATTGTTTTCTATTTTTAGCTAAATGTGTACAAATGTTATACATATGTCTATTTTGAAATTATTCGAATTGTATTTCAACAGTTATGTATTTGAAATTCTAACCAAATACATTGAGCTTTTGAATAATAAATAGTGAGTTTTTTTCAAATTATATTCATATTGTAATTTAAATTGTTTATAATGTTTCAGGTAACAAAACCTTCGTTAGCGGATTTGCTGAAGTAGCAGATTTTAAACCGAGGGAACAAAAATTATTTTTAGGATATATATATATATATATATATATATATTTAGCGTACATTTTATACTATAGTTTCTATTTTATTTTTTTTAATTTCCTGATTATTTTTAATGTATACTTTCTAAAGTAAAATTTACATTATGGAATCATTGTCATCAACTATTTATCGAATTTTTTTAATTTACCATACATAACTGAAAAAGATATTTTTATAAGTAATCATATTTTATAAAACGTTTTTATACAAGTTTATACTGCGAAATATTGATGAAACATATTCCAGCTTTGTTCTTAATTGTTTACCCACTAAAAAAAATATTTGTAAAATAATAAAAACTGTATATTCACTGAGCAGATCATCTATTTCAATTCGCAGATTTATATTTTAAAAAATCTGCCCGCCTCGCGGGCACATTCTCATCGCGCTCTTCGCGCGCGGCTCGCAAGTTTAAGCACGCCTAGGGCGCGCGACTGTTGGATCTCGCGCTTCGCGCTCGATCATATATTTATCTCGCACTTCGCGCTCGATTATGTATTCGCCTCGCGCTACGCGCTCGGACGTATTTACATCGCGCTTTACGATCGGTTTCTCTAGATTTCTGAACTTCGTGTTCGACTGTGATGGAAAGAAAAAGTTTATTTGCAAATATTATAAAATTATCAAAACCTCTACATGTAAAGTGATTGTTAACTTTGTTTTTATTTAAGAATGAAATGGAACTTTATTTACTCAAGGTTCTATCGACCTTAAGGAACACATTCTCATCTAGACACTCGCGCTTCGCGCTCGATATGTGATTTAGAAATCATTTGAACCTTGCGTTCTACTCTCAGTTCTGTGCAGCGTATGATAGAAATAAAAAAGTGACGAATAAAACAAAAACTACGCATCCTATCAGAACATGGTTTATAACAAATTTGTACCTCTTCTTTGGATGAACAAATTTTGTCCCTGTCATTTCTCTCGTAGCTTGTGTTATTCGTCTAAGAATTTAATTTTACTATTTCCAATGCTGTCTTCTACGAATAAAACAAAAACTACGCATCATATCAAAAAGTGAATAAGAACAAATTTGGAGATCTTTTTTGGGTGCATAATTTTGTTCCATTCATCTTTGGTCGTATCTTGCATGGTTTGACAGAAAAATGAAATTATTGATTTTTCATTATTTTTTGGTGTGATCAAAATTTGGATTTTTGATTTCTCAAAAAATTCAAAAAGTTGCTACGAAAATATTGTAGGGTGACAGACAGACAGACAGCCAAACAGACAGACAGACTACAGACAGACAGACACCTTGGTAAAATCCTTTTTTTCTAGCTCAGGGGGTCTCAAAACGTGGAGATTTCATGAAAACCGACCAAGTCAAATTTTACACAAAACCAATACCTTCTCATTGGAATGAGAATGTAAAAAATCATATTTCTTTAAAAATTATTTCTTTTTTAATAATTTCATGAAATAAAATATGATGCACAAAGTGCGTGGGTTTCTTATTTTAATTTTCTAATATATTGAAGTGAAGATACTCTCGGGTATCGGGATTAAAGTTTTTGGTTTTTTATTTATGTTATCAAATAAAAAATGATGTAGATTTTTATTTTTTTTTTATTTTCAAATTCATTCAAATAAAGCAAAGATCCACGCGGGTGTGTGGGTTTATTATTTTAATTTTTCAAAATAAATTAAAATACCGTCAGGTATATAAGAGTTGAGGGTTATGTTTTATTTATTAATTTAAATAAATCAGCTTTTCCCGGGTGCGTGGGTTAATAGCTTCTTGTTCTATGTATTTATTTCTATAAATTAACTTTCGCCTGAATGTGTGGGTTAATAGCTTGTAAATTTATTTACTTCAATAAATGTATAGTTTTATTGATTTCATTTTACAGGATCTGCGTTTGGCGGCATCCGACTAGGTTGCTACACTGTTGTGGCGTAATTCAAATTACTTGCACTCTAACGCCATCTATGAGCCGGCTCGCATTAGCGCCATCTGTGTTCTGTTCTAGAACCGGAACCGAATTTGAATCATTTTCATATCATTTATTGAACAATTTGGGAATAATAGATCATTTCTCAAATGTTTGAGATGAATTTTTAGGATTCAATTATTCGATGAAACAGGAAGACATAATAAAGAAGAGAGACAATTCAAAATTTAGTGAATTGTCCATGTTTTGGAAGTGTCTATTACAGATGCAGGGAACCTGGAAATGCTTAAAAATATATTATTGAAATAAGTATAAATTTGATAAAGAGCTAGAAATGGTTAATTCCTAGTCGAGAATATCATTATTTATGAATGATGATAATGCATTCTCTCACTCTCTCTATCTCTTTTCCTCTTACAGTAACAAATCATGTGATTCAAAATTGATGATGTGGAATCATCGCATTCCACGTCATCCAACCCTTTTTAGGAGGGCGCTAAAAATTTGATGATGTGGAGGAAACGTGACCGATGATTAGAAATCTCAAGTTCCGCATCATCGGTTGCGTCAGGGTGAATCATTGCTACCGCCCTTTCCTTGTTTCAAAGGGTAAAATCAGCCACCAATTATGTTAACGAGCCGTGACGACATCGTTCGATTTTTAATTATGCGATTGGTTGGCAGTGGCGTCATTTTGCGTGCGCACACCTCCACATCATCAACCCCTAGATTATAAATATAAGGGCGCGCGCTTGAAGCGTCAGATTTTAGTCTTGCAGCTTTTCAAAAAACAACATATAAATCGCGAACCCTTTTTGTTGCACAAGTTAGTGCAAACTTCGGAAATCGAACATTTAACAATTAAATAAAAAGATTATCATTTTAAGACAATTATTAATAATCTAAATGTCTCAGCCACCCACTATTTTATTAGATTTGGCCTGTAAAATATTTTGAATTAATTAATTTTAGAAAACAGGGTGAATAATTAAAGAAAACGGATTACTATTCCTTGCACTTTGTAAGTTTATTCTTCCTTGATCAGAAAAATTTGACAAGTCCCTAATAATTAGACAAAATTCAGACAAAGATTACCCGTCGCGAGTCAGTCAAAATCTGATCTCGAAAATCGATGTTCCTCGCAGGCTCTCGTGCTGCGCATCATTCACATTCTTGTGCCGCATTTATCAAGAAGTTCATTTCATTGTAATAATTGTCTATACATCAAACGGTACATCTCACTTTACATTACCTCGCGAACATTTGACATTAGATTCAGATTCGGAATCGTGTTCCCGCGCGTTTGACGAAATACTTTATCTAACCACTGGTGAGCCTTTGGACTAAGCGAAAGTGAGTGATATATATATAATTGTGAACCACAAACTTTGAAAAATCTGCGATCTACGGAAATTGTGAATAACAAATCTTTACTGTTGGTGTAAAATATAATGAACTTTTCCCTCTGAAATTCTGTGTTCAACCTTATTATTTTGAATTAAATAATTCCCTGGCCTAACTTTTGCGGTATTTGTTTTCAACCAATTCAGTCAGCAACGGACCGTTAGATCTCCACTCAACCAATCATGTCGGTGGCAGCTGGAACTGCGTAGTGGTGCCCCGAACTGCTATAGCTGAACTACTGAACTACTTTACGCTAGGATGCATATTTTGGGATCAAGTCGTAAAAAATAACATTAAACACAAACAAATCAAATTTATGGAAAAACGAAACAAGTTGCAATAAAATCCATAATAACAGAATTATTTTTTTGTTATTGGATGCGCACATTTCTTCAATTACAAAAAAAAAAGACAAGGAGAATGCGTCTGTTTTCAATATCAATACAGATTATGAATTGTAATAATGTACCTTTACTGAAATGATATAAAATTTTGACGGTGGCTGAGGATACAATTAAATGCAAAATCACCAATAAATATTAAAGTAATCATGATACATACAATTTGTACTTTATTTTGCTGTATTTAATTAGGAAATCACAGACCGACGTACAGAAATAAATGCAATATATGCAATTATGTATTTGATATAATAATGTTGAACATATAATGTAGAAAATTTCAGATTTCAACAAAAGGGAATTCACAATCATCAAATCACAGTTGTCGATGATTTGACCTTCAATTTTGAAAGGTCTGTGCACAAATGTTGGGGAAATACAAAGATCGAGCAAAACATTAAAAAACTACCTCACACTATAGGGGGAGAACAAATTTCGTCAAAATATTACTTTGAAATCGAATAATCGATCATAATAATATCATTTTATGTGATACTATAATTTTTTCATAACAAATAATATTACTTTCCAATCATTTTTTGCTGTCACACACTCCGGCGCATTGAATCCAAAGGATCATGAGAGTCGGAAAGTTGTTTACCAAATGATGGACGAAAAAGAAGAGAATCAATATTTGTTCTTTAATTGTACATATACAGGGTGTCCCAGACTCAAGTGTCCGGACTTATAGAGCCATATCAAAATTTAAAAAAATAATTAGAAAATTCCTTTTCCAAAAATCAGCTGAAGTTTTAGTATTTAAGATATGAGATATTCAAACTGGGCCAATCAGGAGCGCCGTATAAACAGCCGTGTGTGCGTGTATGGGATTTCAACGCAGTGTTATCGAAGCGTGCGCAGAGGTGGGGTTAACGTCGGGAGAACACTACGTTGGAATCCCGTTCATGCACACATGGCTGTTCATACGGCGCTCCTGATTGGACCAGCTTAAATATTTCATAACTCAAAAACTAAAACTTGAACTGATTTTTCGAAAAGGAATGTTAGATTTATTTTTTTAATTTTTACACGGCTATATAAATCCAGACACTTGAGTCTGGGACACCCAGTATACAATTTTGAACCATAGCCATTCTGAAATCGGTAGCACATATCAATTTAAAATTTTTAACTCAATAACAAATTTTTCTTCAAAAACAGAATCTAAAATCAATTAGGAATTGCGTCCTACGAGTCATCGTTAACTATATTCTTTGATTTCGCTCCACTGTGTCTGCCATTGTGCGTGGATGATGAGGCTACGCGACTGCACTAAACTACTAATATCCCTCTAAATTATACCCTGCAGCTGAAAAAAGTAATAAAAATTCTGTTAGCAGTTTGAGCAATAACCATAATATATTTGCATTTAATTTTAATCCGACTGTGGATTACAAAGAATATTTTATTTTATCTTTCTTCTATTAAATTAATGATACGCATACTGCAGAGTATCTTCATTTGAATCAACTTTTTTAAACCAACGTGGAAAGATTGGATAACTTTTGCCTACAGGACATTCCCGCATTTCAACTACGGTCATATGGTCAACTGCACCGCTTATCATGTTTATTTTTATTCTCGAATGACATTCATCTGACTTATATATTCCACGAAGAATCCCAGTATACTCCAGGATTGCAAAAACGTCACCATTGGACGCTGATAAAACAATATGTTCTCGGGTTGGCACAGGCTCATATCTATTCCCTTCTGCTCGCAAAATAATGTTTAAAAAGGCAGGAATAACATATCTTCGAAATTCGAATTGCCGGTCCTGATTTCTCTGGGGAATAAGCCGAATATATCCGAGTTCTGAAAGTGTATATCCAAGTACTTCACGAGAAGGAGGCCAGCCCGGAGGAGACCTGGATCTAGCATAAAGAGTAGGCTCCTGAGCAGAAGTAGGGGTGAGTGAATATTGTATTGAATTGTAATTTGAAGAAGCTCTAATAAATCCGTTTGGGAAGACTGGTATCTTTTTGCCTACTGGACAATCTCTTTTTTCATCTGAAGTCAAATTATCAACTGCGCCGCTTATCATATTTATTTTTATGCGCGAATGTCTTCCATCTGTCCTATAAATTCCACGAAGAATCCAACTAGAATCCAATATTGCAAGAACCTCACCATTGGATGTTGATAATACAATATGTTCTCGGGTTGGCACAGGCACATATCTATTTTGTCCTACTAGAAGTTTAATTGGCATATCGGCAGGAATAACGTATCTTCGAAATTCAAATTGCTGGTTCCGATTTGTGAGAGGAATAAGCCGAACATATCCAAGTTGTTCCATTGTATATCCAAGTACTCCATCTGAAGGTGGCCTGCCAGGCGGAGAATTGGACCTCGTACGAATGGGAGCCTCCGCTGGAGAAAAGCGGTCAGGTGAATGCTGTCTGCCAGAAGAAGAAGAAGAAGAACCAGGATTACGTTGGCCAATAGGATTCCTGCTTGCAGGAAACTTGGACCTGCCACGAAAAGGAGCATCCCCCGGAGGAGTCCGATCAGGCAAATGTTGTTGTCGAGCAGCAGCAGAAGAAGAAGATGGGCCAGGATTACGTTCCCTATTAGCTATCTCGTCGGGCTGTGAACTGCATTCTGCAAGAAGAAATAGAAGATTCATTTTTTTGTGTTCAGAACTTTTATCTCTAATATCTCTTGTTGAATTCAACTTTATGTTCCAGGAAGCATCTTTCTGATGATTCAATCAAAATTATGAGTGTATGTTTTCAGTGCGAGTCGTAAGAACTGACCTGAAGGGGATTCATCAGAGCCGGTATTTGAAAAAAATGTTTATGTTTGACAGTATAAACACAAAGGAATGAACAATAGAATGAAATTGCAGTGACGCTCAGTGTCAGCTCACTAAGCATTTCCACGGAATGGCCATCGACCCTCATCAAATTCTGCTGCACTCGAACTCAGTCCCGTGAAGAGTCTCCTTACCGGAGCTAAGCTAAGTGAATATCACTCTCCCTGCAGTTCTCTCTCACGTGGCTGACTTTCTCTCCTTTTCAGAAAAGGACGGAAAGGGGCAAGGTGTCTAGTATGCCATTGCCATTGCTAGTGAGTAGATGTTTGTATACTCAGCGTCAGTGTTCAAGAATATGTTTAACTCTACGCTATGTCTACCGCTTCCAAGCCAAACATTTTTCATTTAGTTGACGCTTTAAATGGTGTGCAAGCTGATACATACGCGAAAATGATAAGTGTAGGGAGAAGAAGGCGCGAAGTTTCGGGAGCAGAACAATGCCTTATCAAAATTATGTTGTCTTTCAGAATGGTAGTTTGACAAGAAGCGAGTTCGTTCGTAAAGTTTCGCTCAAATTCTTACCAGCACAGTTTTCTTAATTAATAAGTTACTGGAAAATAGCAAGATTTGTGTGATTCAGTCCACAATAATTCATTTAGCAATGATATCAAAAATATTTAGTGCAAGTAAGTACAAAGGGAAAGTGTGGTGGGGCAAAGTAGGAACGGATGAGAGAGCGCCGCCAGACTGAATTTGGGACTGAGTCCGAGTACCACCATCACACTCACAAGGTAGACACGCCGGAGCTCGTCTAATTACCCATAACCAATGACCCTTTCGTTATTATCAGATGCAGGTCAGTTGAAAAAACTAAAATTATAAAAGGATGGCGTAATTCAATTATAATAAGCAGAATTAGTTTATTTATATAATTTGACAGAAGTGAAAAAAAGGATTCATGAAAATCGGTTAATACTTGCAGGAATAATAGAAATGTTGATGTGCACACGATAGTTTACCCGGTTACACCGCAGAGTGGAAGGAAACGCATTTTGTTGTTCAAAACAGCCTACAGCCTTAAATTTTACCCAGATATGCAATTTTTCTGATTATTTAAGTGAACTAAATTTCAAGAGCACCTTGGTCAGAGATTTTTACATTTTCATACGTTCATTTATTATATGTTTACTCAAAGTATTGTAAATTGTAATTTTTGCTGAAAAACATTTCTTCTTGGATGAAAGTGCTTCAAATTGTAGTGAGAGTGACTTCCAGTGACAATCTCCATGAAAAATCAACAATTGTGATTGCTATAAACAATTTTTTACAAAAATTTGGAAATTGTAGTTTTTTTATATTTCGGTTTTTTTTATTCTTGTCTGAATTTATGTAGATATACGTAAATATGGTGCATGCTTGCTTATATTTGTTAGAATACACCAATTGTTGATTTTGTGAAGAAATAAAATAAGTGAATATAAAAGTTTGGTCTGGAAAATAATTTTGTTTACTGTAACTATTTCGATGTAAATTTTACAATTAATTATTATTCATTGTTATCATTCAATTTTGAATATTGCGGTATTTATTTTAAAATATTGTAATTTTGATGGAAAGGAGTTTGTTCTTCTCTGGAATTACTTTCAATTATTGCGCGAATGATCGTCAGTAACAATTTCTATAAGACATTGAAATTATTTTGTGGTTTTTCAATCTTATGTTTTGCTACATCATCTGAATTGATGCAGATATTCTTGAAAATAACATAGGTTTAATTATATTTGTTAAAATACAACAAGTGTCAATCTTGCAAACAAATTGAAGAAATTGATTCAAAGCTTTGGCACTTTGGCCTGGGAACATTTTTTTCACTGAAACTGTTTCAAGTTCTTGTGAGAAAGATTCGCAATCACGTTTTTTATAAAAAATAAACAATATATAATTTTTATAAGAATTATAATAATATAAAGTATATTCTGGGAATTGATACATATGTAATCCTATTTGTTCATTTTATAAGCAATGGAGATAAATAAATGAAGAGTTTTTGCATTTTCCCATTACCTTAGGCAATCAGTAAATGGATCTGACACAATACATCCTTAAATGGCTTTTTTAAATACATGAAAATTTCGTGATATTCAAAATTGAATAAATAGATAGAATGAATGATTTTTGGTTGATTTTACACAGAAATCGTGACTGCAAATCTATATTACAAAAATTTGAAGCAATTTCAGTGCGAAAAAAAAAACATTTTGCAGGCCAAAAAGCCAAAATTTTATATTAACTGCTTCATTTGTTCACAAACTCAACAATTGTTGTATTTAAACAAATATAATTGAACTTATGTTCTTTTTAAGAATATCTGCATTCATTCAGATGATGAAGGAAAATCCGAAATTGAAAAACTACAAATTCCAAAATTTTCCAAAACAGTCCTTTGTAATGTTTCACCGAAATTGTTACTGACAATCACTCTCACAATAATTCAATCCCATTCAAAAATAAGACGCGAAAAAAAATACTGTGAAAAGAGAAATCTCTAGTTCTTACGAATGGCTATTACATGACCATAAGTTGGGAAGGGGGATTTTAGGTTCGCTTCATAGGCCTGAGAAAAAACCATATTAATATAATTAATATAAACATAAGCTATAATAAAAATGATAGAGATATTACTATATTGACCAATGGAATTGACGATGACCGCCAAAGTGCAAACAAAAATGCAGACCATCCTAATTTTCGCAAAGTAGAGAACAAACTGATTAATGATTCAGTGAATAATTTGGTTAACAACTGTATCTAAGGAATATTCCATTGCATCATAGGAGTACAAACAAATGCATAAGCAGCGACGTTGTTAGTTTGGTTTCTGGCTGTCGTCGTTGTCTGTCAACACGAAAACTTTCGAAGAAATTATATGTTTAAATTATGTCATTAAATTTCAGAATAGATTTCTCATTTGTATGGAAATAGTATTTTCATGCAGATGTGATGAAATCCTGCGTTTTTGGAGGTGAATTGAAATGCATGCAGGTATATATATATATATATATATATATATTTGTTCCTAGCGGCTTTGGCATAAGTTTATTTACGTACTGAGGTGAAAATAAACGCTTTATTTTGATCTATGTCATTCTTATAAATGAAGTTTATATGGATGAGGAAGAAGTAAGGGAAGAGGGAATCAGTAGAAGTATGTGAGTGGAATTAGGAGATGTAGCGGATGGAGAAATAAGGGAAGTGATGGTGGGGAGGAGAAGTAGAAGAACTATGGAAGTTAAATTAGGGGCAGTATAAGATAGAGGAGTGAGGGAAGTGATGGGATTGGAAAAGTGGGATGCGAGGGGAGCGGAAGCAGAGAAAGGAGGATTTAGGAAAGTGAAAAGGTAGAAAGTATAAGAAGTGAGGGATATGTAGAATATTAAGGGTTGTGATGTGTAGGAGGGAGAAGTAAGAGAAGTAATGATGTTATGTTATTATATATTTACCAATAGAATCAAGAAAAACGGCAAAAACAAGTAATAGAATGCCGATGGTGATCCTCATTTTCTACTAGTCGAGTAAATGAGAGCAGATGACAGTAGATGATACTGATATATCGAGAAAAGGAATTTTTCTACAAGATGTTTCCATATATATACTAGTGGGCTTTTCGTATCCCACGTAGCCAATTTTTATTTGCTGACAACCCCGTTCTGACGTCCTGCCTCTCTCACCCGAAGAAATATATACGTCGTATATGGAAAGCTGCTAGTCACTATCTTACTCGATATCGTAAATTCAAGCCTGGAGACAAACACTTACTTATTCGAAAATAAAGTTTCATAGAGATTTTCCGGTCTACGTCCTTGTATACGTGTATGTCATAGAACAAATAGCAGTATGTAAAAAATTATATCGACATACGCACATAGTGAGTAGAAGATAAAATTGTTTGTGATTTTCCTGTTGTCCTAGAAATTTTTATAATTTTCAAATTAAACTTTCGGGCTGGAGTGAATTTTCAACCCATCCTAGACTTTCGTGTTTTTAGGCCGGGTTCAGATTCCATGTCACAATATCATATCATATTGGAAACAAAAAAATTTAATTTTCAGCCAACAAATATTTTCTACCAAAGGTACGAAGTTTCAACACAAAAAGTCAAATTTTCAATCAAATATTCGAATTCTCAACAAAAAATTAATTTTCAACGAATCTGTCATTAGCAACCAATTGTACCAGAATAGTTACGTATCGGTTGGCTCGGTGCGACCCCGCAACCAAGGGTTGCCGGGCCGTACACGAGATGGGGCGGAATCCCCCGAAGGGCCTCGAGGTCCCGAACGGCAGCCCTCTTGCAGTCAGTCTCGACTCGTTCGCCTTACTGAAAACCCGATTGTGCTACCCGTGCTCCGCTCTCTACCGGCTCAGCCCGCCGATCATCACATCTCGGCTCCGGGACAATCTACTCTACGCCGTTTCTGGAAAAGTACTCCCAGGTCTCTATCCACAGCCCCAATCTGGGCCAACCATCTATACCACCCGTATTCACCATGGTCTGGCGGTGACCCCGTCTGTGTAAGTGGTAACAAATGTTTCGTTTACTTATTCGCCGTCTATTTTAATGTGTTCACCCTTCTCTCAGTGCCCTCGCTACTTCCCTCCTCGGTATACCATCCTCGTCATACCTGGCGCCCAACCAAAAACCCACATCTTATCATTTCAAAATCCTAAAACCAGCTGAGAGAAAAGGAGACACAAATTCAAGCCTAAAATCTCACTACTGACTTTACTCCAAAACTGTCAAAATTTTCTGAATCAAATTGTATGCTAGTTGATCCGTTGCCGTGCCTAAAATGATTTTAACCTTATTACTAGGATAATTATGATATCACACTGCTGTGACACTTATATGATATATGCATATTAATATAATTTACATGAATTCCACTGATATTTTATGATTTTTATGTATGATTTACCATGATTTGCGATCTATCTTTACCATGCTTTATGATTTGTTGGATTCAATTATGTATATATTCGTGCCGATTTCATAACTCTTCGCCTATTTATTCAAGTGACCTCTTTTTGTGTGCAAATGATTATTAGATGTTCATTTGCGTTTGCCATTTATTGTTTGATAATTGTATGCTATTGGCTATTAAAAAGTAGGTGCCATTTTTATAACTAACAGTGCCCTATTAAAGTTAACGAGACCTTCCCAAAAAGATAAAAAGCTAGAGCAGGAGCAAAATGAGTATAAAATCGAAACCAAAAACGGAAAATAATTATATCTTACCCCTAAATTATTCAAATCAGGGTAAAGACGAGGAAAATAGATATTCGGAACCGATTAATAGAATAAAAGAAATTCTTTTATAGAGAACAATACAAATTTTCTTTTTGGTTTGTACGAAAAATTAGAAATTTAGCGTTCGAAAAATAAAAATGGAATTACAAAAAGAAATAGAAAATTAGCTGAAGGAGAAAAAGAAAGTCTGAAAAGAAAAGCATAACTTTAGACTCGTATTAAAATTTTAAATCGCCAAACTTGACGAAACTTGCGAAAGCTAGCGAGTTTCCGCGTACAACCCGTACCCTCGCGAGTCAAAGACAAGGTCACGCGACGTATCTTGTAAATGAAGCGTCCTACGAAGAAAATAAGCATATTTTCGAACTCTAGAATCAATTAGAAACCAATTAAAATTTTATTTAAATATTTCAAATAAAATGGGAATTTTTAATTGAAAGGACACATTTGACAAATCTATACAGGGTGTCCCACAAATGATAATTTGAATTGAAATTAAAATACATGGAACTCAGGTCAGGAAAAATTACAAATAAAATGAATAACCCAACCACAATGGAAAGCGACCACGAAAACCTAGAGCCGTACATTCAAACCAAAACATTAATTTGACTAACGAGACGCAGCAAAGTAGGGGAGCAATCCAAAAAATAATTAACAAATCATTAGGTCGTGGTAGAGGTTTCACCAGGAAAAACATAGAAACCCCAATAACAAACATATCGGATAAAGACAAAACTACCCCACCAACAACTACAGACCTTACTCAGAATAAAATAAAACCCTTCCCCCGACACCAAACAAGACAAGAAATAAATAATAAAACCTTTGATTGTGATTCCTTTTCGGAAAATAATACACAGTTAATTCTAGAAACGGACGAACTTTTAGAAAGTGTAGAATTCAATGAATTTATGAACAAACAAAAAGAAATATTTTTTAAAGAAAGGGAAAAAAGGACAAATAATTCAGGAATTAGACTGGACCCGCCAGAAAATAGTTCTTTCGAACACAGAAAGAAAATAATAAAAACAAATACTAGGAAAAATAGAAACAAAACTCATAACAAACAATCCGTTCAATTTAATGTAAGGAAGAGTTCAGAAGAACCTCGACTAACCTCCAATAATAATATCGACAATCATAACGAAGTAAGAAATAATAACTTGAAATCACAATACACAGACGACAACGAAACATTACAGGACAGAACAACCTCAAAACAAAACAAACGACATAGACTTTCGGCAACAAGTGAAAGGTCAAACAGACACTCTAGAATCCATACAAATAATACAGATACTGATAGCGAACCTGCAAATAATTTAAATATTGAGACAATCCCAGCAACTTATTTTCCTTTCGGAAAGATCAAAACACCCTTCCAAATTGTGAGTAATTTGCCAATTAAATTTGGCAATAATGAAGACGATAGTCCCACGCATTTCCTTGAAGAACTTGAAAGATTTAAAAGAGGTTATAAAATAATTGATCGGGACATCCAGGAAAATCTAGACAAAAAATTAAATTTTACGACCAAAAACGACCCCAAGACATACACTCTAATCTGACTGAAATTAGGAAACTATTTACAAAACTTAACTCTCGAAAAAGTCGCGAATGGGAATTACGCAGAGCTTACGAGAACCTTAGAATAGAATACAAAATGTACATAAAAAGGAATGATTTCGAAACTTTTGAAGAATTAGAAGGCTTGGGAAAAGAATGGGAGACTGAGCTAGCCAAATAAAGAATTCGGGGGCAAGTGTTACAAATAACTGAACCTAAAATAGAGGACAAATTAGAACAAAAACGCAATGGCAAGTATGGGGATACAAATAGTTCGGAGAATAATAAGGACTTAAGAGAAAATAAAAATGGTCGAAAAGATAACCAATACGGAAAACAAAATCAATATGATCAATATTTCCACTTCTACCTTTCCCAAACCAACATCAGCAAAACTTCAGAGCTAATTTCAGGCCTAAATTCCAACTTGGTTTCCATCCAAAATTCCAACTAGAGTTTCCAACTCAAATGTTACCAATGCTTAACCAAATGGCATTAGGCATTCGGACAAAAAACCGAATAATAACAAAAACAATTCAAATTCTTATTATGAACCAAAAATATTACAAACTAATACCGAAACGCCAGAATATTTGAACTCGGATAAAGATGAAATAACTGAAACACGTTTTCATCTAATGACAAAATTCGGAGATACATTATTTCGAATATTCCAGAATTCCAAAATTTCAATTTTTGAACCCATCTCGCGAAAGTTAATGGTCGCGAACGGTGAAAAAATTGACATAATTGGGTGAGCAGTAATCCTAATTAGAGTCGGTAAATACACAAAACATGTAATGTTCAGGCTGGTCCCCAAATTAAACTCCGTAGGTATTTTAGGCACGGACATGTTAAAAGCTCTACGGATGACCTTACGTTATCACACGGAAACCTGGTGGTTACCAGGGAGTCCCCCCACATACTATCCCATAGGCGCTTATCCAAAATCGCTCCCCACCCCAATAATCGAAAAAAAATCCTAAGCTAAACCTGACATTACAAAAGAAGAGAATAAGGAAGGTAAAGACGTAAAAATTAGGGATAAACCACTGATTAAAAAAGAAGAAAATTGACAAATAAATACTAAACCGAAATTCGGAGGCAAAATTAATTTAAAAAGTACTAGAGAAAGTAAGAAAAGTACCCCACAAGTTAGAGATAACGAAATTCCCTCAATACCTACCAACCCCAACCAATCCCAAAAAACAAAAAACACCCAAATTCCAGTAAAAACCCCTACAAAGAATATCCTAAACCTGATGAGGATCCCTACGAGCAACAAATTGCAACCCCTAGAGAGCATCCCCACCCCGACACTAGCGACGATTCAAGCATAGAAAACTTATGTACATTAGGGAAACCAAAAGTCAAAAGGAATAATAAGGAAAATGATGCGGGAAAAATATTTTACAATAAAAAATACGAAGAAAAATATAAGGATAGTGACAGTAAGCTTTGGAAAAATGAAAAAAATTACTGACCAAACCAAAATAAAAAGGGAATCTCAAAAAGCAAATGAGATAAGGGAAACAGAAGATAAAAAACAAACCAAGCAAACCCAACTGAGGGATACAATAGGACAATTAAGCAAATAATTAAATCCTATTTAGATAACGACCACTCTACCCGGGACAAACATATAGATGACCTACAATTTGCTATTAATACTAGTAAAAATTCATCAACACAATTTACCCTTGCGTTCTTAAACTTAGGTCGCGAATTAGAACCACTCCAGTCCCTAAGAAAAAATTCAGAAACTGACAACGAGATAGAATTCCAAAGTGTCGACAAATGGCCTGATAGATTAAGAAGATTTCAAATTATAAAAGAAGAAGTCCAGAAAAACTTAAATGAATCAAGCAAAAGGCAATCTAATAATTATATCTTAAGAAGAAGACCGTTAGAACTTAGAGTAGGAGATAAGGTTTTGAAAAGGCTTACTAAACTGTCTAACAACGCAGATAAAAAGGCAGGTAAGTTATACGACCAATACGAAGGTCCATTTATTATTAGAAAGAAAGTTTCCCCAACTATTTACGAACTAAAAAACCTCATAGGAAAAAGTGTTGTGGAATGGAATATCAACGACTTCAAATTAGAAAAACCCAACACAGATACTAGTAAATACTAGTATAAAAACTGATAATTTCAGTTTGAGTACATTCAAAATTAGGCAAAGGCAAAAATTACAAGGGATCAGTAGCACATTATAAACAAAAGGACTATAAAACCAACAAAAATCACCCAACTCAAAATACTCCATTTTTTTATAAAGACAAACCGACTCCAAAGACAAAATTAGACAGTAAGAAACTTTAATTTCAGAAAGATAGAAGAAAACCTAAGGTTCTATCGGTGCCTGAACAGCATCAAATTCGCAAAATACGAAGACCACCTAAAAACATGCAAAGCCTGGAATTGGTTATTGAAAAGACTAGAAGGAATGGAAGAAAAAAACTTAAGAGTACCACCCTCACAGACACGTGAGACATGCAATAAAAAACTAACAAGCAACCGAAGAAGAAGGAGCAGTTGGGGGTATCGAGATCGACACCAACGAATACCTACACCAAAAAGTTAAAACGCTAAAATTAACAGCTACACTAGAACATCTGAAATATTGCAACAAAATAACATGGATTAAATATAACAAATCTAAAGAAGAACAAAAACAACTAACAATGAAAAGAGAGGAAAGACGACAGAAGGAGGAATAAGACGCAAAAATACAACGGGAAAGGAAAATCCCATGGCAAAATGTACTCCGCCAAAGAGAAGAACAAAGGAGGAGAGTGCAGAAAGAGGAAGAAAGGAGGGCTAGGTAACTAGAGGAAATATGTATAGAATGGAGAAACCATAGGGAAAACCGCAAGAGAGAATATGAGAAGTGGTTAAAAGAACATAAGAGGAAAAACCAATAATCATCAACTACGATAACATAGATAACATAGAATAAGATTCGACACTTTTCACAATATTTTAAGGCTTAGACCCAACACTCCACCCGACATTCGTCGAAACACCTAAAACACTGTTCTTCTTATAAGGACCTAATAAATAACAAAAAACGTAACGCATCTCAATTTCAAACAGAAAACCTTCGCTCCCCTACCATTATTTATTCTTCAGGAAAAGAAAAACCATGGACGATGACTGGAGAACCAAAATAGAGAAAAGCACTTCAATTCTTAGGCTTAATATTAAATAATACTCGGAGGGATTCCATTGTCAATTTTATAAAAAACTAATACCAAAAATTATTCACCTAATATACGACTTATTCTGTATCAATAGACCATACAGATACAAAAATAATTTCACAACTACAGACTCTAATAGAAAAACTTACATACAAGGGGGTTTGGAAACTATAAACAAAGAAATACAGAACCTTCTAAAAATAAAAATCGAACAAAATGAAATAGAATTACATATTGACGATAAAACAATGGAATACCTCAACAATGAACTTGATAATTACATAAAAAACCAAGGCATACACCCGAACCCCCGCGGGGGAGGGGGTTGTAACAGAATTGTTACGTATTGGTTGGCTCAGTGCGACTCCGCAATTCCCCGAGGTCCCGAACAGCAGAGCGCTTGCAGTCAGTCTCAGCTCGTTCGCCTAACCGAAACCCCGTTTGTGTTAACCGTGCCCCGTGTGCAACTCTAGTGCTCCGCTCTCTACCGGCTCAGCCCGCCGATCATCGCATCCCGGCTCCGGGACAATCTACTCCACGCCGTTTCTGAAAAAGTACTCCCACGTCTCTATCCACAGCCCCAATCTGGGCCAACCATCTACACCACCCTATATTTTATGTGTTCACCCTTCTCTCAGTGCCCTCATCCTACTTCCCTCCTGGGTAGACCATTCATTGAACTTTCAAGCAGAACAAACGAATTTACGTTGTAATAACTTTCAAAATGATAATCAAAGTATAGACTTCTAATTGAAAAAAATGATTCACATCTGCGCCGCCACGACGCGGTATGAAAATCATCCTCCAGAGCACCAAGGCTCATGATTTCGAAGTAAAAAAATACGTCATTAGAATTTTGTGGAGCAGTGACGAGATAGCTACAATATAATCTATTTATTGCTTTCACGATGATTCATTCTAATAAAATTATGTGTTTCGGGTTTCAATCATGTGAAGAACTGATCGAACTTGTTTTGCGAATCAATGTTTTTTTGAAAAACTGGAAGGACAGAAAGTCAAATCGGATTGGTATTATATCCATTGTTTCTATTGATGTTAATAGAGGTTTTTAAGATTTTGATTGCCTCTCCATGTTTACTTTGAAAAATATTGTAGTTTTCTGCGATGATGGTCTTTCTATCAAATAACATGCGATGTGCTGTTTTTATATGATGCAGAGCTAGTGCTGATTGCGTGAAATGTTTCAACCTGAATTTACTCTCGTTTTCCTGTATACGTTGGTTTGCCGCTCTTCCGATTTCTCCAATATAGACTTTGCCACAAGAGGAAGTGATTCAATATACTTCCAGATCACTGCGAGATGCCTTTTTATCTCGAAGGTTGTTCCGAAAATTTGTAATTCCTTTTGTAATTTATCTTTATCTGTTATGGATACAGCTCTACATACAAAGGAGTTAATAACCGATTGCTTTTGAGATAAGAGGTGGTGGTAGGAGGCACGTAGGTATCTGTTTGTATGTGTGGGTTTTCTGTAAACCTCGTGTCCTAATATGTTATCAGATTTTGTGTAAACTAGTGCGTCCAATAGAGGCGATTTTCCAATTTGTTCCATTTCCATCACGAATTGGATACAGGGGTGTAATCAATTGATGACATCGGATAACTTGAGTAGCTCACCTAGTCGATCTCTCCAGATAATAAAATATTGTTAGATTGGAGATCCCATTGCTGCTCCCCAAGGTTGTTCGTAGGAGTCGGTATTAAAAGAGAAGTAAGTTATGAAATAAATACGTACCTGATGGAAAATTTAGACGAACGAAGGCTCGAATGTTTGCGAGAGGCTTTGCTCATAGTCCAGGCGTGAATTTCAACAAAACTTTTGCGCCGATAACTCCGATTAGCTCGATTCAGTTACTAATGGCTCTTCTTCTCAATACAACATGAAGATTAATTAACTAGACGTCACAACGGTGCATTTCAATGGTCTTCTCGAAGAGAAAGTCCGTTATGGAAATTCCAGTACCAGTGCAAGCAGTACTGGAAGAAATAATTCGTAGTGAAGGAGCCAATGGAGAGTTTGGGAAAAGTCAAAGAAGATGCTTCAAGAACTGCAAAAAGGAAATATGTGCCTGTTGAATTAAGCATTAGGCGGTATGTGGCAGGCTGTTCGTACCTGGTGCACTCGACTAAGTGAGGAATTAAAGAAATTTCGTACAACTCCATCTGCCGCAGATCCGTGCTTCTTCTACTTGGGACAAGGGGAAGATATATTACTGATCGCAGTTTGTGTCGATGATATTTTTGTCGCCTCACAGAATCAGAAAGAAAAGCTGAGAGAATAAGACATCTTTGAAAAAGCTTCAAAAATCGTGGAATCAAAATTTCCAGAAACGAGGAAGGAGTCAGAATGTACCAAAAAGGAAATATCAAGTATAGAGAACTTGCAGTTGAATTAATGTACTTGGCAGTGTGTACCAGACCAGATATATCATACATAGTCAGTTATATGGTCAGCAACAAAAAAAGTCCTACGCTATTTGAATGGTACTATGGGTATGTGCTTATTGTTCAAGAAAAGATCGAGTTCATTAGAAGGCTAAGTAGATACGGATTGGGCCAATTGCTTCGATGATAAGCAATCATATGCAGGATACACTTTTATTCTCTTTGTTGGTCCAATATACTGGAAATCAAAGCAACAGTTGGCCGTAGCACTTTATTCAACAGAAGCGGAATATATCCACATCTTGGGGAAAAGTGTTGGAATATTATCTATATTTTATACACTACGATCAGCGAATTACCTATTTGAATTAGCTTCGATCCGTGATGCTACATTGTCTTGGTTTATTCATTATTAATGAAGTTCACCCCTAATTACGCTCTACCTAAACGTTATTCTCTTTAACAGAAATTTCATCCTTTTTCTTGAAAAATCTGTTATTTGGTTGAAAATTCATGTACTTCGTTGAAAAAAAAATAGTCTCAATTGACTTGACGCTATCGGCATCTTATATATTATATAGCATATAACTATAGTTTTAGAATTCAAGTATAGATCACATATTCAATATCGACGGTTCTAGAAATTTGTTACAGAGAACAGCCCTACGTGTACCGTACCTTATAGAAACTTCAATCGCTCTTTCTAGAATGTAAGTAGAGTAGAAGTAATGCAGTATAAAAGGAGCATCAGGTTTCAGTGGAATCAGTCTATTGTCGAACACAGTGCAAAGTTAGTCCTCTGGTGAAATTTCTAGTGAAAGTAAAGAAAGAAATATCTTTGGAAAGGAAGATCTCAAAATGATCAACTCGGTTGGCCGTATGGATGGGATCATACCTACAAAATCACTGTCTGACCTGACCCTTAAGAAGAAGTATACTGTTTAAAGTTTCGTAAAGTACCATAATAATCTTCTTCTGTAAGTTTTGTATTATGACGAACTTTAACTTCCTTCTGCAGAATAATTTCGTTCCTTCCAGCGTTGGATATTTTTAAACAGCGTTGGGTTGAATTCAAAGTCCAAAGTATTGCTCGCTATGGTTCTCTTCAACGCTGAAATTCAAGAAACGTCGTTGAATTGAATTTAGATGTCGTAAACTTGGCACACGTACCATTCAGCATAAATATTCAGTAAGTAAATTTGAAAAAAATTGACTAAACGATTGGGTAGAATTTGTGATCATATGAGCAATATTTGCGTTTAAAATTTTCTTTATTGTTCCAAAGTTTTGATAATTTCTATTATTTAGTCTAACTTATACAATCATCTCAATTTAACTGACTTGAAAGTGGCGCCATCTGATACTGGTAACAACTTATCGAATCGTGGTAACTTAGCACTGATACGAACCATTATCGTCTGATAGTGAATGAGTGACCTAGGTCGAAAATCAATACTTTTGGAATTCGAAATCGCTACAACGCGGAAATGTAGCGTATTGGGGTCCTGAAAAAGTATAATTAATTTGGAATCGATCGACATGCAGCTTGGTTACCCGCGTTCGAAGAAAAGGTTTTAAAAATTTATTTTTTGTAGAGTTTTTCAATTTTATTGAGTTTTAATTTTTTTTCTACATACCTGGAGGTCAAAAAAGTCTTCTCAAGAAGTCTTCTCTGGAAGACGATAGATCCACTTTCATCGAAATAGATAAAAAATCAAAATTCTAGAATGTTTCAGATCTTGGAGAATCCCTGATCACACATGCGCCACCTTTATAAAAGTTTCTTATGATTTCGGTCGGTAAAACAGGGACCACGTCTATGGGCCGAGTCCAGAGTCTGTGCCAGGGATCTACTTTTCCGATAGTTCAATTGCCGACTTTGGAAACTGACTAGTGGCGCCATCTTCTGGTGGCAGCTAGCTACTACGTACTAATGCCCCCGAACTGTCATAGCTGAACTACCAGATATATTTAAAATAAACAAATCAAATTCATGGGAAAATAAAATACGTTGAATAAAAATGCAGAATAATAGAATTGTGTTTTTTTTTTATAGGATGCGCACATTTTTTCAATTACAAAAACAAGACAAGGAAAATACGTCTGTTTTTAATATAAATACATATTCTGAATTGTAATAATGTACCTTTACTGAAATGATATAAAATTCTGACGGTGGCTGAGTAAACAATTAAATGCAAAATCACTAACAAATATTAAAATAATAATGATAAATACAATTTGTGCTGTATTTTTCAGTATATAAATAAGCAGTCACAGACATTATCGAGTGCGAAGCGCGAGATAAATTATATGTGATCGAGTTCGAAGCATAAGAAATCTTTTTAAATTTCTGAAATCGCACGAAATCATATCAAATCTTTGAAGAACGCTTTAAATACCTTACAATATTTAGGATCTTCTGTAATCTTCGAAACCCTATCAAATTCGTTCAAATTTCTTACAAAACGTTAAAAAACTACCTCACACTACAGGGGAGAACAAATTTTTGTTGGGAATTTATCGTTTCAGGTGAAAATACAACTATTAAATTTTTCAATGAAAATATATCTTTCTTCTTTGAAAATTCAATCACTTGGTTGAAAATTACGGGAGAACACTGCGTTGGAATGCCTTTAAGGCACACACAGCTGTTTATACGGCGCTCCTGATTCAACCAGCTTAAATATTTTATAACTCAAAAACTAAAACTTCAACTGATTTTTCGAAAAGGAATTTTAGACTTATTTTTGAAATTTTTATACAGCTATATAAGTCCGGACACTTGAGTCTTGGACACCCTATGTGCAATTTTGAAAAATAGCCATTCTAAAATCGCTTGCACATATCAGTTTTAAATTCAATAACAAATTTTTTCATAAAAACAGAATCTAAAATCAATTAGGAATTGCGTCCTATAATGAGACTACGCGACTGCACTAAACTATTAATATTCCTCTAAATTATAAGCTCCAGCTGAAAAAATAATAAAAATTCTGTTAGCAGTTTGAGCAATAACCATAATTTATTTGCATTCAAATATTTTCATTTAATTTTGATCCGACTGTGGATTACAAAGAATATTTTATTTTTGGTTTATCTTTTTTCTGTTGAATTAATGATACACATACTGTAGAGTATCTTCATCCGAATCAACTTTATTAAACCAACGTGGAAAGACTGGATAACTTTTGCCTACAGGACATTCCCGCATTTCACTTATGGTCATATCCTCTACCGTACCGCATATCATGTTTATTTTTATTCTAGAACTATATTTATCTGCCTTATATATTCCAAGAAGAATCCCACTATACTCCAGTATTGCAAAAACGTTACCATTGGATGTTGATAAAACAATATGTTCTCGGGTTGGTACGGGCGCATATTTATTATATTCTGCTCGCAATTTAATTGGTAAACTGGCAGGAATAACATATCTTCGAAATTCGAATTGCTGGTTCTGATTTGTCTGGGGAATAAGCCGAATATATCCGAGTTTCGAAAGTGCATATCCAAGTACTTCATGAGAAGAAGGCCAGCCCGGAAAAGACCCGGATCTGGCATAAAGAGTAGGCTCCGGAGCAGAAGTAGGGGCGAGTGAATGTTGTATTGAATTGTAATTTGAAGAAGCTCTGAAAAAACTGTTTGGAAAGACTGGTTTCTTTTTGCCTACTGGACAATCCCTTTTTTCATCTGAAGTCAAATTATCAACTGCGCCGCTTATCATATATATCTTAATGCGCGAACGAATTCTGCCTGTCCTATACACTCCAAGAAGAATCCCAGTAGAATCCAATATTGCAAAAACCTCACCATTGGATGTTGATAATACAATATATTCTCGGGATGGCACGGGCACATATTTATTTGGTCCTACTAGATATTTAATCGGCACACCGGCAGGAATAACATATCTTCGGAATTCAAATTGACGGTTTCGATTTTTGCGAGGAATAAGTCGAAGATATCCAAGTTCTTCTATTGTACATCCGAATACTCCATCTGAAGGTGGTCTGCTGGATGGAGAAATGGACCTGGCACGAATAGGAGTCTCCGCTGGAGAAGTGCGGTCAGGTGAATGTTGTCTGCCAGAAGAAGAAGAACCAGGATCACGTTGGCCAATAGGATTCCTTCTAACAGGAAACTTGGACCTGCCATGAAAAGGAGCCATCTCTGGAGGAGTATGATCAGGCGAATGTTGTTGTCGAGCAGCAGCAGAAGAAGAAGAAGGTGGGCCAGGTTTACGTTCGATATTAAGTTTCTCGTCGGTCTGTGAACTGCATTCTGCAAGAAGAAATAGAAGATTCATTTCTTTGCGTTCAGCACGTTTATTCCTAATATCTTTGGTTGAATTCAACTTTTTGTTGCAGAAAGCATCTTTCTGATGATTCAATCAAAATTATGAGTGTATGTTTTCAGTGCGACTCATAGGAACCGACCTGATGAGGATTTATCAGAGCCGGAAAAAAATGCTTATATTTGATGGTATGAACAAAAAGGATCATCGACCCTCATCAAATTCTGCTGCACTCGAACTCAGTCCCGTGAAGAGTCTACCCAGAGCTGAGCTGAGGCAACGCAACGTCACTCTCCCTGCACTCCTCTTTCACTGGGCTGACTTTCTCTCCCATTCAGCAAGGGAAGGAAAGGGGCAAGGTGTCCAGTATGTCATTGCCATTGCTAGTGAGTAGATGTTTGTATATTCAGCGCCAGTGTTCAACAATATGTTTAACTCTACGCTATGTCTAACGCTTCCGAACCAAACATTTTTCATTTAGTTGACGCTTTAAAGGGTGTGCAAATTGATACATACGTGAAAATGAGATGTGTAGGGACAAGAAGGCGCGAAATTTCGGAAGAAGAACAATTCCTTATCAAAATTATGATGTCCTTCCAGAATGGAAGTTTGACAAGAAGCGAGTTCGTTCGTAAAGTGTCGCGCAAATTCTTATTGTCACTTTTGTCGCTATGATGTCTCAAATATGGGTCAGTTAGGATATGAGACGAAAGGACGCCCTTGGCTGTCGATGGCAATGGAGATACGTATGTCACAAAAATAAAAAATGGATATGTAATGGTCACAAAAATAATGTTGGTCAAATCCCTACCTCTTTCCGACGGCCCGTCTCCGCTTGTCTCAAGTGACAGCTGATGTGCATGAAACTCTCCTTTTTTGTCGACAGAATAGCTTATGTCGGCATACAAAAATATCTAACTATATTTGGATAAACTAAAAACAATTGGATTTCAATTATTTATAGTGTTTCTGGCCATACGGATGTTTAAAAACACCTAAACTCTGAGTTAAATATGATAATTCCGATATCGTAACAGACCCATATTTGAGACATCATAGTAAAAAAAGTAACAATAATTTTAAACGTTTTCCTGATCAAATCGCTTCATTTATCGTTCAATTACACATTCCGATAGTTTATTGCTAGAAAAAAAGAATTTTCCAACCAAAAAAGAGGTGACGTCCCTATTCTTCAATCTAACCTAATTGAATTCTAATAAGCAGAATTGGTTTATTTATATAATTGTTTTTAACAAATATAAGCTAACTGATATCATTTTTCCGAATATCTGCATCAACTAAGATTCTAAAGGAAAAAACGGAATAGAACAAACCACAAATTTCAAATTTTTGGACAAAATTTTGCATAACAATTACAATTGTTGATGTTTTATGAACATTGAGACTAAAAGTCATTCTCACGATAATTTGAAGCATTTTCATTCAAAAACAAATTTTTTTAAACAAAAATTACAATATTCGACTATTTTTTTAATGTGGTTTGTTTATAAAATGAGACCACTGGCTGGAACCCAAACTCGTTTTCTTTGCCTTGAAAATAACAGCATGAAGTTATCCCATTCGAAAATAGGACGCGAAAAAAAATACCGTGAAGAGAGAAATCTCTAGTTTTTACAGTATAAATATACAAATGGCTATTAGATGACCATAAGGTGGAAAGGGGGACTTGAGGTTCGCTTCATAGGCCTGAGAAAAAACCATATTCATGCTTGTGTCACATAAACTATAATAAAAATGATAGACATATCACTATATTCACCAATAGAATTGACGATGACCGCCAAAGTGCAAACAAAAGTACAGACCATCCTAATTTTCACAAAGTAGAGAATAAACTGGTTAATGATTCAGTGAATAATTTAGTTAACAACTGTATCTAAGGAATATTCCATTGCATCATAGAAGTACAAATATTTACGTGAGTAACAACGTTGTTAGTGTCAAAAATGTTTCTCAGAGAAATTATCTGATTAAATTTCTAATTAAATTTCTAATTTGTATGGAAATATTATTTCCATACAAATGTTTTGGAATCCTGCGTTTTTGGAGGTGAATTGAAATGCATGCAGAAATACATATTTTTTTTATTCCTAGCGGCTTTCGAATCTGTTTAATTACGTACTGGGGTAAAAATAAAAAACAACGTATGGTAGAGCAAGACATTTCACAGGTGAAGAATTTTTTTTTTAATTCACTTTTACGCATTATTTTGATCTATATTATTCTTATAACTGGAATTTATATGAATGAGAAAGAAGTAGGTGAAGGGAGGATGAGTAGAAGTATGTGAGTGGAATTAGGGGAATTAGAGGATGGAGAAATAAGGAAAGTGATGGTGGTGAGGAGAAGTAGGAGAGGTATGGGAGTAAAATTAGGGGAAGTAAAATACGGATAAGCGAGAGAAGTGTAGGGACTGGAAGAGTGGAATGTGAGGGGTTGAGAAGTAAGAGAAGCGAGCGTTATAGTTGGATTTGAGGGGAGCGAGAGTGGGCAAAGAAGAAGTCAGGAAAGTGAGGAGGTAGAAATTATGAGAAGTGAGGGATGTGAAGAATGTTAGGGGTTGTGATGTAGAGGAGGGAGAAGTCAGAGAACTAAAGATGTTATATTATTATATATTTACCAATAGAATGAAGGACAATGGCACAAACAAGGAATAGAGTACCGACGGTGATCCTCATTTTTTAACTAATCGAGTAGATAAGAGTAAATTTCAGCAGATGATACTGATTCAGCCAGAAAAAGAATTTTCTACAAGATGTTCCCATATATATGCTAATGAGCTTTTCTTATTCCGCGTAGCCAATTTTGATTCGCTGACTCCCCCTTTCTGACCTTCTGCCTCACTGTCCTCGTATATCTGTATGTCATAGAACAAATAGCGGTATCTGAAAAATCATATCGACATACGCTTATAGTTTGAACGAAGGTTCTAGAAAGCAGATCTTTAATCGTCCAATTTTATCTCCCCCAAGGCATCATTATTGCACAAATTAATATGATAAATCCATGTGTTCAATGACTAGGTTTTAAGTGACACAGTAGGAACACGTTTCATTGTTGTCAACTTACAATGTATATAGTTGGTTGAAGATAACATTTTTTTGTAATTTTCCTAATGTCCTAGAAATTTTTATAATTTTCAAATCAAACTTTCGGGCTGGTTTTCGTTTTCAACCCATCCTAACTTTTCGTGTGTTCAGGCCGGGTGGCGAACCCTATACCCGACTCGACGTCAATTTGTACTCCCTCTCGAAAGTAATGTACCGGTTGACTCAACATGAAATTTACGTTTATTCTACGTTTCTTTCGTTTCGTGAAATCACAATAATTCTCTAGATTTTATGTCCCAATATCTTGCTTTGCCAACGTTAAAGTTTGATTTTCAACCAAAAAAGATTTTGTACCAAATGGATACAGTTTTAACCATAAAAGTTAAAATTTTAATTAAATACTTGAATTCTCAACAAAAAATGGATTTTTGACTAATCAGTGTCACTACCAACCAAATAGTTGAACTTTCAAGCAGAAGAAACGAATATCCGTTCCAATAACATTTGAAATGATAAACAAATTATAGAAAATGCAATTCTCATGCCCTGGGAAAAAGTTTGGTTTTACTAAGTGAATTTTACTTCGCTAAAGTAATTGAAAGTCCTGATCATTTGCAAGAATTAATTATTTCTAAAGAAGAGAAAAATTCGTCATTAGGATTTTGGGGAGATGTTACAAGATAGCTACAACATAATAGATCTTATGCTGTCACGATCCCCCAACCAGAATGTCGAAAAGCCCACGAGCCCGGTATGTGGTATCCCAGCAAATACTGAGGACGATGCGTTCATTCTGGTTGGGACAAGGTGCCAGAGAAAAGAAAACCAGCAGAAGCTTTAGCAGGCAATGAAATGGCACCCCCTGAAGTAATGCGAAAGCGGTTCCGGGGGGATTCCTGCCAAGGAGAAAGAGTGATGGTTTTTAGTCGGTCGTTCGTAGCATCACTGTAATGGTCAAATTAAGATCTTGATGTATATTCATATATATTCAGATCATTGTAGTGATGATATGAATATCCCGACACTATCGAGAAGTGCGAATCCTTCTCGGTGTGTGCTAGCACATTTCCACCTTTCCTCGTAAAAAAAAAATAATTTAAAAAAAATGCTGTCACGATGATTCATTATAATAGAATTATATGTTTCGGGTTTCAATCGTGTGGAAAACTACGAATCTTGCGGATGTTTCGTGAACACTTCCTGTGATTGGTCAAAAGCCCCACTGGGGGGATTGGTTGAACTTGATTCTCCAATCAAGTCTTTTTTAAAAATCCCGTAATGAAGGAAGGTCAAATTGGATTGGTATTATATTCATCGTCCCTATTGATGTTAATGGGGTGCTTTAAGATTTTTCTTGCTTCTCTTTGTTTTCTTGGAAAAATATTGTATGCTTTCGCGATAACGCACAGTGGGCTCAAGTGTAAAAGTTCGTGACAAAATCGTAGAACTTTTGACAGGGATGACCTAGAGGGGTGATTTTTTCTAGATTTACAGATTAATGACTACAGAATAGAGAAAAATTCTGAGAAGTGTAAAATGTATATTTAATACCTTCAAAATCTAAGTTTAATTTGACATTTTTGGACAAAAAGTTATATTATTGGAAACTATGGGCGCTCAGATATTATATTATATATGTTGCACATATATTCTAATAGATTTCGTTATGCCGAATCCAAATATGAGTTTAAATCAGGCTAGGACTTTCTGTTCGTCAGAAAAAACTTGATTAAGTTATATTTATTAAGCCTTCATTGCATGAATGATTTGCACTAATCTAAATTTTATTATTTCTCGTATTGAAGGGGTTTTGGTGTAGTCGATTTGGAATATAAAATGAAAATTTCAAAATACGAAATGGCGGATCCAATATGACTGACCAAAGTTGTAAGGCCGAGCTGATATGACTGACAATTCCTCAAGGGAGGGGGGGGGGGGGGTATTCAGGTCGCTGATTTCGAATCTAGTGATGCATGTAGATCATTTCTAAAATTTTAAGAAATTTCGTCAGATTAAATTAAAACCTTCAACACCATACTTATTACATCGAGACGAAAGATCGCTCAGTCGAGATGATCGCCTCGTCTCGATTTCTTCCAAAAATTATCGACATGCATCACTATTCAAATCTAAAGTCAAAATTTCAAAATTCACAATGAAGGATCCAATATGGTGGAAAGTCATTGTGAGAATATAACCGATTTTATTGAAAATCGTAACTTGTGCTTTGTTATTTCATCAATTTCAAATCTATAGTGAAAATTCAACAAGTTTCTCATTTGAATTTTCATTTTTTTTTTTCATTCAGACGATGTTGTTGTCCTTGTGTCATTTCAAGAAAGCTAAGCATGTTAATAGCTCAGCTTGACCAGACTTGATCTTACTAAAGGTGCTAGTTTAAGTAAGGAAACACTCCATGTAGAGATCTTCCATAAGAAGGATATTAACGCACGCAACGAATCTCCTATTTGTATAGTTTCGCAGAAATTTCCATTCCACAGATAGATATTTTTTAAGATTACTTAGCAATTAATTACGTAACATTTATTTGTGTCCTTGATCCAAATCTACAGAGTATGATACTTTGAATGTGGAAAATCTAACCGGAAATTTACCTAGAATTACTATAACTTTTTATGATAACTCTAAGAGGAGATAGTTACAAGCATTAACAGGCTGTTCCAGAAATTATGTTTGTCGGCTTTAATTAATTGTTACCTCCCAAGAGAACCTCCAAGAGAATATTGTTAGCATAAAGAATGATTCGAGCAATGTAAATAAAAATCTGATCATGCGCAGAAAGTAGAAATTCGTATACAAAATAACAGTTTGCATTGAAAATGACCAAAAATAATAATAATAAGCGCCAAAAGGTGAAAAAAGCCAATTTTTCACTCAGGAGCTATTTTTGAAAGGTAATTACTCGATTGAGTTTTATGGCCAATTGGCAAGAAGAATGTTCACGTCCAACTCGATTCATTCAATATCTGAGATTCTGAATAAAATTCACGAGAAAGTTTTTTTTCCCCATGAGAAATACGTGTTAATCTTAATCGGGCTAGCGGAACATCTAAGTATCATTTTTTTAGATTCGAGCAAATTCTGGGACGATATGAATGAAGTTCGAAAAAGGCGATTTTGTGACATTTTCGTCTTCATGCAAACAATAGGAAGATAATCGTTATACTTGTAAACAGGCTAAGTTCCATTCACCAAGGTAACGTATTTACAATACGTTTTTCTCCAAAATTATGAAATTTAAATATTGACACAATTAGTCTATTACAATTTACTTCGCTCGCGCCTCGTGCCTCGGTTTGCAGAAAATATTTGTTCAATTTTTAATTAATATTAATCAGCAGAAGTTCACTCTGAGACGATCGATCCGTCTGACGTAGACACTTCAGGAATGGCTCCTATAGACCTGGAACTTGGGGTCTCCGAGGCAATTATGAAAGCAGTTTCTCAGGGTCTTGTTGCTGGACTCAAAATACTGACATCTCTTTTTGAGACATTTAAAACTAATCAAGAAACCTTCAATGCTTCACTTGAGGCCTCAGTCAACCAAATCAAGGAGGACCTCGCCACCAATGCATGTCGGATAAGTACTCTAGAAACGACTGTAGCATCGAACGTGTCAGATATACAGGTTCTACAAGAGGACACTAAGCATCTCACGAAAAGCGAACTGACTCAGGCCTCACAGCTTTCCTAGCCCGAGCGTGAATGTCACTCTCTCGAACAGGCTGCCCTCGTCAACACACTCGAGATACACGGTTTACCTCAGAAACCTTTGGAAAATCTTTCGGAAATAATGGGCCAGATAGCTAATGCTCTTGGTGTACCCCTTGTCAATGATAGTCTCCTAAATATATATGTATAGATTCAATCGAACTGAATCAAATCCAGAACTCACCCAACGACCGCCAATCATTGTCACAAAATTCAAGGAGCAGCAGACATGTGCCACTATTATTGAGAAAAGAAAGAAGAACCTTGACTTCTCGACAAGCTCAATTAGTTGGACTGATCAGGAGAATAATATCCTCTATATTAGAGAATCCGTCACTCTGTATTTTGGTCAGATATGCATACAAAGGGGCGTTTGAGCTGAGGAGGAATAATAAAATCAAATACTTATGGATCAGCGGCGGGAAAATCTTCTGTAGAAAGGAGGACGGCTCAAGGAGAGTTATTCTCACCCACCAACAGGATCTCCACTTGCTACGATAGCAATCATTGTGTTTACAGCTGATTTTTTTGCATATGCATATCTTCTGTCATTAGCACATTTTCCTTTCTCCTACTTATTGAGGTTATATTATATTTTAGTGGAATGTCTTCCATTCTAATATGCACAACTCTACGGATATCCGGATATCGATTTACAAAATTATCTCAACTTTTGTTGAGAATTTGTCTAGTAATCCATTCCACTGGTGTTCATTACCGATTTTCTAATTTGAATTGTAATTACTTAGTTTGGGGTGTGTTGATAATGGTTCTTTGTCACAGTCGGTTTTTACTTGTGCTGCCTGAGCTTTTTATTTTAGAATTGTTCATGTATAAAATGTTGCTCTTAATATATCCATGGATACCTTAAGCATCTGTCATGTGAACGCCCAGTCTCTCTTGATACATTTTCCAGAATTCAAGCTTTTCTACAGTACATGCTCCTACCATATAATAGCTGTTCCTGAGTCCTGGTTGACCTCCTGGTTAACAAATATACCCTCTAGCCTCGTTCCAATTGACAGCTATTCGCTATTTCTAAGAGACAGAGATGGAGAAGGGGTGGTGGAGTTTGTCTTTTTCTGCATGATAGTCTATGGCACAGGGCTTGAATCGGGAATTTTTTCACTTATTCCTAACTTTAATAACATTACCCTTACTGGAGATTTTAACACTAATTTAATTATCGCTTCCAATCATTCTAAATATCTAACATCTTTGGTGTACTCTTCGGGACTCTCGATTGTACCTTATGATTCTACTCACCACACTGCTCGTTCCAGTACTCGTATTGACTTAATGATTTTACACTATATTGATAAGGTTGTCTTCATGTTTTTTATATTTTCCACTTGCAGCTTTTAAATTACTGCAAATGGAGCTGACTTGACGCTAGCGTCATCTGTTTTCAGTAACAACTCATAGACTGGTGGATTGTTAGCACGGATACAAACCCAAATCGTCTTTTGGTAAATGAATAATCATTGTTTTAACAGCAATTAGCTAGGAAGACAAACGTGTTATAGAAGCCATGAAAACAGTGCCTTACAGCCTCATATGCCGTAAAAGTATTCTACATAGCCTTATATAACGTATGACATATCCCTATAGTTCTAGAATTCGAGGGTAGATCACATTTCCAATATCGACGGCTCTGGAAATTTGTTGCAGGCAATAGCCCTACGTTTACCATATCTCATAGAAACTTCAATCGATCTTTCTGGAATGTAAGTAGAGTAGAAGTAATGAAGTATTGAAGGAGCACCAGGTTTCCGTGACTTCAGTCTATCGTCGATCGCAGTGCAAAGTGAGTCATCTGTCGATTGTTCTACTAAAAATAGAGAAAAAAATATCTTCGGTGAAAAAAGGTCACAAAATGATCAACTCGGTTGGCCCGTATGGATGGGATCATACTTACGAAACCACTGTCTGACCTGAACCTTGAGAAGAAGTATACGGTTTCCAAATTTCGTAAAGTTCAAATCAAGTATGGTACCAGGATTGTGGCTGAGCTGGAAAACCAGTTTGCATTATTCCAACCTAGCAGAATCGTGTCAGTTTTCGAGGATACTATGTGCGAAGATGCGTTTGCGAAGATGCAGGAAACAACCAAGAATGAAAAACTCTGTTCCTACTACTTCGGAGGAACCTGAAATCTTTTCGAATTCAAGTATGTACAATAATAATCTTTTTCTGTAAATTTTGTGTACTACAAATTTTCGAATAATAAGAATAAATAAAAATGGCGAAGGAAAAAAACTGTGTCATCTTTTTTCTTTGAAAATGTAATTGATTGGTTGAATATTACACGTTCCAGTTAACTATGTATTTGATTTCGCCCCACTGTGTCTGCCATTGCGCGTGGATGATGAGGCAAAATAATGAAAATTCTCTTAGCCGTTTGGGCAATAACCACGATATATTTTCATTTATATATTTTTATTTAATTCAGATCCGACTGCGGATTACAAAGAATATATTATTTAAGTTTAACTTTTTTCTATTGAATTAATGATACACATGCTGTAGAGTATCTTCATTTGAATCCACTTTATTAAACCAACGTGGAAAGATTGGAAAATTGCTGCCTACAGGACATTCCCTCATTTCAATTACGGTCATATCGTCAACTGCACCGCTTATCATGTTTATTTTTATTCTCGAATGATATCCATCTGCCTTATATATTCCACGAAGAATCCCAGTATACTCCAGGATTGCAAAAACGTCACCACTGGATGTTGATAAAACAATATGTTCTTGGATTGGCACGGGCTCATATCTATTCCCTCTTGCTCGAAAGAAAATTTTTAAAAAGGTAGGAATAACATATCTTCGAAATTCGAATTGCCGGTTCTAATTTATCTGGGGAATAAGCCGAATATATCCGAGTTTTGAAAGTGCATACCCAAGTACTTCGTGAGAAGAAGGCCAGCCCGGAGGAGACCCGGAATTGGCATGAAGAGTAGGCTCCTGAGCAGAAGTGGGGGCGAGTGAATTTTGAATTGAATTGTAAGTTGCAGAAGCTCTATAAAAATTGTTTGGGAAGACTGGTTTGTTTTTGCCTACTGGACAATCCTTTTTTTCATCTTGAGTCAAATTACCAACTGCGCCGCTCATCATGTTTATTTTTATGCGCGAATGACATCTATCTGACCTATAGATTCCAAGAAGAATCCCAGTAAAATCCAATATTGCAAAAACCTCACCATTAGATGTTGATAATACAATATATTCTTGGGTTGGCACGGGCACATATACATACAGTAGTACTCGCAATCTAATTGGCATACCGGCAGGAATAACATATCTTCGAAATTCGAATTGCTGGTTTGGATTTTTGCGAGGAATAAGTCGAACATATCCAAGTTGTTCTATTGTACATCCGAATACTCCATCTGAAGGTGGCCTGCCGGGTGGAGAAATGGACCTGACACGAAGAGGAGCCTCCGCTGGAGAAGTGCGGTCAGGTAAATGTTGTCTGGCAGAAGAAGAAGAACCAGGATTATGTTCGCCAATAGGATTCCTGCTAGCAGGAAACCTGGACCTACGACGAAAAGGAGCGTCTTTCGGAGGAGTCCGATCAGGCAAATGTTGTTGTGGAGCAGCAGCAGAAGAAGAAGGGCCAGGATTACGTTCACTATTAGGTTTCTCGTCGGGCTGTGTACTGCATTCTGCAAGAAGAAATAGAAGATTAATTTTTTTGTTCGGCACGTTTATTTCTAATATCTTTTGTTGAATTCAAATGTTTTTCGCAGAAAGCATCTTTCTGATGATTCAATCAATATTATTAGTGTATGTTTTCAGTGCGATTAGTAGGAACCGAACTTAAGGGAATAATTAAGAGTTGGAAAACGAGATTCCAATTTTTAGCTGCGCGGTCGAATATTTTGGTCTCGTATTTTGCATACCTTATCTAAATATTAGTCTGTTTTGCCGGCCAGGGCCGGTTCTTAAAAAAAAATGGTAACATTTAATGTTAGAACCAAAATGAAAAGAACAATAGAATGAAATTGCTGTGACGCTCAATGTGACTCAGTGTAAAGAGTCTTCCCGGATATGTGCTGAGTCAACGTGACACTTCCTGCACTCCTCTTTCACTTGGCTGACTTTCTCTCCCTTCCAGCAAGGGACGGAAAGAGACAACATGACCAGTATCTCATTGTCATTGCTAGCGAGTAGACGTTTCTATATTCACAGTCAGTGTTTGACACTATGTTCAACACTGCGATATGCTTAACACTTCCATGCCAAACATTTTTCATTTTGTTGACGCTTTTAAGCGAGCACAGGTTTGTTAATTAATGAGTTACTGGAAAATAGCAAGCTTTTTTAAAGAATGTATTTCAGTCCACAATAATTCATTTAACAATGATGTCAGAAATATTTAGTGCAAGTCAGTGTAAAGAAAAAATTGTGGGTAACAGTTGGAGCGAGAGAGAGGTTTGACACCTTCAAGCATCTCTCTTTCACTTACGCGGGCTCAGTCTCTCCTTCGAAAGAAGGAACATAAGAGAGAGCGCCGCTGGACTGAATTTGGGACTGAGTTTGAGTACTGACACGCCCGCGCCCCTCAATTCTGATCATGGGACTGAGGTCGAGTGCCGGCGTCCAACTCACGAGAATTAGTTTATTTATATAATTGGATAAAAGTGAAAAAAAAAGATTCATGAACATCGGGTAATATTTGCAGTAATAGTGGAAATGTTGAAGTGCACACTATCGTATACCCAGATACACCGCAAAGTGGTAGGAAACACATTTCTTTCGTTCAAAAAAGTCTACATAATTGCATTTTGTAATTAGTATAAACAAATGACTAGATGAGGTATAAATTGAAATTTATTGAATTTAATTTATTCAACAAAAAAAAGCAAAGTATTATTTTAGGGCTAGTTTCAGGCATTTTAATAAGACTGAGAAAAATTAGTCTGAAGTGGTACTAAAATGAGACCGTAAAAAGAGAAATCTCTACTTTTCACAATGTGAATATACAAATGGCTATCATATGATATAAGGTGGAAAGGGGGACTTTAGGTTCGCTCCATAGGCCTGAGAAATATCCGTATTCATGTTTGTGTAACATAAACTATGATAAAAGTGATAGGGATATTACTACATTCACAAAAGAATTAACGATGACAGCCAAAGTTAAAACAAAAGTACAGACCATGCTCATTTTCGCAAAGTAGTGAATAAACTGATTAATGCTTAAGTGAATAATTGGTTAATAACTGTATCTAAGGAATATTCCATTGCATAATAAGAGTACAAATATATACACAAGTAGCCGTTATCTCACGTATATGTGAGGTATTGATTTTATGTACAAATTGAGTGTCGCCAAATTCGTCAAGATTCGACGTTTTTGGACTTACCCACGGAGGAGTGACATGGATGAGTGATTGTTTTTACTTTGGTTTCTGTCTGTCGTCGTTGTCTATCAACACAACAACTTTCGCAGGAATTATCTGATTGAAGAATCTGATTAAATTATTCGATTGAATTTCTGAATAAGTTTCTGGTGATGGGATTGGGCGAGTGTAATGTGAGAGGTTGGGAACTTGGAGAAGCGCGTGTATTTGTTGGATGTGGGGGGAGCGGAAGAAGAGAAAGAAGAAGTCAGCTAAGTGAGGAGGTGGAAAGTATGAGAAGTTTGGATAGGAAGAATATCAGGGATTGTAATTTAAATGTGGGAGAAGGAAGAGAAGTAATGATGTTATATTATTATATATTTACCAATAGAATCAAGGAAAACGGCAAAAGCAAGGAATAGAATGCTGACCGTTACCCTCATTTTTCACTAGTCGACTAGATGAGAGTAGATGACAGTAGCTGATGCTGATGTAGCATGAAAAGGAATTTTCTACAAGATGTTTCCATATATATACTGATGGGTTTTCGCATTCCACGTAGCTAATTTTCATTTGCCGACTCCCCCTTTCTAACCTTCAGCCTCACTCGCCCAAAAAAATATATACGTCGTATACGGACATCCGCTAGTCACAATCTTACTGGATATCGTAAATTAAAGCTTCGAGACAAACACTGACTCATTTAAAAATGAAGTTTCATAGAGATTTTTTGGTGCACGTCCTTGTAAACCTGCATGTCATAGAACAAATAGCTGTATCTAGAAAGTTATATCGACATACGCACATAGCAGAAATGAATATGATGAAATCATGTGATATCGTTTATCTATTTTTTTTAATGAACCAAATATCAGAAGTGTGACTGGATAGATTTTAAGCAACACATTATGAAGACGTTTCATTTTTGTCAACTTATAATGTATGTAGTCGGTAGAAGATAAAATTGTTCGTAATTTCCCCGTTGTCCTATACATTTTTATAATTTTCAAATTAAACATTTGGGCCTTAGAGCCCAAAATGCTCTTATTCAAGAGGGAAGGTGGTGATTTTCCACAAAATAGAAAAATAATAGAGAAATAAATTCTTTCAAATACCACTAATGTCGATACAATATGCAATTCAATATGGAATGCTTTAAATTCTTCAGATTCCATGTCACAATATTTTGTATTGCAAACAAAAAAGTCTAATTTTCAACCAACAAAGATTTTCTACCACGAGGATGAATGTTTAACACAAAAAGTCAAATTTTCAATCAAATATTTGAATTCTCAACAAAAAATGGATTTTTAACTAATCTGTGTTATTAGCAACCAATTAGTTGAACTATCAAGCAGAAGAATCGAATATACGTTGTAATAACATTAAAAATGATTAACGAAGTATAGAAAATGCAATACTCATGCACTGAAAAAAGTTTGCTCTTACTAAGTGAATTTCACTTGGCTGAAGTAATTTAAAGTTCTGATCATTTGCAAAACTTTGAATTGAAAAAAAATGATTTTTTGCACCACAGTGGGGAAAAGTACATTTTTTGGTTCAAAATACGATTCCTGCTGAATCTGTGGACCGATTTAGATATTTTTTTTTTTTTTGAAGCTGAGAAAATTCCGAAGAGAATTGTCGAGGCCCATTTTTGAAAAAGATCTCCAGTCTTTTTATAAATAAACAAATATATGGTAAAAAAATGACGAAGGAGTCCGATATGCGTCGAGCATCAGAAAAAAATTATTAACCATTTTTTAAAGTAATTTTTACATTCTCATCTAGAGAAGGTATCATATTTGTGTAAAATTTGCCCCCCCCCCGGTTTTTGTCAAAAGTCCACGTTTTGAGAACCCCGGAACCCAAAAAACAGGTTTTTAAGAATGTGTATGTCTGGTTGTCTGTTAGTCTGTTAGGCTGTCTGTAGATTTTCAGTTTGTTAGCATGATAACTTTCGAAAGAATTGATCGATTCGATTGTCCCTTGGTATACTATTTTAGTCTCCTAAGCTGAAGGTCAAGTTCGTTAGCCAGTCATTTTGGATAGAAATTAAACAAATATTGTTCGTAAAAAACAAGAGTTATTGGCTCCTCGTTTAGAGGTAGGCCGGGATTTGACAGATCGGAACATGGGAACCTTCGTGGGTTATAATGAAGGTAGGAATCAGAGGATTGTTTATCATAGCGTGCTACGCCCCAGTTGACAGTGATCAGAGAGATGTCAAAGACATATTCTGGGACACTTTGAATGATACAATCAGTAGTTGCGATCATGGTGCAAGAATCATTCTGCTAGGAGATATGAACGGATGGGTCGGTGTCCAACGTCAGGGTACAGATACAGAAAGGGTGCTAAGTAATTCTGGGGACCCAACCAGAAAAAATTGTAACAGGGAAAAATTAGTTAGCTTATGCTAAGAAAAGGGCCTATTTATTACAAATACTTGGCTTATACATAGAATGATCCACATGTACACCTGGCGTATAGAAGAAAGCCACAGTATAATTGACTTCGTCATTGCGGATGAAAGACTAAGAGAACTAGTCAAAGATACGAGAGCCTTAAGGGGCTCTGAATGCAATACTGACCATCAACTTCTAGTCTCCAAAATAAACTTAGGACGGGGATGGAGAAAAACGAGTACCAAACAAACGAAACCAACGCGAAACATGATTGAAAATGTACAGAAACCGGAAGTGCGGATAGATTTTCAGAATGAGTTAAACGAACGCATAGATAGGGCAACTTGAGAAGCGCTTATAAGCAATAAAGGTATCGAGGGCGCATGGACTATGCTACGGGATGTCATTGTTAAAACTGCGACAATTAACGTGAATAAAAAAAATCATAATGTTTGAAGCAAAAGGTGATAAAACAATGTGAAACATTGTCCTAAGTGACGAGAAATTAGAAGAAGTTGATAAGTGTATATATCTAGGTAGCCCATTCACTAGCGGCGGAAAGATAGATGGGGAGATAGATAGACGCATAAACGAGGGTCCGAAGGTTGTCGGTAGAGCAGGGTAGAGCGAGACATGGACCTGTTAAGAAAAGAATAAGGTTGAAATTAACGAGATTGGCATGCTACCTCTGCGCTCAATTTGTACCACAATTTATACTCCTATACCACAAGAATGTGGTACTGGAGAGACACTAGTTGACATTTGGGAAAGAAATATCAGTTAAGGTGGTTCGGACATCTTGAAAGAATGAAAGATGAACGACTGACCAAACAATTGTATAAAGGTGAAGTATACTTAAGAATGCCCAGAAGTAGACCGCCAAAAGAATGGTTAGAATCTGTTAATGAGGCATTAATCCGAAGAGACATAAGAAGCCACAGAAACACGAGAGCTTGCATATAAAATTAAAAAAAGCTACAACTTTCTTCCTGGCGGGAAATATGAGCAAAGCAATTCTACGTCTACATGTTGTCTTAAATAATTAAAATTGGTAATTTTTTTTAAAAGTCTCTAGGGATCTTCCCACTCCCGGCGAAATAATGTTATGGGCCCTTATTTGATTTGGCAGCTTAATGAACGTAGGACCAACCATTCACATACGACCCAAAATTGACATAAAGACATGAAAAGGAAAGAACAGAAAATAAAATATAGTTGAAGGTTTAACTAAGAAGCAGGATGTCTTCATCTTGAACTTAGAATTATATTTAATTTTAAAGTTGGATTGATTTATTTAATCACTCTGACTGCCATTTAGCTGATTTCCCGAATTCAACTGATTAGTTTCAGCGTTCGATCTTTTTGATCTCATCTTTCGAGAGTTTCCTTCGCCATCCGATTTTGATGAAGAGCGTACTTTTGCAGCTTTCAAGGTGATGTCATTCACAATTTGCTTCTTACTTTTTATATTTTTTTCGTTCTTAGCCACCTTTTTTGCTGCATCTTCAGAATAGTGCGTAAAAGCAAATTCGATGGTTCATTGTGAAGAAAAGTGTTCAGGTTCAACTCGATTCACATTATATGTCAGATTCTGAATAAAGTTTACGAAAACGTTTTTTTTTTTTCGAATGAGAACGCATTCTTTTTATATTTGAGAAAATTTTGGGGCGATATGGATGAAGATCGAAACAGTCGATTTTGCAACATTTTCGTCTTCATTCAACCACTAGGAAGGTAATCGTGATACTTGTAAACAGGCCACGTTCCATACACCAAGGTAACATATTTACAAGAGATTTTTCTCCAAAATGATGTAATTCAAATATTTACACACTTAATCTATTTTAACTTGCTTTTCTCGCACCTTGTGCCTCGGCTTGCAGAAAATATTTGTTTAATTGCTGAATAATTTTAATCAACAGGAGCTCGTTCCATTCCTTCAATATATTTTCAGCTTTTCCATTCTTCACATTTTTATTGAAATTTAATTAATTTAAATATAATATTTTTTCGATGAAAATTCAACTATATTTTTTAATCTTAGTTTTTCTGATTTAAAAAGTCATCTGTTTTAGTGGAAAATTAGTCTTTCTTCGATGAAAATGCAACTGTTTAATTAAAAATAAAATAATTGTTTTAAAAAGGCATCCCTTTTGTATGAAAATTCAACTGTTCTTATAGGAAGTTCGTCTTTTTGAGTTGAAAATTCAAATACCTTCGTAGAGAATTTACTTCTTATTTAAATCGTTTTTTTTTAAATTTTTTTTGAACCACTTTGTTAAAAAATAATTTTTTCGCTGAAGATTCATATTTTTATTTAAAAATTAATCTCTTTGGTTAAAGTTTGACTATTTAATTGAGAACTGATTTTTCATAATTGAAAATTTAACTGCGTGGGTAAAAGTTGAGCTATTCTTTTGAATTTGTTTTTAATGAAGCTTTACCTCTTTGGTCTAAATTTTAACTATTTTGTTGAAAATTAATTTTTTTGCTGAAAATTCCTATTTTACTGTTTGAAAATTCAATGTTTCTACAGAAAATTCGTCTTTTGGCTTTCAGGATCAAAAATTCAGGTAAACTTTTTTTTCTTTCATCACTGAGAAATCTTTTTATTTGTTGAAAATTCGTCTTTTTAGTTTTGAAATTAATTTTTTTTCAATTACATTTCATCCTTCTAGGTTGAACTATCAACTATGAAACTTTTTTGTTACGAATTTTCTTTTAAGGTTGAAAATTGAACTATTTCTTTGAAAATTCAATTGTTTTGTAGAGAATTTAATTATCTTGTAGAAAATTTAAGTATTTTCTTAAGAAGTCATCTCTTATCGTAAAAAAGTCACTTTTTTTGTTTAAAAGAAATAAATTTCAAAATTTTTGATTTGTATATGTATGTTAATGGGATTTTATTGTTAATGGTTATAGAAAAAAAATTGGTCGATGAAAAATCATAGAATACCGGTCCGGACCGATATGAGTTCTCTGAAAGAACACATTGTGTGGTATTCATATTAAGCATCTACATTTAGAATTAGGCTAATTATATTTCCTGAAGAAGATCAATAAATTCTATCACTTATATCCAGAAAACAATAATTTTCCACGATTTTAAGATAATATAAGTGTGTACAAAATTGAACTCTACAGAATTTAATATGAATTCAAAATGCGAGAGAGAGAGGGGGGGGGGAGATGAAGACGGAGAGAGAGAGAAGGAGAGAGAGATGGAGAAGGAGAGATGGGCAAAGAGAGAGACTGAAGGGCTCCTTTCTGTGGGTGAAGAAAAGCTAGCCTTCGGTCTGTGCCATAAGACACAACGTGTGTGTCGCAGGCCTGCGTTACACTATGCAGTCGTGATTTCATTCGAATCAGGCGCGACTCCCCATATCGAGGTCTAAGCTGTTTACACAGCAGTAATTGAAATTCTGTTATCAGTTAGGGCAATATGGTGTTTTCAAAAAACTCGCGCCTGAAAACTAAAAATCATGTAACTCTCTGAATTTGGAATATTCAAAGAAAAAAAATTTGAATGGCCTTGTGGGGATTATCAAAAGATAAAACAAAAGAAGCCTTGATAAATATATTACATTTACATTTGAATATTTGTATTTAATTTTGATCCGACTACGGATTACGAAGTATATTATATTGTAGGTAATCTTTTTTCTATTGAATTAATGATACACATACTGTAGAGTATCTTCATTGGAAGCAACTTCCTTAAAACAGCGTGGAGAGATTGAGTACTGCCTGCCCACAGGACATTCCCTCATTTCACTTACGGTCATATCGTCCACTGTACCGCCTATCATGTTTATCTTCATTCTCGAACAATATTTATCTGCCTTATATATCCCAAGCTGAATCTCACAATACTTCAGTATTGCAAAAACTTTACCATTGGATGTTGATAAAACAATATGTTCTCGCGTTGGTACGGGCACATATCTATTATATTCTACTCGCAATTTAATTGGTAAACCGGCCGGAATAACATATCTTCGAAATTCGAATTGCCGGTTCTGATTTGTCTGGGGAATAAGCCGAATGTTACCAAGTTTTGCAAGTGCATATCCCAGTACTTCATCGGGAAAAGGCAGAATCAGGTCTGGCAGAAGAAGAAGAAGAAGAACTAGGATTGCTTTCGACATCGGGATTCCGTTCACACTGTAATGAATCATAATTTGCAGAAGCTTCAATAAAACCTCTTGAGAAGATTGCTTGACATCTGCCTACTGGACAATCCCTTTTTTCATCCGGAGTCAAATTATCAACTGCGCCGCTTATCATATTTATTTTTATTGGCGACTTATTTTTATCTGTCCTATAAAGTCCACGAAGAGTCCCACTATAATCCAATATTGCAAAAAGTTCCCCATTGGATGTTGATAATACAATATATTCTCGGATTGGCACGGGCACATATCTGTGTTGTTCTACTAGAAATTTAATTGGCAAACCGGAAGGAATGACGTATCTTTAAAATTTAAATTGCAGGTTTCGATTTGTGCGAGGAATAAGCCGAATGTATCCAAGTTCTTCTATTGTACATCCAAGTACTCGATCGAAAGGAGGAGGAGATATCGGGTCAGGTGAATCTTGTCTGGCGGAGGAAGAAGAACTAGGATTAAGTTCGACTTTGGGATTCCGTTCACACAGTAGTGAATCGTAGTGATGCATATCGATCATTTTGAAATTTTCAAAAAATCTCGTCAGATGTAATTGAAACCTTGAACACCATACTCATCACACCGAGACGAACGATCACTCAGTCGAGATGATCGTATCGTCTCGATTGACTTTTTTCATTGCGAATTCTTGATCTCCATTACATTTCAGTTCCATCAGACTATGTTTTAAGCAAATCTCGATTTTGTCCAAAAATGATCGCTATGCATCACTAGTGAATCGTAATTTGCAGAAACTTTAATAAAACTCTTTGAGAAGATTGCTTGACTTTGGCCTAATGGACAATCCCTTTTTTCATCTGGAGTTAAATTATCAACAGCGCCAGTTATCATATTTATTTTGATTCGTGAACTATATTCATCTTTCCTGTGAATTCCACGAAGAGTCCCACTATAATCCAATATCGCAAGAATGTCATCTTTGGATGTTGATAATACGATATATTCTCGGGTTGGCACAGGCTCATATCTATTTTGTTTTGGTCGGAATTTTATTGGCATACCGGCAGGAATAACGTATCTTCCAAACTCAAATTGCCGGTTTCCATTTGTGCGAGGAATAAGCCGAACATATCCAAGTTCTTCTATCGTACATCAAGTATTCGCCCTGAAGGAAGCCTGCCCAGAGGTGAAATGGATCTGGCACAAAGTGGAGGTTCCTGAGGAGATGTTCGGTTAGGTGAATGTTGTCTCGCAGAAGAGGAACCACGATTACGTTCGCCAGTAAGACTCCTGCTAGCAGGAAACCCGGATCTGCCACGAAAAGGATTCTCCCCCAGAGAAGTCCGGGCAGGCAAATGTTGTTTTCGAGCAGCAGAAGAAGAAGGAGGGCCAGAATTACGTTCGCTATTAGGTTTCTCGTCGGACTGGGAACTGCATTGTGCAAGAAGAAATGAGAGATTACTTTTCTTTTTGTTCAGCACATTTATATCTAATGTCTTGAGCTGAATTCAACGTTTGTTCGCAGAAAGCATCATTTTAAATAAGCCAAATGTCACGTCCCGCGACTTTTATAATAATAATATATAATTATAAACAATATATTATTATTACATAACATTCATATTCAATAGTTTATGACTATATAACATTTATATTCAATTGATTATAACTACATAACATTTATATTAACTAATAAAACAACAAGCTGAAATATCATATCCAATATCCAATTATTATTGTCAAAATCATATTATATACAAACCCGACATTGTTAAAATCATTCGTGAAGAACGGATTTGTAACGAACAAAGCAATGGACCAAGATGAGTTGTACGCATCAATTTTTCGCACAACAAACAGGCACACGCTAATCAAAAATACATAAATTAATCAACAAGGCAACCAGAAAAGCTAGCTGCATTTTGTTTCCCATACGCTTACAAAATGCTGGTACCTATAGCACTTACATAGCACAGTAAACGAAAATAAGCGATACATATAAAAATCTCGCCTATTCAACACAAGAAATGGGCACATAATAATCAAAGGACCATAAATTAATCAGCGAATTAACCATGAGAACTAGCCACATCTTCAAATCCTATACACCTTCAAATGCTGGTACCTACAGCACATATACAGTACATTAAACTAAAATGAGCGGGCTACATAAATTTGCAGAACTAACACAGCCATAAAACACACATTAATTGAAGAGCTATAAATTAATCAGCAAGCCAACCTTACGAACAGACCAGATTCTCAACCCCATACGTTTACAAAATGCTGGTACCTATACTACTCATCTACATGATTTAAGCATCTTGACCTACTTATGCCTATGCAAGGGACACCAGCATCTTCGATACAAAAGCAATAAATATCCCAATCAAGGTGACAGTTGTAGGAGGGTGAACCTCTGACAAAGAAGACACGCAAACCTTATGCCCCTCTACATAATAGAATATCTCAGCCTTTGTCATCTAGGAAGGGATACCATATATTTGGTAACTGTCCCATTCTCCATATTTGGGCACATTACGATTCCTCATCACTGATTGGCTATCCTATCAATTATCCCTTTGGACTAGGAAGGGATATAGTGCATCCTAGCTACTGCGACACTTTCCGTATATGGGCATACATACAAATCTCGATGCCCATTGGATAATTAAATCCCTACCACTCATTTACACAATTAATTATCAACGATGATTGGAACCATGATGAATCCCTACTTCTAATACCACTCACCCCTACGGGAATCTTAGGAGGGATCTCATGAATAAATACAGCAGATTTGGAAGCAGGAAGTCAGTTTAGGGACTTTAACGAGTCTGCACAGTTTTTAGGAAGTTCAACCAGTCTACCTAGTTTAGACTCTCCACCATTAAAGAACCACACCCAGTACTACAATCAAATTCGTAGAAACCCTAAAACTCCGGTCCCAAATACTCGGCCCGTCAAAATCTTCTTCAAATCTAACTTCTGTGCGGGAGCGTCACATCGAGACACAATAAACCACCTGTAACAAAGAAGCGAGGGAGGCCCAGATCCACTGACCTGGTCAGCGCAGCCTCCATTCTTGTATACTCACCCCCTACGGGTCCCACAAAAAGCTCCGGCCAGAGGGTACAACACATCAACCACACATAAGTGGACTAAAACTAAACGAGAAGAGGCAAGCCGTAGTTATCCTCATCCCAGTTTTTTAATTTACATTAAAATCTAAAACGAGGAACCATCTTTATTTAATAAAATATAAGGTAAGTTATGTTGATTAAGACGTAACACAAATAAAGAATTGAATTTCAATTATTTCAACATCCCATAAAGGAGATTTGAGATCCAAAACCTTCAAGTTGAAATTATTAAGGCTCACCGTTTCCGAATTTAGCTTAACGCATTGTTTCATTCTTAGGATATCTTTTGAATTCTCTAAATTCTCCTGGAATTCTTTTGAATTCAAAAAAACATTAGACATATTGTTAATATACGTTAGTCACTCTTAATTAGTTTCAGTCACACTTTAGGTTAAAAATTATTATCGCAGGGAACTGTTATTTAAAAACAAGATCCAATTTGCAAATCACGTTTACACTTGATTTAAGTTTTGTCTCTTTATTGACTTTCATTTTCTATTTGTAAATATATTAAAAATGCAGGTATTGATATATATATATATGATAATAATGATGACTATATGTAATATACAATATACTAGCTGTTATCCACGGTAATTTGCATTTGATGACCCTGTCACCCCTCCTCCCGCCTTCACCTCATTTGAGACTACCGTTTAAACATGTAGGGTTGTTTGGAAGGTGAAAATGCTACTTTTACAACATGTAGGAATTTGTCAGGAATTTATATGTGCCGCAGTGCACTCTTTGCATCCCCCCCCCCTGACACTTTTACGGCCTATCTGCGAGTCCAATGAATATGTGTGCATGATTTGCTGCCGATTGATAAAAACTATGGATTCGCATAGGCACCATAGGTTTTAGGCCACTTGATTTTATATATTAGATAATAATATATAATATAATAATACATATATACATATAGAGTTATCTCCTTCTATATAACCATCATTGTAAATAATAAAATTGCAATTTTTCAATCAATTTTTAAGGAAATCCATCATCTCTCTTTCTCGATTTACATTACAAATTTTTTTTATTTTCGACTTTTTGGTAGGAGAAGCTTTTGCAGGTGTAAAATGCAACTATTTGATAAGTAATTAAGAAATTATTGCTCAAAAGTAATTAATTTTGTTATTAATTTCGTTGG
>CAKNXH010001879.1:0-63869 GCA_932178445.1 Andricus quercusramuli | reverse complement strand
ATAGAGAAGCAATCGAAATCTTGAAACACCCTAATAACATCAATAGGTACAATGGATGTAATATCAATCCGATTTGGCTTTCCGTCCGTCCCCGAGAGATTCTGTAATTTCAAGTGTAGAACCTGCCTGATTTGAAATGGATTCGGTCTGTATCGTCTGTAGTCTTTCGTGAATTATATTTTCAAAATTTTTCAGTATTTTACTTATAAAATTAATAAATAATATCGGATAACACGTTTTCATGTTCCACTACACATTTTCGATAGAAGAACGTATTTTTTCATCAGAATATTACCTTGGAATCGAATACTCGATAATGATAACATAATTTTATTTGATATCATAATTTTTTATAACAAATTACATTACTTATGAATCGTTCTTCGCTTGCACACACTCCTGCGAATCGAATCCAAAAGATAATAAAAGTCGGAAAGTTGTTTACCAAATGATAGACGAAAAAAAAAGAATCAACATTTGTTTATTATTTGCATTGATGTAAAATTTTGAACAATAACAATTCAAAAGTCGCTACGCGACTGCACTAAACAATTATTATCCCCGTAGAGTATACGCTGTAGCTAAAAAATAATTTAAATTCTGTTGGCAGTTAGGGCGATGTAGAGTTTTCAAAAATCTCGCGCCTGAAAACTCAAAATCATGTAACTCTCTGAATTTGGAATATTCGAAGAAAAAAAATTGGAATGGCCTTGTGGGAATTAGCAAAAGATAAAACAAAAAAAGCCTTGATAACTATAATATATTTACATTTAAATCTTTTTATTTAATTTTGATTCGACTACGGATTCCGAAGGATATTATATTTTAGTTTATTTTTTTTCTATTGCATTAATGATACACATGCTGTAGAGTATCCTGACTGGAAGTAACTTCTTTATACCAGCGTGAAGAGATTGGATAATGTGAGCCTACAGGACATTCCCTCATTTCAATTACGGTCATATCGTCAACCGCACCGCCTATCATGTTTATTTTTACTCTCGAACTATATCCATCTGCCTTATATATTCCAAGAAGAATCCCACTATATTCCAGTATTGCAAAAACGTCACCATTGGATGTTGATAAAACAATATGTTCTCGGGTTGGTACGGGCACATATTTATTCTTTTCTGCTCGTAATGTAATTGGTAAACCGGCAGGAATAACGTATCTTCGAAATTCGAATTGCCGGTTCTGATTTGACTGGGGAATAAGCCGAATGTATCCAAGTTTTGCAAGTGCATATCCCAGGACTTCATCAGGAAATGGCCTGCCCGTAGAAGAACTAGACTGTCTGGCAGAAGAAGAAGAACTAGGATTACGTTCGACATTGGGATTCCGTTCACACTGTAGTGAATCGTAATTTGCAGAAGCTTTAATAAAACTCCTTGAGAAGATTGCTTGACCTTTGCCTACTGGACAGTCCTTTTTTTCATCTGAAGTCAAATTATCAACTGCGCCGCTCATCATATTTATTTTTATTCGCGACTTATTTTTATCTGCCCTATAAATGCCACGAAGAGTCCCACTATGATCCAATATTGCAAAAAGTTCACCATTGGATGTTGATAATACAATATATTCTTGAGTTGGCACGGGCACATATCTGTGTTGTTCGGATAGAAATTTAATTGGCATACCGTAAGGAACAACGTATCTTCGAAATTCAAATTGCAGGTTTCGATTTGTGCGAGGAATAAGCCGAACATATCCAAGTTCTTCTATTGTACATCCAAGTACTCGATCCAAAGGAGGATGAGATATCGGGTCAGGTGAATGTAGTCTGGCGGAAGAAGGAGAACTAGGATTACGTTCGACTTTGGGATTCCGTTCAAACTGTAGTGAATCGTATTTTGCAGAAACTTTGATAAAACTGCTGGAGAAGATTACTTGACTTTGGCCTACTGGACAATCCCTTTTTTCATCAGGAGTCAAATTATCGACTGCGCCGCTTATCATATTCATTTTTATTCGCGAACTGTGTCTATCTTTCCTGTAAATGCCACGAAGAATCCCACTATCATCCAATATTGCAAAAATTTCATCATTGTATGTTGATAATACAACATATTCTCGCGTTGGAACGGGCTCATATTTACTTCGTTCTGTTCTAAATTTTATTGGCATACCGGCAGGAATAACGTATCTTCGAAACTCAAATTGCTGGTTTCCATTTGTGCGAGGAATAAGCCGAACATATCCGAGTTCTTCTATTGTACATCCAAGTATTCGATCTGAAGGAAGCCTGCCCAGAGGAGAAATGGATCTGGCATGGAGTGGAGATTCCTGAGGAGATGTCCTGTCTGGTGAATGTTGTCTAGCAGAAGAAGAACCACGATTGCGTTCGCCAGTAAGACTCCTGCTTGCCGGAAACCTGGATCTGCCACGAAAAGGTGCCTCCTCCAGAGAAATCCGGTCAGGCAAATGTTGTTGTCGAGCAGCGGAAGAAGAAGGAGGGCCAGAATTACGTTCGCTATAAGGTTTCTCGTCGGACTGTGAACTGCATTCTACAAGAAGAAATGAGAGATTATTTTTCCTTTTGTTCGGCACATTTATGTCTAATATATTTAGCTGAATTCAACGTTCGTTTGCAGAAAGCATCTTCCTGATGATTCAATAAAAATTATGAGAGATCATTTTTAATTATGAGAAGACGCAGAAGACGCAGAAGACGAGTGCATAAACGCTTTAATAATTTTGATGACAAAAAACGATTTTCTGCTATACAAAAACATACATAAAGGAAACAGATTTTAATATATTCACTTCTTTGGCAAGTATGTTTTCACTTAGTTTTTACTGTCAATTAACACTTGACAAACAATCATTTTAAATAAGCCAAATAAAGAATTTAATTGCAATTATTTCAACATTCCATAAAGGAGATTTGATCTTCAAAACTTTCAAGTTGAAAATTATTAAGGCTCACTGTGTTTGAATTTATGTTAACGCATTGTTTAATTTTTGTGATTTATTTTGAAATCTTCAAAATTCTCCTGGAATGCTTTTGAATTCAAAAGAACAATATACATATTGTTAATATACGTTAGTCACTTTTAGTGAGTTTCAGTCAAATTGTAGGTTAAAAATTTTTATGTCAAGGTACTGTTATTTGAAAACAAGATCTAATTTGCGAACAACGTTTACACTTGATTTGAGTTTTGTCTCTTCATTGACTTTTATTTTCTATACATAATATATATTAAAAATGCTTTTATTGATATACGTATATGATAATAATAGTGATACATAATATACAATATATTCTTTCTTGTTTTACATTTAAAATTTTTTTTTAAATTCGAGTTTTTGGTAGGAAATGTTTTTTAAGGTGTAATATTCAACTATTTGATTAGTAATTCAGAAATTATTGCTTAAAAGCAATCAATTTTGTTATTAATTTGGTTTCCTTTGTTGTGAAATTCCTCTGTCTGAATTGAAAATTTAACTCTTTGTTCATAAGTTGCAACTGCTTGGCGAGATATTACAAAATTAATAATAATTATATTATATATATTATAATAATCATTATTATAAATATTATTATGGATAATGCATATCATATAAAGCTACTCAAAATCAAAGCAATATAAAGCTTGAATTTTGTCTTGTTTCAATTAAGTGCATAAATTGATCATTGACTTTAAGGTTATTATGTAATTGATTATTGGCTATAATTTGTAAAATAAACGTAATTTCTATCAATGTTTTTGATGCTGTGAAATGTTTATCTGAATTTAGTTTTCAAAATTATATGTAAATATGTATTAATTTTTTTTTAAATTACTATGAAAGGTTACTAATAAATCAAATTTTCAGAAATGAAAATTTAAAAAAAAATTTAATTAAAAATTACTTGAATGCCTGGATGATAAATATAGTTTAATACTTTTTGTCTTGTGAACAGATTAATTAATTAAGAGTTGATTATTTTTTTTCAAAATATTAACTAACATAAAAATTGAATTTCAATTTGCCTAAATTAAGTATGTTCATAAATTATTTATTTACCTGAAGGCTATGTAATTGAATATTATCTATAATTTTGATCATAAAATTTTTTTCATGTTTAAAATACCTTTATTCTAATTGCATAATTTCTGTAAATTTGTGTGATGTTGTAAAATAAGCATCTGAAGTCTGCTTTCAATATTGCATGTACATATATTTTACTTTTCTATCAAGTCAGTTCAAAAGTTCATAATTTTCAAAAAAATGACGATGTTGTGAGATAATTATCTGAATTCAATCCTCAACATTATATGTAAATATGTTTTAAGTTGTTATGGAATTAGTTTGAAAGATTATAAATAATTTGAATTTTCAGAATAATATAAGATAAAAATTATTTTCATATCTGAATGTTAATTTACATTAACGTTATTTGATTTAATATCGGCTGCTATTTTGATGATAAAAATTTATTTTTCCATTAAAATATCTGCATTACAATCATTGCATTTTTTCAAGTTTTTGTGGTGATGTGAAGTGAGTGTCTGAATTTAATTTTCAACATTATATGTGCATATATTTCAATTTTCCAGGACGTAAACTTTTAATTTTATAAACAATTTTCAGCCTTTTTTTTTTGCAATAAATCGATTTTCTTCTTTAAAGTCGCGCCATTTTTACAAAATTTGATTCAAACAAAAACCCCTACGTAGTTCTTCAGCCAATGATATATAGATTGAAAATTTTTTTGGTTTCTTGTTCCATGTCTCATACTTTTCAAGTAAACTGTCCGGCCGTGGAGACGTTTTAAAAAAAGGCATTTCGCGAAATCAGCTGCATCGGCGCCATTTTGTATAAAAATGTAAATAAAAAAATATTTTTCCATACTTCAATATATGCTTGAACATCCCTTTTTAAAAAGAAATCCTATTCCCTCTTTAATATTCTTAAAAAAAATTCACAAATTCAGTCTTATTTTCGGCCTCTAGAGTGGTGTTACCCCTTAACGAACACATTCTCATCACGTATCTCGTGCTTCGCACTCGATTTATTCCAAATTGCGAACTTCCATACATTTAGTTCAATTTTGTTATATCACATGTATATTATATTTATTTCCATACCTCGGTCTAGGACTGCTTTTTCAGATTTCGCAAAATAATTTAAAATTTTATTCTTCACAATTACTTTAATATTTGTACTGTATTTTTTACTAATTTTTATTCTCAGCTACCCTGACGAATGTATCATTTCATCACATTCAAATTATTACAATTAGTAATATGAATTGCTATTTAAACAAATGTATTTTTATTGTCTTTTTATAATTAAAAAAGTGGGCATCATATGGAAAAAAAAAATTTTGTAATTAACATTTTATTGTAACTTATGTAGTTTTGGCATAAAATTAATTTGTTCACTTTCAATTTTATTTTTTATGTTTCGAACAAAAAATACGCATCCTATCAAAAAGTGATTAATAAAAAAGGTTTAGATCTTTTTTGGGTGCAAAATTTTTGTCGATTCATCTTTTTTTCGTAGCTTGCGTTGTTTGTCCAAAAAAAAATTTTTCCAATTTTATTTTTCACGTTTGAAACAAAAACTACACGTTCCATCTAAAAAAAAATCCACAAATTTGTTATTAATTATTTTTTCATAGGATACGTATTGAAATTGAACATTCTTCAGGGTAGTTGAAAATAAAAATTAGTGCAAAATGAGGAGGAAATATTAACCCTTAAAGTTATTCCTGGGGTCTTTTATACCCAGCCTTTTTTTAATCGCGTGCCATTTTTTCCATTTTCTTTCTAGTTTTTAATTTTTTTTTATGATTATAAATTAAAAATATACACATTAACTAGTTTTATCTTATAAAGGATATAAGAAATTATATCCAAAAAAAATTCCGTGCACAAATATTAAAAATCCTTGTTACAATGAAGAAATTTCTGCTGGGGTCTTCAGCGACCCCTCATTCGTTATGTTATCACAGAGATGGGATAACGTTAAGGGTTAAAGTAATCATGAAAAATCAAAATTATCCATTTGATACAATAGAGTTGAACTTTATGTAGAAAAGTTCGCTCTTTGGAGAAAATCGAGCGCGAAGCGCGAGATCTAACAGAAGCGTGCTCCAGGCGCGCTCAAATTTGCGGGCAAAGCGAGCCGCGCGCACAACGGACGATTCTTATTAATACTGGCAGTCTATTCTAAAATAATCCGTATTGATAAAAATATTGTTAGGTTTCAAATATTTCAAAATTGGTACAAACTACCGTAAATTCACTAGCAGTAAAATTAATCAGTTTAAACTCATAATTATTTTTGATGAAAGTAATTATCTCGCAGGAACCAGAGACTAGAGATGATTCAGATTCAGATTTAGATTTTTTGGCTGGTTCTTTCGACTTTGAAATGTTTTCGAAAAGCTACCATATGGGCACGTGGATTTCCAGTTGAAAATCTGAACGCATCAATTGAGACGTGCAGAGTTGAGAATATCCTATCTGTGCATGTGCACAGTGAAGACATTGCCGTATTTGCACATTTAAATTTCAGCGCGCACAGTGGAGAGTGTTATATAAGTGCACGTGGAAATTCAGACATTCACAAATGAGTCGATGAGGACACAGAAGTGGAATTTCTGACTTGCGTAAAGGTTGAAAAAATGTACTTGAAATTATAGATACATTGTATTATTATATTCACCAATAGAACTGAAGACAACGGCCAGGGAAAAGACCAGAGTGTAGACGATCCTCATCTTTCCAATCAGAGGAACGACTGATTAATGTATAATTTAATAATTTAGTTAGCAGTGTAACCAGTGAACATTCTAGTGCTTCATTGGCGTATATTACCTCTACTATAGTCGTTATTTCGGACGTTAAAAGCGTCAGGGTTGTCCTTGTCAGATATTTACACTTGATAAGAGTCAGTTTCAAGGCAAAAGATTTGGCTACACGTTTCTCTAAAAGTGATGTCACCATGCATATAGTTCTGCACGTTTGAAGGAAAGCTGGTTTTTACAAGGCAAATTGATATAATTTCTACTGTAATGCCCCATTTAAGACTAAAAAAAAACTAATATGAATTCTGCAAATTATGCTAAAATAATAGGGAAAAAGTATTTCATCCTTTCCCCTTTATGAAATAACATATTATCTATATAAAACTATAGATTTGAAAACTTAATTGTGTCTTTTTTTTACAGCATGTTACTGGACATTAATCCAGAACTTGGACACAAAAGAGGCAGAAAGAATGCTAAAGACGACCGGGATGCAAAAGCAGGATCACTTATCGATAATTTTATAGAATTCCTTTCTTATTGTTAGATTAGATGATGATAAGAGTGATGTTGTAGATGATGATGGTATATAATAAATTATTTTTTAGATACTAAATAAAAAAGTATTGATTTTCAACTCCTCTTCAAAATGTTTGGGAAAATCCCCGAAATACTTTTCAGGAATTTTCTCTACAGAATGTTTGGGAAAATCCCCGAAAAGTGTTTGGGAATTTTCCCTACAAAATGTTTGGGAAAATCCCCGAAAAGTTTTTGGGAATTTTCCATAAAATTTTTTCATAAAAGCTCGTTCTTTTACCTTTCAAATGAAAAAAAGGTCTCTAGCTTAAATACAACAGGAGTCATGCATTTAAGAAAAAAAGTCTTCACTCAAATTCTGAAATTTTCAACCCTTCCTATTTCCCAAAAAATTGCGAAAAAAATCCTCAAATATGTATTTTCTCTTTTTCGATAATGAACCCGTAAAAAAAGTATTAGCTCAATCAAAAATAAGTCGGTCGATTATCTGTTCGATTTGTAAAAGAATACGCCATTTTCCAATATATTATTCTTCTGGTGGAATTAAAGGAGGACTAAAAATTGAATATTAGGGTACGTCCTTGGAACGGACAATAAACCAATTTTCCTAATTTCTCGATTGGGTTGCAATAGATGAAGATTGCAACTAGGGTACGATCGCACAAGTCAATGTATACTTGTATTGATATAAATGGCGCGTTATTTCTCAAGCGTACCCACTCAAAAAGTCTAAGTTGTCCGATCCATGTTAAACGCAGGCTCAGTGTTGTGCTTTTGGACAATAGTTATTGTATGGTATTGTGAAGTCCCTTTCATTGTCACTGCAGCATCGAATCTGCTTTTCAGATCTTTGGCAGTGGCTTCGTGATCTTCATTGCCACTAAAAATGTTTTCAGTTTCCTGTAGTACTTCTTTGCCCACTGAAATAGGGATGAAGCATCCAGGATGCGATCTTCAGCAGAACACTGTAGGCTAGACCTTGCAGCATTTCGTTTAACCTATGCCAGCACATGCTTCCTTACCACGAGCGGTAGGGTACTAATGCCACTGAGCTGGGATTCTGAAATCTGCCTTGTGAGCAAGGATATTAGCAAAATTGCCCTTGTTCCTAAAATGCTGAACTGCTCCGTCTGAGACGTAGTACACCCTCTGGACCGCAAAATTTGCCTTAAGATAATTCACAATTATCTTCTGGTACACATGAAGGGCAACATTGTCATGACTTAAATTGTCCGAAATGATTGCCATGCTTTTGTGCTTGAGCTATCCATCTTTTACATAGTAAATAACTACTGTGCATATTGTGGCCTGAGCATTATTCCAGTGTAATCCTTGCGCGGAGTTTTAGAGCACAAACTTGGAGTTCTAAGAGAAATCAAATGAGATAACGAATTCATCATTTTTCAAAGTTCTTTTTAGATTTTTGAAAAATAATGACTGCCCTTTAGCAAGGAAATGATGGGCTCTTAGCTTCAGCAACGCTTGACAAAGCTCATTCACAAATTCATCAACATTCATGATCAGCGTCTCTGAAGTGCATCTGTCAGTCTGAAGCCAAGAATCAAATTTTATTTCTTCCCAATCCTCCTCATCAAAAGCTTGAATCTAGGTTTCGCATGAATTATGTTTAGACTTATTTATGATACTGCACACTCTATAAATTGGTATCGTCCCTTTCCTACCAAAATGATTTTTGGTCACTTCAAATTGACCCGTGTTGTCGAGAACGGGGTTCCGAGGTACGTGTCGGTGTGAATAATTCAAGAGTTGATTCATGCTGCCCAACTATGTGTTGGGCATAGCAGCTGTAGTTATTTGTATTTACAAATGAGGCTTACTCATTGTAATGTAGCACTGCTTCTACCAGGACTGCAAATATGAAACCGGGATTTTCCCATAGATGTATAGACAAAAGCTTGAAGACAGCGAATTGCAAGCACTGTTGGATGAGGATGATGCGCAAATCCAACGACAACTCGCACATCAATTAAGTTTACCACGAGAAGCCGTCTCTATAGGTTTGAAAGCATTGGGAAAGAACCAGAAGATGGGCATATCAAAAAAGGGACAAGGACTTCCTGAAAAGCCCTTCGCTACTTACGAAAATGGCTTAAAGACTGGTTTGCCTTAAAAGAGCAACAGTTTTTTTGGCGTGGCATCCAACAATTGTCGGACAAGTGGGAAAAATATATAGCTGGCGATGGACAATAATTCGAATAAAACATGTTTTATTATTTTCATACCATAAACGTGTATTTTCTATACAAAAATTCCAGTTTCATACTTCCACACCGGTAGCACTTCATTACTTGGAACATTATCATCGATTATTTTCTCTAGGCCTATTCTTCTTGAATTATTTGAGCCGTAGATTGTATTGTCAACACGCAGGCGGTTGCCGCTCATACGAGTTTTCATCCTTGCGTTTTTTAGTGTAGCTTCTTCTTGGCTCAGAGTTTTGAGGATTTTAACAGTGTCCGGGTCCAAGTCATGATCTCTGAAAATATTTTTTTATACGAGCTGGCGTCAAAAGTACAACAAACATAGAAGCATTTTGTACGAGAATGATGTCTGTTCTATATAAATATTCGCCCCAACTTTAGACTCACAACAGTTAAAACAAGAGTAACATCACGGCATGACAGCATGTCAGCACTACAGCTCGGCTGCTCAAATGAGAATCAACAAATATCACTCTGAACATTCGTTAATTTGATGCGGTACTTTTCATTTTTTGGGGCATCTTTCGGTTACAATGGAGGGGAATTTACAAACGGTTTGTAAAATTATTTCATTGTTTCGAAACTCAAGAAAGCAAGCAGCCTCAGGAACCATAATACACTGTCTTTGTAATGTAATTACCAGTTCAACCCACCTCTTGGATTCTGTCCCCCCTGTCTTGACTTGCCTAGAACTGCTGGTCCCTGCAGTTTCTCAGGGGCAGGGAGAGAGACGGTTGCGATTTTCGCCTCGAAAGGGTCGGCGTGCCTGAGTACTCAGTCGAGTATATTGTGCAATATTGCATTCTAATTGGCAACGTTTAAGCGGCCCTGACTGTCTACATTTGGATCCCCCCGACCTATGTCCAAGGCTATTTTCTGGCAACCCCCGAAACTGGACTGGGACTGAGAGATCGGTGTACATATATTTGTATCTGACTTCGGATTAGCAAAAACATTATTTTTAGTTCAGATATTTTTAAATTGAATTGATGGTACACTGGCTGCAGAGAATCCTCACTTTTAAATTGGATAATTTTTTTAAGTTGAAAATTTTTGATAAAAATGAAATTTCAAATTATTTCTGAAATAAAAAACATATCTAATTTCAAATTTGAAGCAATCAAATTTGATCGTGTAAATTTTTTCCCTTATTTGTAAAACAATGCAACTTTTTGAATAAAACCGCGACTGAAGCTTTTTCCGTTTTGCTAACTAGTTCGTCACTCACATTATTATTATCTGATTATTAAACTGTTGAGGTGGCTTACAACATTTGTGTACTCATATGAATAAAAGTGTGCTGTCTTAGGCTATATATTTTTTATAGAATAAATCATATGATCTTATATTATTCATAAAATTTGAGAAAATCTTGCCAAATCCTTTGAAATTCCTTGAAATATAATAAAATCATCCTTTAAAATTTGATAAAATCCTTCAAGATTTAATCAAAGTTTTTTAAATCTCCTAATAAGTTTGCAGCATAAGGAATCTTTCAAATGTCTGAAGTCGCGAGAAATCATGTAAAATCTTTGGAAAACGTTTGAAATACCTTAAAATAGTTAGGGTATTCTGTAATGATCGATTATTATATATTTTATTTTTTGATATTATTGTAGACCGAATCCATTTCAAATCAGGCAGGTTCTACACTTGAAGTTGCAGAAACTCTCGGGGACAAAATATGTGGTTTTTCAGAGGATATTAGGCGATACATATTTTTTCTGATTCGTGGAAACATTTTTTGACAGTGTTATGCGTATTTGAATTTTTGGCTTTGTTAAAAAAAAAACCCCCGCGAGAAAATTAAAAGAATCTTCAGAATTGACAAAATAGATCTGAAAATTATTTTTCATGAATTCAAATTTTCAAATTTTTTGCTGCAACAATTTGAGTTACAAAATCAATGTCAAGCCAAGAAATTTTTCCACTGGAGAGTTTTTATATTCAATATATTTAAATATATTTCAGATTTATCCAGTTATTTTTCAATATCGTATGGAAACTTTGTTCGAATCTCAGTTTAAAAAATAAATTAATAATACCTGGACCCACGTTTTCAGACTCTTGTTATCTATTCATTCGGATTCTTCATTAGAATCCAGTAAGCAGTTTTGACATCACCTTTATCAATTTCCATCTCCCACATGTGACATTCTTGTATTTCTGGGATGGAAGGCATAAATAGATAATAAGAATCTGAAAACGTGCCTCCAGGTATTATTTATTTATTTTGTAAACTGCGATTTAAACAAAGTTTTTATACATTATTGAAAAATATCTTGATAAATGTAAAATATATTTAAATATATTAAATATAAAAACATTTCAGTCAAAAAATGTCTCGCCTCGACATTAATTTTGTAACATAAATTGTTTCAGCAAAAAATTTGGGAATTCAAATTTGTGAAAAATAATTTTCTGATGATAAAAACTGTTCAGCCCGCGTCAAATTCACATGGAGTTTCCCTCCTATGAACGTATCTTTTTTTCCAAACATTGAAGAAAAATGGTGGGTATTTACATAAGCTAGGAATGGAGAGACTTTAGCTTGTTTATGAAAATTGAGTTTTTTCATTTTTCTCGGAAATGGTACAAAATATCATAAATGCGTAAGAGAACTTTTCGTAGAACTTTTTTAAATGTGCAAACTATTTTCCCAACATTTTTTTGAATCTGTTGTAGTTTTCAAAAAAAATTCGAAAATTCGATTTTATGAAAACAAATTCTCCTGGCCACAAAAGTTATTTAGCCCGCATTAAACTCACAAGGCATTTTCTATACGATACGAGTTTAAATAAAAAGTTGGGGTTTTTTTTTTTTTTTTTTGAAAACAAAGCCAAAAATTCAAATACGCATAACTTTGCAAAGAAAAAAAAATTTTCACGAATTGCAGAAATACGTATCGCCTGATTTCCTCTAAAAAACAGCATGTTTTGTCCCCGAAAGATTCTGCAATTTCAAGTGTAGAACCTGCCTGATTTGAAGTGGATTCAGTCTGTATATTCTGTAATCTTTCGTGAATTATATTTTCAGAATTTTTCAGTATTTTGCTTATAAAATTAATAAATAATATCGAATGACACCTTTTCATGTTCCACTACACATTTTCGTTCAAAGCAAGTATTTTTTTGTCAGAATATTAACTTCATATCGAATATTGGATAATCGTATTAAAATTTTATTTGACATCATAATTTTTGTATAACAAATAACATTACTTACCAATCGTTCTTCGCTTGCACACACTCCTGCGCATTGAATCCAAAATAGAATAAAAGACGGAAAGTTGTTTAACAAATGATAAACGAAAGAAAAGAACCAAAATTTCTTCATTATTTGCATTGATGTAAAATTTTGAACAACAACAATTCCAAAATCGCTTCCACGTATCAGTTGTAAATTCAATCACAAAATTTTTCGTTAAAAAAGGAATTTAAAATCAATTAAAAATTGCGTCCTAGCCAAAAAATAATTGAAATTCTGTTAGCAGATAGGGCAATATGGTGTTTTCAAAAAACTCGCGCCTGAAAACTAAACATCATGTAAATTGGAATATTCGAAGAAAAAAAATTATAATGGCCTTGTGGGGATTATCAAAAGATAAAACAAAAGAAGCCTTGATAAATATAATACATTTACATTTAAATATTTTCATTTAATTCTGATCCGACTACAGATTACGGATTATGTAATATTTTAGTTAATCTTTTTTCTATTGAATTAATGATACACATGCTGTAGAGTATCTTCATTGGAAGCAACTTCCTTATACCAGCGTGGAGAGATTGGGTACTGCCTGCCTACAGGATATTCCCTCATTTCACTTACCTTGTCTTGTTTGGCAAAAAATTAATTCGTTTATTTTCAATTTTATTTTTTATGATTTGAAAAAAATACGCATCCCATCAAAAAGTGATTAATAAAAAATATTTTCATCTTTTTTGGGTGCACAATTTTTGTCGATTCATCTTTTTTTCGTAGCTTGCGTTGTTTGTCCAAAAAATTGTATTTCCAATTTTATTTTCCACGGTTAAAACAAAAACTACGCGTTCCATCCAAAAATTATCAGTAAAAAATGTATAGATCTTCCTAGGGTGCAAAAATTTTGTGTATTGATTTCCTTCGTAGCTTGTATCATTCGTCCTAAAATTTAATTTTGTTATTTTTAATGTTGTTTTTTCACGAATGAAACAAACACTACGCGTCCTATCAGAAAGTCATTTATTACGAATTGGTAGATCTTTCGTAGGTACACAATTTTAGTTTCAACTTTTTTTTTCACATCTTGCACAATTTGACCGAACATGAAATTTTGTACTCTTCATTATTTTTTGTGCGATAAAAACTTGAATTTTCGCTTTTTCAAGAAAATTCAAAAAGGTATTATGGGGATCTTGTAGGCCTTCCAAAAAGCAACGTTTTTCTTTCCCTGACTTTTTTCATATCGTTGTTTGTTTGGCTTGAAATTTTCATTTTCGTTTATTTTTGTTATTTTTGAAAATGCTATAACTCTGATAATTTTCTTTTTATCCGAGAAAGTCGTGAGAATAAATTTTTCAAATATCCGAGTACTACGAACAGCCGTACATAGAATATTGAAATCTTAAAAAAAAAACTTTCTCAATAATTTCGAGAGATCTTTTTGAATTTTGATCCAAAATAGCTGTCGTTGTCGGGTTTGAACACGATTGAACACAGTTATCGAAAAGGATTGCACTTTAGTACACCTGCTAAGCTTCATTGCTTTTTCAAAGCCCCATAAGATTAGCATAACCACTTTGTGAATTTTCTTGAAAAATCGAGATTTAAGATTTGGTCGCACAAAAAATAATGAGAAATAAAAAATTCTATTTTCGCGCTAAAACTATGATAGGATGCCTAGTTTTTCTTTTAATCGAGAAAAATTAAAAAAAAAAATTTTTTTGCCAAAACGACGCAAGGTACAAAAAAAAAATTAAGAAACAAAAGTTGTTCACCCAAAAAAAGATCTACAAATTTGTTACTAATTATTTTTTCATAGGATGCGTATTGAAATTAAACATTCTTCAGGGTAGGTGAAAATGAAAATTAGTGGAAAATGAGGAACAAATATTAAAGTAATTATGGAAAATCAAAATTTTCCTTTATTTTACAATATATGAATAAACATTCCCAGACCGAGGTACATTTTTTTTTTTTTACGAAGGAAGGTGGGAAATGTGCTAACACACACCGGGAAGGGTCCGCACTTCTCTGTAGTGTCGGGATATTGATATCATCACTACAATGATCTTAGTATATATAAATATACACAAAGATCTTGATTCGATCATTATAGTGATGCTACCAACTACCGACTAAAACCCACCCACCTTTTCTCCTTGGCATGAATCCCCCCGGAACCGCTTTCGCATTACTTCAGGGGGTGCCGTTTTTTGGCCGTGCTTCGGCCTTCATTCTTTTTGCCAGGTTGGTCTACTTCCGGTGAACTGGGCTTCTTGTTGGACCTGCCCAGCTACGAGTTAGCTTGCACGTCCAAGAGGCTTCCTCAGCGAAGCTGCCTGCCTGAACGCCAAGAATCTCCTTGTCCCCGGGCAATGGTCTGCCCGGGGCTTGTCTTCCTTTGCGGCGCAAAAAAGGCACTGCGGCGTGCTTAAGCATACCGCAGCTTCATGCCCCTCTTTGCCGCATCGCCAGCATGATTTGAACCTATCTGGACCCTCGCAGTTCGCTGCCATGTGGCCGAAGCCTAGGCAGCGGTAGCACCTTATTGCCTCCGCCTTCTTGTGCACACGGCAGGACACCCACCATTCCTTCAGGTGTCCAATGCGCATCAGACTGATAGCCAGATCTTCTGCTAGCTCCACGAAAGCCTCCAGATTGCCTCTGAAGGGTCTTTTCGTGAGGCTGACCCTGATGACACCAATCGGTTTGCCGAAATGTTTCCGAACGGCTTCCTCTACTTCTTCTGCATCTGTCGTCGTATCGAGGTCCAGAATCTCGACCTCGGTGCGTAGGACAAGCTGACGTACGCTACCCCCGTCCTCAACCGCCTCCTTGATGGCAGCCGACAGCTTAGCTCTGCCCTTTGGTGCAGGTCCCAGTTCTACTAGAACCTCGCCGTGTCTAGTTTGCCTGACCCCCTTGATTTTTACGCCAAGGGCGTCAGGTTTCACCTTCTTCTTAATGTCCTTGAGGACCGTCGCGTAGCTAAGTCCCTCGGTCGGTTTGATAAGGACCGCCTCGGTTCTAGCTCGCATCTGCCTCTTCTTCTGTTTTGGCACAGACTCTTGCTTTTTTTCACCTTTTTCGGTGTCGAGGTTGTTGGCGCTGGGGCGTTACGTGTCCTCGGCTTTTTGCTTCTCGGCTTGGAAGGACTCATCTCTACTGGACTCAGAGTGGGCTCCCTTTGTCGCTTACTACCACGGAGAGTGGAAGCTGCCACGGCTTCCTCAGTCTGAGTGCAGCTTTCGTCTGTCTTCTTCTTTGCCTTCTCTTTTCGGATTATGGCTCTCGTTCTGGCAGTTCGTCCAACGTTCTCGATCAGATCCCTATGAAGCCCTTCGGTTATCATGGAGTGATCGCGCAGTTCGTTCATGAGCCGCTCCGCTCAATCCAGCCTTTTCAAAGAGAGCATACGTCTCTGAGAGTTTGGCATCCATTTCTGCGATGTCCACCTTATTGATCGGTACTTCCAACTCCTCCGTCACAACCAAAGGACCACCCAGATCCTCGCAGGCGCTCCTTTGAAAGTACGATTGGTTCCCCCCAAAATTCATGAAACTGGCACCGGCCACTTTATGTAGAAAAGTTCGCTTTTTGGAGAAAATCGAGCGCTCAGCGGACGATTTTCGTTAATAGTGACAGTCTTGTCTGAAATGATCCGTATTGATAAAAATATTATTAGGCTTCAAATATTTGAAAATCGATACAATCTACTGTAAATTCACTAGCAGTAAAATCAATCGGTTTGAAATCATAATTATTTTTAATTAAAGTAATTATGTCACAGGAACCAGAAACTAGCGATGATTTAGATATAGATTTAGATTTTTTGGCTGGTTCTTTGGATTTTGAAATGTTTTTGAAAACGCCTAAGGGTGTATTTTCTAAGCATTGTGAGAGACTTATACGTTATGAAGTAAAATCGCTCAGAAATTAATTAACAATAAATTATAATTATGGTGTGGACTCTATTGAATATATGCATACGTGTACAGTTATAAAGATACTATACAGGGTGTCCCAGACTCAAGTGTCCGGACATATATAGCCGTATAAAAATGAAAAAAAAATAAATAGAAAATTCCTTTTCCAAAAATCAGTTGAAGTTTTAGTTGTTTAGTTATAAAACATTTAAGCTGGACCAATCAGGAGCGCCGTATAAACAGCCGTGTGTGCGTGAACGGGATTCCAACGTAGTGTTCTCCCGTCGCTAACCCCACCTCTGCACTCACTTCGATAATACTGCGTTAAAATCTGGTTCACGGACACACGGCTGTTTATACGGCGCTCCTGAATGGTCTAGCTTAAATGTTTTATTACTAAAAAACTAAAACTTCAACTGATTTTTAGAAAAGGAATTTTCTGTTTATTTTTTTTATTTTTATACGGCTGCACGCGTACTCTCATTTGAAAATCTGATCGCATCAATTGAGACGTGCAGAGTTGGGCGAATATCCTATCTGTGTAGGTGCACAGCAGACACATTGCCATATGTGCACATCTAAATTTCAGCATACACAGTTGAGAGTATTTTATCTGTGCACGTCAAGGTTGCACTAGTCAGATATTTACACTTGATAAGAGTCAGTTTCAGTGCAAAGGATTTGGTAACATGTTTCTTCAAAAGTGATGTCACCATTTATGTAGTTCTTCACGTTTTAAGGAAAGCTGGCTTTTACATGGCGAATTGATATAATTTCTCCTGTAATGGCCCATTTAAGACTATAGAAACCTCATATATAAATTTTGCAAATTATGCTAAAATAATAGGGGAAAAGTGTTTAATCCTTTCCTATTTTTTAACGAATGATTTCGAAATCACTCGAAAATCATTTTCTTTTCTAATTTTTTCTATTGTGTCATGATACTATTCTTAATAAAAAATTAGTAATTCACATAAGAAATTGGCTACGCTCAAAAGCGAGAAATAAGTAAATTTGTTTGTAATCATTTTTTGATGAGAATTGTTATCGTTTAGTTTTGGGTTGTCATATATGGTTATAAATGATAAATAGTTTTACCTAACCTGACGATGGAATCAGTGTATAAATGCATTCAAACAGGCACAGGGAAAACAAAATGTAATCGTTACAGCGATTTCAGAGAAATCTTCACCTGCAACAAAAATTCACTTCTCTTTTTTCTGTGTCAGCAAATCAAGCAGATGCCCATTTTTTCCATTACAATGTTTATGGCAAATGAAGAAAGAATGTAAATTGATATATGATGAAATTTTCCACTCATCGAGAATAAATTTAATAATTTTATTTGTTTTTTTTAGGAAATGCTGATAAATAGAAAAAATGATATTCCTTCATTGGCTGCTTGAATTCTGATGATTTTGAAGATCAAAAGTCAAGTTCTCAATTTCTAATCTGACATATTGAAGAAATTTCGACTGTAAATCCTGAAGATTCCAAAATTTCGTAATTGAAACACTAAAAGTTACATAGTTTTTAGGCAGGAATTTTCAATATTAGAAACTCTCCAATTATAAAATTATAAATTATTATGAATAAATTATTAAAATCCTACTTGTTGACGCTAAATATTCCAATTTGAAGGAATCTCGAATCTAAATCATCAAAATTACCAAATCCAAGTCTTCAATTATAAATATTCGCAATCCATATTTCTACAATTTTCAAGATTTACAATAATTAAAAACTATTTCAAATTATTTTAAATATTTTTTTCTGAAAAAGATCTCCTTTCTCGCCACTGGGAGTTGAACCACAGAACTTCTGATATCCGGTCAGGTGCTTTCCCATTAAGCTACTAGAGAGAACGAGAGAAGAAACATTTATCAAAAATACACGCATCATTATACTAAATCATACAAATAAAATTTTTCAAGTAATCTGTATTATCATTAGAGAATAGCAGAAATTTTTAACGTTTTTTTCAGACTAGATGGAGCTATGAATTAAAAATTACTTTAATTAATTCAGAAAAAAATAATTGCAATAATTTTTAATTCATAGCTCCATCTAGTCTGCAGAAGACGTTAAAAATTTCTGTTATTCTCCAATGATAATACAGATTCCTTGCAATCCTTAAATTTCAAAGATATATAAATAAGAATTCTTAATGCGGTTGTTGCATATTTTCCAATATATTATTCTTCTGGTGGAATTAAAGGAGGACTAGAAATTGAATATTACGGAACGTCCTTGAAACGTACAATAAACCAATTTTCCTAATTTCTGGATTGGGTTGCAATTTATGAAGATTGCAACTAGAGTGTGAACGTACAAGTCAATGAATACTTGTATTGATATAAATGGCGCGTTATTTCTCAAGTGTGCCAACTGATAATATCAAAATTGTCCGATCTAAGTTAAACGTAGGCTCAGTGTTGTGCTATTGGATAGTATTGTACAGGGAACAAATTTTGTCATTCGGATAAGGATCGACCGAGGCGGAGGGGGCCAAAGTTTGGGGATTTTCATGGATATCGTCCATTTCGGCCATTATTTGAATGCCTGCATTACTTTCACGGGTGAATTATGAAAAAATTTTGAATGTTGGAAAATCAAGTTATTGAATAAGAGTTCTGGTGTAATTTTCGTTTTTACTCCTTTGGAAAGTTGCCGCATTCCGTGGCTGAGAAAAATTTCGTTAACCGAAGTGTCCCACCTTCAGTAGGTATAAATGCGTAGTTTCGCGAAGACCGTTTCATTGTCACTGCAGCATCGAAACTGCTTTTTAGATCTTTAGCAGTGGCCGTGATCTTCATTGCCTCTAAAAATGATTTCAGTTTCCTTGTAGTCATTTTTTGCCCACTGAAATAGGGATGAAGCATCTAGGATGCGATCTTTAGAGGAAAACTGTAGGCTAGACATTGCTGCATTTCGTTTAGTCTATACCATCACATGCTCTCTTACCATGAGCGGTAGGATACTAATACCACTCAGCTGGGATTCTGTAATCTGCCTTGTGAGCTAGGATATTAGCAAAATTGCTCTTGTTCTAAAATGCTGACCTGCTCCGTCTGAGACGTAGTACACCTTTTGGACTGCAAAATTTGCCCTAAGATAATTCACAATTATCTTCTGGTACACATTAGGTTAGGTTTGAAAGCAGCTTTAAGCTGTACCTCGCCCTTTGGGTTCTTATGTTAACTCTGTCTGCCATGTACATATCATTCTTGTTACGAACTCAATAAAGATTTATTATTATTATTATTATTATTGTCATGACTTAAATTGTCCGAAATGATTCCCATGCTTCTGTGCTTGAGTTATCCATCTTTTACATAGTAAATAACTACTGTGAATATTATGGCCTGATCATTATTCCAATAAAATCCTTGCGCAGAGTATTAGAGCACAAACTTGAAGTTCTGAACGAAATCAAATGAGATCACGAATTCACCATTTTTCAAAGTTATCTTTAGATTTTTGAAAAATAATGACTGCCCTTTAGCAAGGAAATGATGGGCTCTTAGCTTCAGCAACGCTTGACAAAGGTCATTCAGAAATTCATCAACATTCATGATCAACGTCTCTGAAGTGCATCTGTGAGTCTGAAGCCAAGGATCAAATTTGGGATCAATATGTCGCATCAGGGCACACAGTTAAATTTGAACACAAGTAAAAATTGTATTCCTCTTTGAGAACTCTGAATTGTAGGATTTATAGAACTTTGGAGTGTTTATGATGGCCTTAATTCATGTCAGATTAAAAGCTCTTTTAGTCCTTAAAAATGGCACAGGAGTCCATTTTTTTCAAATATTAACATATTGGCAGTAACAGCTTGGGTTTACTCCTTTCTGTGTACGTGCTTGAAAGTTGAACTACTTTGCTAAAATTTCATTTTACCAATTGTGTAGAAAATTCTAGTTTCTCGAATCTCTCACACTAAGCGTGCCACCAGGCCTGGATTTACATAAGGGGCAACATGGGCAATTGCCCTGGGCAGCAAAATTGGGGGCGGCAAGTTGATCGAAAGTTCGTAATATTTTTTCGTACATGAAAATTTGATCCTAGACATGACTAAAATTTTAAAGACATTAAAAAAAATGTCATACATTCAAATTTCACGAAAGAGGTAAAAGGCGCTTGATATAGTTTGAGTCAATTCTGGATCCTTATCGGTGTTTTTTAATGTAAAGCGCTCTGAATTCGTTATAGATAGGACATTGGAGTAGAAAATGAGAAAGATCTTTAAACTTCATCAAGTTACATAGACTGCAAATTTGATTTGAATCAAACGCATGTGCCGAACAATTAAAATATAGTCTGATCTTGGTGAATTCCGGAAGTCTTAATTGACCAACCAGCCGATTTTTTCTCATACTACAGTTAAAATATAGTTAAGGTTCAGTGAGGTTTAATTGACTTGGGTTTTTGAATTGACTGTTATAATTGGATTTCGTTACACGATCAATAGCAGTGCTATACATACGATTTGTCCACTGAGTTATCAAGTTCGCCTATAGATTCGAGTAGGGACTTAAATTGCGAAGCCCAATTAAATTCAATACTACTCCTACTCGTAGGAGTTCCTGAAACAAATCTTAGTCGTCGTTCATATTAGTTAGAGAAATCCTCCAATTATAGGCGCGTTCGAACAATTTCACGCTTACCTGATCTAATCCCGTTTCCACTCGGATAAAGTGCGCAGACGTGTTTCTAGGTTTCCCCTCAATTATGTTCAGCCTTATTTATAATACGGCTCACCCTGTCAATTTCTGTCTTCCCTTTCCTGTCAAAATGGTTTTTGGTCACTTCAAATTGACCCGTGTTGTCGAGAACGGGGTTCCGAGGTACGTGTCGGTGTTAATAATTCAAGAGTGGATTCATGCTGCCCAACTATGTGTTGGGCATAGCAGCTGTAGGTATTTGTATTTACAAATGAGGCTTACTCATTGTAATGTAACACTGCCTGTACCGGGTCTGCAAATATGAAACCGGGATTTTTCCATAGATGTATAGACGACAGTTTGACGACAGCGAATTGCAAGCATTGTTGGATGAGGATGATGCGCAAACGCAACAACCACTCGCACATCAATTGAGTCCAACACGAGAAGCCGTCTCCATACGTTTGAAAGCCATGGGAAATATCCAGAAGAAGAGCATATTCAAAAAAGGACACGCACTTGCTGAACAGACCTTCACTACTTACGAAAATGGCTTAAAGACTGGTTTGCCTTGAAAGAGCAACAGTTTTTTTTTGGCTTAGCATCCACCAACCGTCGGACAAGTCGGAAAAATGTATAGCTGGCGGTGGGCAATATTTCGAATGAAACATGTTTTATTACTTTCATACAATAAACGTGTCTTTTCTATAAAAAAATTCCAGTTTCATACTTCCATACCGGTAGCATTTCATTACTTAAAACATTATTATCGATTATTTTCTCTAGGCCTATTCTTTTTACATCATCTGAGCCGTAGATTACATTGTTAACTTGCAGGCGGTTGCCACTTATACGAGTTTCCATCCTTGCGGTTTTTAGATAAGCTGCTTTTTGGCTCAGAGCTTTGAGCACCTTAACAGGTCTCATTTGTCCAGAGTTAAATTAACCATGGAGGCGATTTCGATTAATCGATTCCCGGTTATGAGTTCTACCCATTTTCGTTCTGAGTAGATTTTGCACTTTTTCGTCCAGTGCAAGTGGTGCTTCCGTTGGCTCCATCATACATGCAAAAAAGTATCAGGCTGTTTCTTCTCGTAAGGCTATCTATCTGTTGAGCCTGCTATGCGATCTCCATCTTGAGCTCGGCATTTTCCTTTTCTACAGCATCCACTTTGGCTTCACACCTCTGCAAGCCTGCTGAGGTGCTTTCAAGGATATTTGTCTCTACGGAAAGTGTTTAACTTTAAGCTGTTCTTCTAGGCTTGATATCAAGCATTGCGTCTGCTCGTGGGTCGCTATATTAAGGTGCGAGTGCGAAAGATTTATTACCTCAGCATACGATCTGGCGCCAAAGCATAACAAACCTAGAAGCACCTTGCACGTGAATAATTTCTGTTTCATATATACAATATATATCCGCCCCAAGTTCAGACTCACAACAGTAAAAACAAGAGTAACATCACGGCATCACAGCACTGGGAAACAATTCTTGCGCAAGTGAGATACTTTAGACTCCCGGCGTAAGACGGAGAAATAATAAAGACGTCCTTACAGCTCGGCTGCTCAAACGAGACTCAACGAATATTACTCTCAACATTCGTTAATTTGCTTCACTGCTTTTCATTTTCTGGTGCATTTTTCGGTCACAATGCAGGGGAATTTACAAACGGTTTGTAAAATCAATTCGTTTTTTCGAAACGTAGAAAGCAAGCAGCCTCAGGAACCAAAAGACACTGTCTTTGTAATGTAATTACCAGTTACACCCAACTCTTGGATTCTGTCCCCCCTGTCTCGGCCTTCCTAGAACGGCTGGTCTATGCAGTTTCTCAGGGGGCCGGGGGCGAGAGGCGGTTGCAAACTCCGCCTCGGAAGGATCGGTGTGCGCGAGTACTCAGTCGACTATATTGTGCAATATTGCATTCCAATTGGAAACGGTTAGGTGGCCCTGATAAAGTGCTTTAAGATTTAGTCAAAGTTTTTTAAATCTCCTAATAAGTTTGCAGCATAAGGAATCTTTAAAATGTCTGAAGTCGCGAGAAATCATGTAAAATCTTTGGAAAACGTTTGAAATACCTTAAAATAATTAGGATATTCTGTAATGAACGATTATTATATATTTAATTTTTTTATATTATTGCAGACCGAATCCATTTTAAATCAGGCAGGTTCTACACTTGAAGTTGCAGAAACTCTCGGGGACAAAATATGTTGTTTTTTAGAAGAAATTAGGCGATACATACATATTTTTGAGATTCGTGGAAAATTTTTTTTACAGAGTTATGCTTATTTGAATTTTTGGCTTTGTCTAAAAAAAACCCAGTCGATTTTCTCAAGAAACACACAATTTCTCTTCATTATCTAAAATATATATACGTTCATGTGAGGAAAACTCCATGTGAATTTGACGCGGGCTGAACAATTTTTATCATCAGAAAATTATTTTTCATAAATTCGAATTTTCGAATTTTTTTCTGAAATAATTTGAGCTGCAAAATCAATATCAAGCCAAGAAATTTTTTCACTGGAGGGTTTCTATATTCAATATATTTAAATATATTTCACATTCATCTAGCTATTTTTCAATAATGTATAACAACTTTGTCTGAATCCCAGTTTGAAAAACAAATAAATAATACCTGGGCCCACGTTTTCAGAGTTTTATTATCTATTCATTCAGAATCTTCGTCAGAATCGACAGGATCCGAAGAGGAATCATTGGCTGCTGCAGATAAGTTAGGAGTCCAATAGTGTTTAGCAGTTTCGGCCATGTAAGCAGTTTTGATATCACTTTTATCCATCTCCATCTCCCACATGTGACATTTCAGTATACGTTATTGATGAATAACTGGATGAATGTAAAATATATTTGAATATATTGAATATAACAACTTTTCAAACAGAACATTTCTAGTCTTCACATTAATTTTGTAACTGGAATTGTTTCAGCAAAAATTTGGAAATTCGAATTTATGAAAAATAATTTTCTGATGATGAAGACAGTTCAGCCCGCGTCAAACTCACATGGAGTTTCCCTCATATGAACGTATGTTTTTTTAAATATTGCAGCAAAATGGTGGGTATTTACATAAGCTAGAAATGAAGCGAATTTTTTGTTAATAAAAATGGAATTTTTTCATTTTTCTCGGAGATGGTACAAGATGTCAAAGTGCGCAAGGGAACTTTTTGTAAAACTTTTTTAAATGTGCAAACTATTTCTTCAACATTTTGTTGTATCTGTTGTAGTTTTCAAGAAAAATTCGAAAATCGATTTTATGAAAACAAATTCTCCTGGCCACAAAAGTTATTTATTCCGCATTAAACTCACAAGGTATTTTCTATTCGATACGAGTTCAAAGAAATTTTTTTATTTTTTTTTTCAAAACAAAGCCAAAAATTCGAATACGCATAACTGTGTAACAAATTTTGTTTTCACGAATCGCAGAAATATGTATCGCCTGATTTCCTCTAAAAATAAACATATTTTCTCCTCGAGAGATTCTGTAATTACAAGTCTAGAACCTGTCTGATTTTAAATGGATTCGGTCTGTATATTCTGTAATCTTTCGTGAATTATATTTTCAGGATTTTTCAGTATTTTGCTCACAAAATTAATAAATAATATCGAATGATACCTTTTCATGTTCCACTATACATTTTCGATAAAAGCAAGTGTTTTTTTGTCAGAATATTACCTTGAAATCGAATACTCGATAATGGTAATATAATTTTATTTGATATCATAATTTTATTATTATTATTATATGCATTGATGTAAAATTTTAAACAATAACAATTCAAAAATCGCTTCCACATATCAGTTGTGAATTCAATCACAAAATTTTTCGTTTAAAACAGAATTTAAAATCCATTAAAAATTGCGTCCTACAAGTTATCGTTAACTATGTTATTGGATTTCGCCCCACTGCATCTGTCGTTACGCATGGATAATGAGGCTACGCGACTGCACTAAAAAATTAATATCCCTATAGATTATACGCTGTAGCTAGAAAATAAATCAAATTCTATTGGCAGTTAGGGCAATATGGTGTTTTCAAAAAACTTGCGCCTGAAAACTCAAAATCATGTAACTATCTGAATTTGGAATATTCGAAGGATAAAAATTTGAATGGCCCTGTGGGGATTAGCAAAATATAAAACAAAAGAAGCATTGACAACCATAATAAATTTGCATTTAAATCCTTTTATTTAATTTTGATCCGCCTACGGTTTACGAAGAATATTATATTTCAGTTTATCTTTTTTCTATTGAATTAATTATACACATGCTGTAGAGTATCTTCATTGGAAATAACTTCTTTAAACCAGCGTGGAGAGATTGGGTTCCGCCTGCCTACAGGACATTCCCTCATTTCACTTACGGTCATATCGTCTACCGCACCGCTGATCATGTTTATTTTTATTCGCGAACTATATCGATCTGCCTTATATATTCCAAGAAGAATCCCACTATACTCCAGTATTGCAAAAACGTCACCATTGGATGTTGATAAAACAATATGTTCTCGGGTTGGTACGGGCACATATCTATTATATTCTGCTCGCAATTTAATTGGTAAACCAGCAGGGATAACATATCTTCGGAATTCGAATTGCCGGTTCTGATTTGTCTGGGGAATAAGCCGAATATATCCAAGTTTTGCAAGTGCATGTCCAAGTACTTCATGAGGAAAGGGCCTGCCTGGAGAAGACCTATACTGTCTGGCAGAAGAAGAAGAACTAGAATTATGTTCGACATTGGGATTCCGTTCAGACTGTAGTGAATCGTAATTTGCAGAAGCTTTAATAAAACTCCTTGAGAAGATTGCTTGACATCTGCCTACTGGACAATCCCCTTTTTCATCTGAAGTCAAATTATCAACTGCGCCGCTTATCATATTTATTTTTATTCGCAAATGATATCTACCTTTCCTATACATTCCACGAAGAATCCCACTAGAATCCAATATAGCAAAAATTTCATCATTGGATGTTGATAATACAATATATTCTCGGGATGGCACGGGCTCATATCTATTCAATTCTACTAGAAATTCAATTGGCATACCGGCAGGAATAATGTATCTTCGAAATTCAAATGACAGGTTTCGATTTGTGCGAGGAATAAGCCGAACATATCCAAGTTCTTCTATTGTACATCCAAGTACTCGATCGAAAGAGGGAGGAGATGCCGGGTCAGGTGAATGTTGTCTGGCTGAAGAAGAAGAACTAGGATTACGTTCGGCTTTGGGATACCGCTCAAACTGTAGTGAATCGTAATTTGCAGCAACTTTAATAAAACTGCTTGAGAAGATTGCTTGACTTTGGCCTACTGGACAATCCCTTTTTTCATCTGGAGTCAAATTATCAACTGCGCCGCTTATCATATTTATTTTTGCTCGCGAACTGTATCCATCTTTCCTGTAAATTCCACGAAGAGTCCCACTATTATCCAATATTGCAAAAATGTCATCATTGGATGTTGATAATACAATATATTCTTGGGTTGGCACGGGCACATATCTATTTCGTTCTGGTCGAAATTTTATTGGCATATTGGCAGGAATAACGTATCGTCGAAACTCAAATTGCTGGTTTCGATTTGTGCGAGGAATAAGCCGAACATATCCAAGTTCTTCTATTGTACATCCAAGCACTCGATCTGAAGGAAGCCTGCCCAAAGGAGAAATGGATCTCGCGCGAAGTGGAAGATCCTGATTAGATGCCCGGTCTGGTGAATTTTGTCTGGCAGAAGAAGAACCAGGCTTAGTTTCGTCATTAGGACTTCTGCTAGCAGGAAACCTGGACCTGTCACAAAAAGGTGCCTCCTCCAAAGAAATACGGTCAGGCAAATGTTGTTGTCGAGCAGCATAATAAGAATGAGGGGCAGAATTACGTTCACTATTTGGTTTCTCGTCGGGCTGTGAACTGCATTCTGCAAGAAGAAATGAGAGATTATTTTTCTTTTTGTCCAGCACATTCATGTTGCTGAATTCAACGTTTCTTTGCAGAAGGCATCTTTCTGATGATTTAATGAAAAATATGAGAAATAATTTTTAATTATGAGAACTTCCCACCGTATATTTTTTTTGTTGAATAAGCATACATTTCTCGTAGGAAACGCTTTTTAATAAATCCAATTCTTTGGCAAATATATTTTTACTCACTTTTTACTGTCAATTACCACTTGACAAACGATCATTCTAAACAAGCCAAATGAAGAATTGAATTGCAATTATTTCAACATTCCATAAAGGAGATTTGAGCTTCAAAACTTTCAATTTGAAAATTATTAAGGCTCACCGTGTTTGAATTTAACTTAACGCATTGTTTAATTTTTAGGATTTATTTTGAATTCTTTAAAATTCTCCTGGAATTCTTTTGAATTCAAAAGAGCATTAGACATATTGTTAATATACGTTAGTCACTCTTAGTTAGTTTCAGTCACATTTTAGGTTAAAAATAATTATGTCAAGGAACTGTTATTTGAAAACAAGATCTAATTTGCAAATAACGTTTACACTTGATTTGAGTTTTGTCTCTTTATTGGATTTTATTCTCTATATATAAATATATTAAAAATGCATGTATTGATATACGTATATGATAATAATGATGATATATGAAGGATGGCAGATCATAAGGAGGTAAGGGACAAAATGGGAATTTTACAGGAGAGGAAAAAAACATTCTGTAAAATCGAATTTGCAAGTAAAACGAAAAACAAAAATAAGCTTCCGAGCTGACGCATTCCTGAATCGATAGCAAAAAAGCTTGATAACATATAGCTCACCAGTTATGAGGTAATATAGCACAAAGTTAACAAAATCGGGTTGACATTTTTTTTCACACGGTCCGAGTAGTGTTTGGACAGTGATAAAAAATTTAACAATAAATTTGAAAAAAAAATAATAATAATTCGTGGAGATGTTGAGCTGTTGAATACAGGGAAAAAGTTTGATGAAAAAAAGGTAATTCAGTTTTGAGAAAATTAGGTTTCAATTTTGAGGTTAAAATTTTATCGAATCTGAAATCTGGCTTCAACTCGCAATAACAAATTTAAATTTGAATTTAAAAAATATATAGATGTATGCTCCCGAGATATGGGTATGCTGAATACAGGAAAGAAAAGTTTAATGGAAGAACTTTATTTGCTTCCGAGGAAATGGAGTTTGTAGGAGACGAAAAAGCGTGTGAATAAATAAAATTGAATTTGTGGCTCAAACGTCAAACATATATTATTTATTTTAGGTATTACATGAAGTTTGAGAACAGGAATATGAATAGGAAACAGTCTTAAGGTTTGAGGTCCCTTACCTCTTATTGTGCAACTAATTTCTTATTGCTAACATAAAAAATGCGATTTCGAACAAATTCTTTTAACAATATGTGTATTGGATTTTATAAGAATTTTCTATGCAAAAAAATTTTTCGGAAAAATGTCCCTTACCTCCTTACGATCTGCCACCCTTCATGTAATATGTTGGGTTGTTTCGTAGGTGAAAATGCTACTTTTTCAACATGTAGGAATTTCTCAGGAGTTTATATGCGCCGCAGTGCCCTCTTCCCATTGCCCCCCCCCCCCCCACGCTCCTGATACTTTTACGACCTGTCTGAGAGCCTAACGAATATGTGTGCATGATTTGTTGCTGATTAATAAAAAACTATGGATTTGCATAGGCATCGTACGTTTTAGGCCACTTTATTTTATATATTAGATAATAATATATAATATACTAATACATATACATATAGAATGATCCTCTTCTATATTAACATCATTGTAAATAATTCAGTTGAGATTTTTCAATCAATTTTTAAGGAAATCCATCATCTTTCTTCCGTGTTTTACATTAAAATTTTCTTTTTAAATTCAACTTTTTCGTAGGAGATGTTTTTGTAGGTGTAAATTTAACTATTTGATTAGTAATTGAGAAATTATTGCTTAAAAGAAATTAATTTTATTTGCTTTGTTGTGAAATTCCACTGTTTGAAATTTTAATATACATTTTATATGCATTTGTATATTAAATATAAACCCTACGTATAAGAAATCGCCATAAAGAGACTATGTTATTAAATTTCATATACCGCATGTCGATCATTTATCAGAACACTTGTTTCTAAGAGAAAAGTTCAATTCAACAAATAATTAAGGAACCTAACCCAAAACACCTGCACTCACGTTCAAATTTTAACACTCACAGCGACTTTCAGAAAAAATTCTGCCCGTACGTTGTGCTTTAATTGTGAGTAGGAATTTAGTAGACGAATTTAAGGTTATCACTTTATTTTTTAATATTTGACAAGATCTGAAGGCATCAAAGAACTTTTTGTTTCCACGCACTCTGTTTTACCGACTTTAATATATATGCATAATAATTTTACAGCATGAGTGTATATTAAAATTAATTTACGGTATAAGCAAATGACTTTACTCACATGCATATCAAATTTCGATTAGATTTTTTTGACAGTGCAACTGCTTGGTGAGAAATTACAAAAGGAATAATAATTATATATTATATATATATATATATATATATATTATAATAATAATCATTATTATAAATATTATTATGAAAAATGCACATTATATAAAGCTACTTAAAATCAAAGCAATATAAAGCTTGAATTTTGATTCGTTTCAATTAAGAACATAAATTGATCATTGACTTTGAGGTTATTATGTAATTGATTATTGGCTCTAATTTGTAAAATGAACGTAATTTGTATCAATGTTTGTGATGTTGTGAAATGTTTATCTGAATTTAATTTCCAAAATTATATGTAAATATGTATTAATTTTCTCTCAAATTACTATAAAAGGTTACTAATAAATCAAATTTTCAGAAATGAAAATAAAAATTAAAAAAAAAATTAAAATAAAAAATTAATTGAATGCCTGGATGAAAATTATAGTTTGATGCTTTTTATGTAATTTGATATTATCTATAATTTTGATCAGGAAAGTTTATTCATGTTTAAAATACCTTCATTCTAATTGCATAATTTCTGTAAATTTTCGTGATGTTGAGAAATAAGTATCTGAAGTCTGCTTTCAATATCACATGTACATATATTTCACTTTTCTATGAAATCAGTTCAAAAGTTCAGAATTTTCAAAAAGTTTACGATGTTGTGAGATAATTATCCAAATTCAATCCTCAACATTATATGTGAACCGTATCGATGGTCAGCCGGAAATCCCCAAGTGGGGTCTTACCCTGTCAAACTAGTCGACAACTACGTGGCACTCCGTTTAGAAAGAAGAAATTTTTCCAAACGGGGCGGTAGTGCGGATGTGCCTCGACAAACTAATCGGAAAACAAGTTTCGTCGAGTCCGGTCAATGGAGCCAGGCTTTTCGGGAGAGAATTTCTCTGGGGAGCCGCAAATCGGTATGAAGATCTCGTCCGGACTAGCGAACAGAGAGTCGGGAGAAGGTAGCCCTCTTAAAGGCGAAAAAATCAGTTCCGGTACGGGCACGCGTCGGAAGGGTCGCAAAAGTACAAAAAAAATATACAATAGTTGGTACAAAAAAACTATACAATAGTTGCTCAGCCAAAAAAGAGCTACACATTTTTCATGAATAATTTTTAGATAGGATGCTTAGTTTTTGTTTCAGTTGTAAAATATAAAATTACAATAAATAAAATTAATTTAACTTTAAATGAAAGAAAAATTAAATTTTTGGAGAATAGACACAATGTATGGAAAAAATTAAGAAACAAAAGTTGTTTACCCAAAAAAAATCTACAAATTTGCTAGTTATTATTCTTTTATTGGATACGTATTGAAATTAAACATTCTTCAGGGTAGTTGGAAATAAAAATTAGTGCAAAATGAGGAAGAAATATTAAAGTAATCATGAAAAAACAAAAATTTCCTTTATTTGACAATATATGAATAAACATTCCAAGACCGAGGTACATAAATAAACATAACATTCATTTGATATACTTGAGTTGAACTTTATGTAGAAAAGTTCGTTTTTTGAAGAAAATCGAGCTACTGTAAATTCACTAGCAGTAGAATCAATCTTGAAATCATAATTATTTTTAGTGAAAGTAACCATGTCGCAGGAACAAGAAACTAGAGCTGATTAAGATTTCTTGGCTAGTTCTTTGGACTTTGAAATGTTTTCGAAAACGCCTAAGGGTGTATTTTTCAAGCATTGTGAGGGAATTATACGTAATGAAGTAAAATCGCTTAGTATTATTTGACAATTAATTATTATTAGGGTGTGAACTCTATTGAATATATGCATACGTGTACAGTTTTACAGCTACCATATGTGCCCGTGGACTTCCGGATGAAAATCTGATGGCATAAATTGAGACGTGCAGGGTTTGGAAGATCCTATCTGTACACGTGCACAGTGGACATATTCACAGATGGGTCGATGAGGACACAAAAGTTGACAGTTTCTGATTTGCGCAAGGCTCCAAAAAATGTACTAACTAGAGATATATTATATCATTATATTCACCAATAGAAGTGAAGAATGTGGCTAGGGAAAATACCAGAGTAAAGACAGTCCTCATCTTTCCAATTAGTAAAACCACTGATTGATGTATAATTTATTAATTTGATTTTAAGTGTAACTAGTGAACATTCTAGTGCTTCATTGGCATATATTACCTCTACTATAGTCGTTATTCCTCACGTTAAAAGCGTCAAGGTTGTACTTGTCAGATATTTACACTTGATAAGAGTCAGTTTCAGTGCAAAACATTTGGTAACATGTTTCTGTAAAAGTGATGTCACCATCCATGTAACTCTTCACGTTTGAAGGAAAGCTGGTTTTTACACGGCAAATCGATACAATGTCTACTTTAATGGCCCATTTAAGACTATAAAAAACTAATATGAATTTCAAAAATTACGTTAAAAGAATGGGAAAAATGTATTTCTTCCTTCCCTACTTTGGAACTAATGATTTAGAAATAACTCGAAAATCATTTTCTTTTCTTGTTTTTTTATTGTTTCATGATACTATTCTTAATATAAAGAGAAGTGATTCACAGAAGAAATTGGCTACGTTTGAAAACGAGAAATAAGTAAATTTGTTCGTGATGATTTTTTGATGAGGATTGTTATCTTTTAGTTTTAGGTTGTGATATATAATTACAAATGATGAATAGTTTTACCTAACCTAACGATGGAATCAGTGTCTGGATGCATACAAACACACACAGGGAAAACATAATGTAATCGTTACAGCGATTTCAGAGTACTCTTGACCAGCAACACAAATTCACTTCTCTTTTTTCTGTGTCAGCAAATCAAGCAGATGCCCATTTTTCCCATTACAATGTTTATGGCAAATGAAGAAAGAATGTAAATTGATATATGATGAAATTTTCCACTCATCGAGAATAAATTTGATAATTTTATTTGTTTTGAGGAAATGCTGATAAATAGAAAAAATGATATTTCTTCATTGGCTGCTTGAATTTTGATGATTTTGAAGATCAGAAGTCAAGTTCTCAATTCCTAATCTGACATATTGAAGAAATTTCTAGTGTAAATCGTGAAGATTCCAAAATTTCGTAATTAAAAAACTTAAAAGTTACATAGTTTTTAGTCTCAGTTCTGGTGCTTTCCTATTAAGCTACTAGAGAGAACAAGAGGAGAAACCTTTTTCAAAAATAAACGCATCATTATACTAATACAAATAAAATTTTTCAAGGAATCTGTATTATCATTAGAGAGTAGCAGAAATTTTTAACGTGTTCTTCAGACCAGATCGAGGTATGAATTAAAAATTACTTGATTAATTCATAAAAAAATTAATTGGAATAATTTTCAATTCACAGCTCTATTTATTCCGCAAAAGACGTTAAAAATTTCTGTTATTCTTTAATGATAATACAGATTCCTTGAAATCCTCAAATTTCAAAGATATATAAATAAGAATTCTTAATGGGGTTGTTGCATATTTTCCAATATATTATTCTTCTGGTGGAATTAAAAGAGGACTAAAAAACGAATATTATGGTACGTCCTTGGAACGTACATATATCGTCTGGTCGAAAAAGTGGTTTCATGGATTAAGTGGAATTAAAGCTAATTTTCGTTTTTACTCCTTTGGAAAGTTTTCGCATTCCGTAGCTGAGGAAAATTCCGTTAATTGAAGTACTACAAGTACCTATTTGCAGTAGGTATACATGGTTGATATTGCGAAGTCCCTTTCATTCTCACTGCAGCATCGAATCTGCTTTTCTGATCTTTAGCAGTGGCTTCGTGATCTTCATTGCCACTAAAAATGTTTTTAGTTTGCTTGTAGTGCATCTCTGCCCACAGAAATAGGGATGAAGCATCCAGGATGCGATCTTCAGCGGAACACTGTACGCGTGATCTTGCTGAATTTCGTTTAACCTATGCCATCACATTCTCCCTTACCATGAGCGGTAGGATACTAATACCACTCAGCTGGGATTCTGAAATCTGCCTTGTGAGCTAGGATATTAGCAAGATTGCTCTTGTTTTTAAAATGCTGACCTGCTCCGTCTGCGACATAGTACACCTTCTGGACTGCAAAATTTGCCTTAAGATGATTCACATTTATCTTCTGGTATACATAAAGGGCAACATTGTCATGACTTAAATGGTCCAGAATGATTGCCTGATCATTATTCCAGTGAAATCCTTGCGCGGAGTTTTAGAGCACAAACTTGAAGTTCTCAGCGAAATCAAATGAGATAACGAATTCACCATTTTTCAAAGTTATCTTTAGATTTTTGAAAAGTAATGACTGCCCTTTAGCAAGGAGATGATGGGCTCTTAGCTTTAGCAACGCTTCACAAAGCTCATTCACAAATTCATCAACATTCACTATCAGCGTCTCTGAAGTGCATCTGTCAGTCTGAAGCCAAGAATCAAATTTGATTTCTTCCCAATCCTCCTCATCAAAAGCTTGAATCAAACTATCTTTAATTTTAGTAATACAGGGGCAATTTTGGCATTCTCCTAATTGGCAGCAACTTGTCGCATCAGGACACACAGTTAACTTCAAACCAAAGTTAAAAGTTTTGTGCTCTTTGAGAACTCTAAATTGTAGGATTTAATAGGACTTTGGAGCGTTTAAGAAGGTCTTAATTCGTATCAGATTAAAAGCTCTTTTTGTTCTTAAAAATGGCACAAGAGTCTATTTTTTCCAAATATTATCATGTTGGCAGTAGCAGCTCGGGTTTACTTATCTCCGTGTATATGCTTGAAAGTTGAACTACTTTGTTAAAATTTCATTTTACCAATTGTGTAGAAAATTCTAGTCTCTCGAATTTCTTACACTATGCGTGCCACTAACTATTCAGTATTTTCTTATCTGTGAAATTATACCCTAATTGATGTGAAACATGTAATGGTGCGGTACGGGGGTAACATCACCTCTTGATGGAGCGACGCGTGAGATGGAACGACGCGCTCGGGGCTCGTCGGCTCAATCCGCCTCAGCTCGGCGATCCCCTCTCTCCGCGCGCTGAATCTAAATAATCTGCCTATATCTTACTCTCGCATGGGTGCGTGGGTATGTATACCCAAACATACTTTTGTCGCATATTTCAGTTATCATAGACCGATCATTTCGTTATTAAAATTAGAGACATCTGCTACTATCACAGAAATAACTGATGATGCATCTGATAATGTTCAATACAACTGTTGAAGTGTTTATATTTGTGAGAAATTTCACTTCTAAGTATTTTTGTGAAAAATAAACAATCGTATACACATTTCAATATTTGTTCACTTCCATTTGGACTTCATTCAACACACTATCCTTTCTGCATATTTCACATCTGCCAGGCGTCCCGCGACGGCTCACTGTTTTTTTTTTAAGCATGATAATCTCATTGTACAATTTTTGTTCAGTTTCGTTGTGGATAGTTGTTTTTTTGGATCGGTTTCGTTGAGATAGGAAAATACTGATTAATAAGCTACATAGTGCAAGAGATTCGACAAAACCAGATTTCCCTCCGACTTTTCTATGGAATGGATCAGGTGATATTCATTTTTTAAATTATTTTAAATCATTTTTCACAGAAAATATCAGTCTTAACATTAATTAGCTTCGTTAAGATTTAATTTATTATATGAATTCAAAGTGAGATATAGAAGGAATCGCACATAAAGTAACTACAATAAAATATGTTTCAAAATATAAAGCTAATCTACGTAATTCTACTTTTCTGTTTTCTTGTAATGTGCCGCTGGCTTTCACAAGGGGGGTCTCGAATTTACGCTAACAACACAATTATCCTAAGTTATAGATATAAAAATAAATAAAGAAAATAATTGCACGCGAGGCAACAGATGAATATACATAAAAAAGTCGGTCTACTCAAAATCAGACTCTTACTCATTAATAATAAAAGACATAGAGGAGCGGCGGCGAATGCGGCGCATATCAAGTAAAATGCACGATTAAAATTCAAATATAAAGTAAAATATTGTAATGAAATATATTTTGTTTAGGCTAATATCTTACCAATTCTATATGCATGAAGATAATTCAATTTAAGTTCATTAAAACAGTTAATTAATGTGTTTTCCAAAAAGAACATCTGCGCCAAGTTTTCCTAACTTGTTTGGTAATGTGGCGCGTTCCGATTTCAGTTCACAATTATTGAATAAAAAACAAATTATGAAGAAAAATTAGTAAAATTTAATAAAAATAAGATAAATGTATTGACGTTTAATATTATCAACATATTTAAGGGATTATATCTCCCGAAACTGCAAGAAAAAATGTTTTTTTTAACAGTGCAGATTGTCTCACAATAATTTGAGGAGTACTAAAAATTTTGTATTTTAAGATAAGCTTACAGACGTTTTATGAGCAACAGATCAAAATTATAATAACAAGTAAAAATTTTTCTTTTCCAGAACAGTTATAATGATTCAACATTCAAATAATATCACTACTCTAAACCATCTAAATATGCATCCTCTCAGAACAAACCTAACCCGAAAACTGGTGAAACGATTTCAAAATACAATTATTCTAAAACAACTCTAAAATACACGATAATTATTAGAATGAAACTTTTTTTATGCATATTAGAAACGAAATTGTATTACCTTGAGTAAATATTTCTTACCTTCTAACCAAAAACCGGCATTTTGTTACTACGAAATTCTCCGAGAAAAACAAACCACAAACTTGTGCGCCAAGTTACCTACCGATTTTAGTCCCGAATGCGCCATAAAAGTCGCATGTGAAAATTATTTAATGAAGATTTTTTACATAAAAGTTCATTAATTTTACTCGAAATGTTGAACTCTGAATCATTCAAGAAACTCGGAACAGTATATTTCCAAAAAATTTTATAAGTTTACAAGAAACTTCTGTAATTTCGTACTTGTTTTTAGCTACTCTGACGATACAAGCGAGAGAACCAAAACTAACTTTTCGTCATAAATATCAGGCAATTCATTTAATTATTCCAATTTTTTAATATTATAACGTTGAAAACATATATACATGTAATGAAACTACCACCACAAGCAGAAAATGCGTTAATATTCGAAAACTCGAACGCGTCACATTAGCCACCACGCCGCATTCGCGGTCACTCCCCTAACTTGCAACGCTTGCACAATGTAGTTAAAAATGTAATTCAGTTGGTCATTATTTTGTAGAAGTGAAAGATAGGACAATGGAGTAGAAAATGAGAAAGATCTTTAAACTTCATCAAGTTACATAGACTGCAAATTTGATTTGAATCAATCGCATATGCCGAACAATTAAAACATAGTCTGATCTTGGTGAAGTCTGAAATTCCTGATTGACTAACCAGCCGATTTTTTCTCAAACTACAGTTAAAATATAGATAAGGTTCAGTAAGGTTTAATTGAATTAGGTTTCTGAATTGGCTGTTATATTTGGTTTTAATAATAGATTTAATACTTTCACGATGATTCATTATAATTAATTTAAATTTGGATTTCGTCACGCGATCAATAGCAGTGCTATACTCGTACGAGTATTTTAGTCGTCGTTCATATTAGTTATTGAAATCCACCAATTATCGGCGCGTTCAAAAGATTTCACGTTTACCTGATCTAATCCCGTTTCCACTCAGATAAAGTGCGCAGAGGTGTTTCTAGGTTTCGCATGAATTATGTTTGGACTTATTTACGATACTGCATACTCTATAACTTGGTGTCGTCCCTTCCCTACCAAAATGATTTTTGGTCACTTCAAATTGACCCGTGTTGTCGAAAACGGAAATTTTAAAGCCAGAGACCAGACCTAACATTTCCGAAGGATTTTGATGCGCTGAATCCGAATCCGAGCTCAAAATTGCTCCTGTACGTCAGGTTTTCAAGACATCCTAACCTAAAAATGCAAAAAACGCGTTTTTTAGCTGTATTTGAGGTTATGTAACCGAACAAGAAAAATGTCTACCACAAAAGCTAATATGGAATTTGAAAGTACTAAACTTCCCCTTTCAACCCTACTTGGATTTATTAGGATATCTTTATTTTTCACCAAACTATTGTAATTTGAAATTTTTTATTTTAGCGTTTTAACCCATTAACGCTGAGGTGTTCAGATTTATACAACGCATTCTCTATTGCTGACGGTACGATATTTTTTCTTCAAAATATTATCTCAGGGGTTTTCGAGGGTGCCCTTTCTATTGACGGTGTCGGTTTTTTGTAATAATCCCTAGAAGATCCAATATGGCGGTCACAATTTAGGGCTTTAGAAGAGAACAAAGGATCCCGCACGAAATACCAACAAAAAAGCGTGCAGTCGTTTGGAACCAAACTTCGCACATTGATAAAACAAAATAAGACGGACTGCGCGGAAATTTACTGCGCACTCTGTGTGCATTCTAATATTCACATTCGCTGTATGTGCGCGCCGTTCTACAAAGGGAGATCAGGTTTGAGTGTCGGGCTAACGGTTGGATGCGTAGGTAATAAAATTCTTTTTGTGTTTGAAATCTGTCTAGCGGTTACATTTCGTGCCGATCGTGATTTTTGTATATAGTGAGTTTTAGAATTTCCACGTTACTGTTCATTACAAGGAAAAAATGAGTTCAGGAACTCCTTGCGCTAACAAAGTTAATACCTTTTGTCACGTTTGTGGAAAGTATGAAAGGGAGAAATAACGTCGATCAATTAATGATTCGATAAAAATGTCATACTTCAACTGTTATGGGACTTCAATGAAAAATTTGGATAAACCGTGGTACCAACCTCAATTTGTCATGCTTGTGGATTATATTTGTCAAATTGGGAAGATGAAAGTACCAAGACGCAGACTGTTATTCAACCACCTGTTTGGCGCGAGCCCAACGATCATGATACTGTTTGTTACTTTTGCTTATGCAAAACAGTAGGTTTTTCTAAAAAGTATTCGGAGAAGATCGTTTACCCTGATGTAAAAAGTGTTACACCAGCCAAGATTGGTATTAGAAATCACTCTGAAAACAGAAGTGACCAAGCAACTCACGAATCAATGGATACTGACGATACTAATGCAACTGAAGATTCTTCTTGGGAAGAATCAGATGATGAAAGTCCTAAATTTTTTGACCAAGACGGATTAGATGATTTTATACGTGACCTTGATCTTCCAAAAGATAAAGCTGAGCTTTGCGCTTCAGGACTCAAAGAGAGGAAACTATTGTTGCCTGGCACTAGAGTAACTGTTTACAGAAATAGAGACGAAAAGTATATCAAGTACTTTTCAATGGACAGTGGGATTATGTAATGATATCGAAGGACTTATTAACTTATATAAAATAAACTTATATACGCCAGAGGATTGGCGCCTTTTCATAGATTCGTCTACAGAAAGTCTGAAAGCAGTACTATTACCTAATGGAAATAAGTACGCTGCAATTCCAGTAGGTCACTCAACTACACTGAAAGAATCTTATGATACTTTCCAATTACTTCTGATAAAAATGAAATACAATGTCCATAATTGGCTTATTTGTGGTGACTTCAAAATGATAAATCTTATAATAGGTTTACAATCAGGAAACATTAAATACCCTTGTTTTCTTTGCGTTTGGCACTTCCGTGCAAGGGATAAACATGGGATAACGAAGAAATGGCCAGACAGATTAGAGTGGACAGTTGGTCAGTATAATGTGGTTTATGAAAGTCTTGTTGACAGAAATAAAGTATTATTGCCACCACTCCATATAAAACTAGGATTAATGATGTAATTTGTGAAAGCCCTAAACACCGAAGGAGAATGTTTCAATTATATCAGATCTACATTTCCGCATTTAAGTGATGCCGCAGTTAAGGGAGGTATTTTTGTTGGGCCTGATATAAGAAAACTTATCAAAGATGGTGACTTTATCAAAACCATGACATCTATTGAAAAGGATGCATGATTGGGTTTCAAAGATGTTGTACAGAAATTTTTAGGGAACAATCGAGATCCAAAGTTTAGAACTATTGTATCTCGTATGTTGAAGAATTTTAAAAGATTAGGTTGATGAGTATGAAGTTACATTTTCTCAAATCTCATTTGGATTATTTCCCAGAAAATGTTGGAGCATTCAATGGAGAAATGGGCGAACGCTTTCATCAAGACTTTCACCATAAAGAGCAACATTATCAAGGTCGATGCAATGCAAGAATTATGCCCGACTATTGCTCGTCTTTGCAAAGACATGATAATGACCCTATTAGTCATAAACGAAAGTCTCTTCAACGATCGTTTGACATGAAACGCGAACGTTTTCATAAGAAAACAAGCAATTGGTTTCACCTTCATTGGACATACAATCGTAAGTCTTGCCTTAACTGGCTGGGCAATCGTAAGTCTTGCCTTAACTGGCTGGGCAATCGTAGGTCTTGCCTTGACTGGCTGGACGATTCAAAGTCTTGCCTTGACTGGCTGGGCGATACAAAGTCTTGCCTTCATTGTCTGGAAAGTATTAAGTACTTCCTTGCTTAGCTGGACAATCCCAAGTCTGGCCTTAACTGGCTGGGCAATCTAAAGTCTTGCCTTGACTGGCTGGACGATTCAAAGTCTTGCCTTGACTGACTGGGCGATTCAAAGTCTTGCCTTAACTGGCTGGGCAATCGAAAGTCTTGCCTGAATTGGCTGGAAAGTATTAAGTACTTTCTTGCTTAGCTGGACAATCCCAAGCCCAGCCTTGAGTGGCTGGAAAATATTGAGTCTTGCCTTAGTAAGCTGGAAAATCCTAAGTAAATTTACAATATTAAATGAATCATAATAGTAAAATTTGTTTTTTTTTAAAGCCCTTACTGTTTTCCATATTCGCTCTTCTAGGAATTATAACAAAAAATTGAGCCAATCAAAAATGAACCCCCGAAAACCCCTCAGATAACATTTTCAAGTGACAATGGCATACCATCTCGGCGTTAATGGGTTAATACGCTAAATTGAAAAATTTCATTTCAAGGTTAGCCCACTTGTAGTGTGGAATTCAATTATTTCACGAAATGTAAACGACTAAATTCGCTGCTCACAGGGTTAGGTGGGTTAGCCTGCTTATGATTTGGTAAGGGTGATTTCTAGGTTTAGGTGAATTAGCAGGTAGGTGGGTTAACCCACTTGTGGCATGGAACTACATTATTCCAAGACAAATATGCGACTAAACTTATTGTTCCCAGAGTCAGGTGGGTTAGCATGCTCGTGGCTTGTTATGGGTGATTTCTACCCCTAGGAAGCGGCTTCCGTAAAAATGAAAAAACACGGGTTCCATATTTTTTATTGTTTCATCAATGTGCAAAGTTTGGTTCCAAACGACTGTACGCTTTTTTGTTGGTATTTTGTGCGGGATCCTTTGTTCTTTTTTAAAGCTCTAAATTTTGGCCGCCATATTGGATCTTCTAGGGGTTATAACAAAAAACTGACACCGGCAATAGAAAGGGCACCCTCGAAAATCCCTGAGATAATATTTTGAAGAAAAAATATCGTACCGTCAGCAATAGAGAATGCGTTGTATAAGTCTGAACACCTCAGCGTTAATGGGTTAAAACGCTAAAATAAAAAATTTCAAATTACAATATTTTGGTGAAAAATAAAGATATTCCAATAAATCCAAGTAGGTTTGAAAGGAAGAGATTGGTACTTTCAAATTCCATATTAGCTTTCGTGCTAGACATTTTTCTTGTTCGGTTACATAACCTCGAAAACAGCTAAAAAACGCGTTTTTTGCACTTTTAGGTTAGGATATCTTGAAAGTCTGACGTACAGGAGCAATTTTGAGTCCGGATTTGGATTCAGCGCATCAAAATCCTTCGGAAATGTTTGGTCTGCTTTCTGGCTTTTGACTTTTGTCAAATTTTGTCGGCCTGCGATAATTCAAGAATGGATTCATACTGTCCAACTGTGTGTAGGTGCATAGCAACTTTTTGAATAAAACCGCGACTGAAGCTTTTTCCGTTTTGCTGACTAGTTCGTCACTCACATTATTATTATCTGATTAGTAAACTGCCGAGGTGGCTTACAACATTTGTGTACATATATGAATAAAAGTGTGCTGATAGCAAATATGAAATTAAAATCTATTCACTATTCAGTAAGAAAATTACTTGAGTTTCTCAAGATGTAATAAAATAAAAAGTAAATGTCTCTGAAAAGAGTCCTATTTCTCCCAGGCTATATTTTTTTATAGAATAAATCATCTGATCTTACATTATTCATAAAATTCGAGAAAATCTTGCCAAATCCTTTGAAATCCCTTGAAATATAATAAAATCATCCTTTGAAATTTGATAAAGTCCGTCAAGATTTAATCAAAGTTATATATTTCAGATTTATCCAGTTATTTTTCAATACTGTATAAAAACTTTGTTCGAATCTCAGCTTAAAAAATAAATAAATAATACCTGGACCCACGTTTTCAGAGTCTTGTTATCTATTCGTTCGGATTCTTCGTTAGAATCCAGTAAGCAGTTTTGACATCACCTTTATCAATCTCGATCTCCCACATATGACATTCTTGTATTTCTGGGATGGTCGGCATAAATAGATAATTTGAATCTGAAAACGAGCATCCAGGTATTATTTATTTATTTTATAAACTGAGATTCAAACAAAGTTTTTATACATTATTGAAAAATACCTTGATAAATGTAAAATATATTTAAATATATCAAATATAACAACTTTTCAGTCAAAAAATTTCTCGCCTCGACATTAATTTTGTAACTTGAATTGTTTCAGCAAAAAATTTGGAAATTCATATTTGTGAAAAATAATTTTCTGATGATAAAAACTGTTCAGCCCGCGTTGAACTCACATGGAGTTTCCCTCATGTGAACGTATGTTTTTTTTCAAACATCGAAGAAAAATTGTGGGTATTTACATAAGCTAGGAATGGAGAGACTTTTGCTTGTTTATGAAAATTGAGTTTTTTCATTTTTCTCGGAAATGGTACAAAATATCATAAATGCGTAAGAGAACTTTTCGTAGAACTTTTTTAAATGTGCAAAATATTCCCCCAATTTTCAAGAAAATTCCGAAAATTCGATTTTATAAAAACAAATTCTCCTGGCCACAAAATTTATTCAGCCCGCATTAAACTCACAAGATATTTTCTATACGATACGAGCTTAAAGAAAAAATTGGGTTTTTTTTTAAAATAAAGCCAAAATTTCACGAATCGCAGACATATATATCGCCTGATTTCCCCTAAAAAACAGCATATTTTGTCCCCGAAAGATTCTGCAATTTCAAGTGTAGAACCTGCCTGATTTAAAAACGATTCAGTCTGTATATTCTGTAATCTATCGTGAATTATATTTTCAGAATTTTTCAGTATTTTGCTTATAAAATTAATAAATTATATCGAATGACACCTTTTCATTTTCCACTACACATTTTCGTTAAAAGCAAGTATTTTTTTGTCAGAATATTACCTTGAAATCGAATATTAGATAATCGTAATATAATTTTATTTGATATCATAATTTTTTTATAACAAATAGCATTACTTATGAATCGTTCTTCTCTTGCACACACTCCTGCGCATTGAATCAAAAAGATAATAAAAGTCGGAAAAATGTTTACTGAATGATACACGAAGGAAAAGAACCAAAATTTGTTCATCATTTGCATTGGTGTAAAATTTTGAACAATAACAATTACAAAATCGCTTCCACGTATCAGTTGTAAATTCAATCACAAAATTTTCGTTTAAAACAGAATTTCAAATCAATTAAAAATTGCTTCCTATAAGTTATCGTTAACTATGTTATTGGATTTCACCCCACTGCGTCTGTCGTTGCGCATGGATAATGAGGCTACGCGATTCCACTAAAAAATTAATATCCTTAGAGAGTATACGCTGTAGCTAAAAATAATTGAAATTCTGTTAGCAGTTAGGGCAATATGGTGTTTTCAAAAAACTCGCGCCTGAAATCTAAAAATTATGTAACTCTGAAATTGGAGTATTCGAAGAAAAAACATTTTAATGGCCTTGTGGGGATTATCAAAAGATAAAACAAAAGAAGCCTTTTTTTATTATTATTATTATACCATTAAGCCATTTCCCTTTCGGGGTAGGCGTGACTTGCTCGGTTGGAAAGTAGTGGGATAGGTATATAGGTGTGAGGTAGGTCGTTATATGGTATAGGGTAGATAGGTATATATGTATATGTGTTATGGTATAGATATTTTAGATTGATCTGGAGTTTTCGTGTTATTTATTCAAATAACACGTTCACTCCGCAACACTGCTCCGACCCAGGTTGTTGATCAATCTCTCTAGCGATCACCCCAAGTGAGGAGCCTCACAGAATTGTTATGTATGGTTCCCCACTTGGGCCCATTAGTATCCAATGTCTTTTTTCCGGCATCATTCACTCTATTGTCACTCTGCTTATAAACTATTTGTCGCCACATATTTCTGTCCTGGCATACTGCTCTAGCTTCATTTACGTCCATGCATTTCTTCATGCAAGCTCTTCTGTTCCTATGACTTCTTATGTCTCTTCGGATCAATGTCTCATTTACAGATTCTAACCATTCTTTCGGCGGTCTACCTCTGGGCATTCTGCCATTTACTTTACCTTTATATACTTGCTTCGTCAGTCGTTCATTTTTCATTCTTTCAAGGTGTCCGAACCATCTTAACTGATCTCTTTCCCATATGTCAACTAGCGTCTCTCCTGTACCACATTCTTTGAGGATTATCTCGTTTCGGACTTTGTCCATCAGTGTTTTTCCGCATATTATGCGCAGAGGTTTCATGCCGATCGCGTTGATTTTACTCCTGTCCTTTTCTTGACAGGTCCATGCCTCGCTACCGTATAGTACAGTTGGTACGAATATGGAATTATGTATGGCCATTTTAGCTTTTTTTGATATCTTTTTATTCGTGAGGATGGATCCTGCTCTACCGATAACCTGCTTACCCTTATTTATGCGCCTATCTAATTCCCCATCTATTTTTCCGTCGCTAGTGAATAGACTACCTATATATACGTACTTGTCAACTTGTTCTAATCTCACATCATTTAGGACAATGTTGCATATTGTTTTCTCACTTTTTCCCTCAAAAACCATGACTTTCGTTTTATTCACGTTAATTTTGAGGTCCATGTTCTTCATGCTTGTGTTAAGTTTATTCAACATTCTTTGCAAGTCTTCGACTGATTCTGCCATAAGAATCTTGTCATCTGCGAAAGCCAACCCACGTACTTTGACGGTTTCGAGATCTATACCTTTTTCGTTTAAGAGGGCAGTTCTTAGACACTTATCCATGAATATGATAAATAGCCACGAGGACATAACTTATCCTTGTTTCACGCCTTGCATAATATCGAACCAGTCACTCAGTTTCCCATTTACCCTTACACTTGCTTTACTACCCGTATATATTGTTTTTATTGCTTGTAGGAGCCCTCCATTCACTCCATACTCTTTAAGGACTTCCCAAAGTTTACTTCTATTTACCGTGTCGAAAGCTTTTTCTAGGTCAATAAATGCACAGAAAACTTTCTTTCCTACTCTCAAGCTTTTTTCTGTGATCTGTCCTAGGCTAAATATCTGATCTGTACATGATCTTCCTGGCATAAATCCACTTTGGACTTCCCATATCTTCTCTTCTGTAATTTCCATTACCCTACGAATAAGTATTTTTGAGTATATTTTACTTACGGTACTTAGTAGGCTGATACCTCTGTAATTACTGCAGTTGCTTTTATCTCCCTTTTTATATATTGATACAATAATCGCCTTTCTCCAATCGTCTGGGACTTCTCCTGTCTCGAAACATAAATTTATCAATTCGCACAACCTGTGAGGTATGTACTCGCCACCGTATTTAAGCATTTCAGCGCTAATACTGTCTAAACCAGCAGCCTTGCCGTTTTTCAAGTTCTTAATTATATCTCTGACCTCAGTGATACTGACTTTTTCAATTGGGTTTTCTAATGCATTATGTTCAATGTCGTAGTTTTGTTGCCCTATATCTTCACCTCCTAATAGTTCTTTAAAAGAATCTTTTAAAGCGTCTACTATCCCGTCTATATCATATAGCATTTCACCTTTGCTGTTTCTCATGCTAAAAAACTCTGTACTTTTACTTTCCTTCATCTCTTTAAATAATAGTTTCATAATTCCTTCAAAGCAGTTTTTTATTTTGTTCTCTTCTTCTGTTCTGGTTTTCTCTTTACTCTCTTTGACTAGACGTTTAATTTTCCTCTTTTTGTGTCTGTAATCATTTTTGAGTCTATTTCTCTCCTCATCGCTAAGACCTGTCATGTTCAACGTTCTTTTGTACGCTTCTTTCTTTTCTTGTTGGGCTGCCGCAATTTCATCGTTCCACCACGCATCGCCAGACTTTTTTCCTACCCTCGCCATACCACACACTTCAATCGCAGTTTTAACAATGGTATCCCGTAATAAAGCCCACGCGGCCTCTATATCTTTATTCCTTTCAAGCGACTCCCAAATTGCCTTATCTATGCGTTCGTTTATCTTATTCTGAAAATCTATTCGTAATTCCGGTTTCTGTAAATTTTCGACCTTGATTCGCGTTTGTTTCGTTTGCTTGGTTCTCTTTCTTCTCCACCCCCGCCCTAAGTTCATCCTGCAGACTAAAAGGTAATGATCAGTATTGCATTCGGCCCCCCTCATGACTCTTGTATCTGTAACTAGTTCTCTTAGTCTTTCATCTGCAATAACGAAGTCAATTATACTGCGGTTATTTCCTTTACACCAGGTGTAAGTATGGATCATTTTATGTCGAAACCAGGTATTTGTAATAAATAGGTCCTTCTCTAAGCATAAGCTAACTAATTTTTCCCCGTTATAATTTTTTCTTGTTGAATCCCCAAAATTACCTAGTACCCCTCCTGTATCTGTATCCTGACGTTGGACGCCGACCCATCCGTTCATATCTCCTAACAAAATTATTCTTTCACCTTGGTCGCAAGTACTTATTGTATCATTTAAAGTGTCCCAGAAGGCGTCCTTAACTTCCCTCGAATCGCTATCAACTGGTGCGTAGCACGCTATGATAAATAATCTTCTGATTCCTACCTTCATTCTAGCCCATAGCAATCTGGGTGATACAAAATTATGCTCTATGAGATGCTGTCTTGTTTTTTCATTCATAATTAAACCGACCCCTTGACTACGATGTGATTCGCTATCTACTCCTGACCATATTTCACAACCGCCTTCCAACACCCCATTTTCTATTTTTATAAATTCACGACCCTTTTTCTTCGTCTCAGGTACACAAAGAATGTCTAGTTTCCTTACGTGCATAGTTTCTCGTAGTTCTCTTATCTTAAGATCATTCACTCCTCTAGCATTCCAAACACCCAGTCTCCATTCATCGCCCGAAACACGACCTTTACGTTTACCGTGTGCATGCCTTTGGTCAATCCGAGTTTCAGTCCTTTCCGAGGCTACTTTATTGTTTGTATTATTCATGTTTAGATTGTACTCCCAACTATCACCTGTATGCGCGAGATTTGTTTTGCGAGTCGAAATCATGTCCGAATTAAGCAGTGATTTGTCTTATGGTGGAGTCAAGCTGTAACGTCAATCCCAACAAACTTCTGTTAATGGGGGGGGCGGGGGGATAAGGACATGAGAAAGGAAGCCGAGAGTCTCAATAGGTGGGTGATTTATGCTGATAAGGTCACCAGCCTTAAGCAGCGTTCTATTAGATAGGAGTTGATATGTTCCCGTTTGCTGATTGCCGGCCGACCTCTAAAACACGAGCCAAAAAGTTTCACTTTAGTTACGCGGTTATAAAATCTTTTATTGAATAAATCTGCACACATAAAAAGAGTTTATAGACAAATAATGAAAATTTTTGAATCTTCTTTTAAAATATTTACATTTAAATATTTTTATTTAATTTTATTCCGACTACGGATTACGAAGTATATAATATTTTAGTTAATCTTTTTTCTATTGAATTAATGATACACATGCTGTAGAGTATCTTCATTGGAAGAAACTTCCTTGAACCAGCGTGGAGAGATTGGGTACTGCCTGCCTACAGGACATTCCCTCATTTCACTTACGGTCATATCGTCCACTGTACCGCCTATCATGTCTATTTTCATTCTCGAACAATATTTATCTGCCTTATATATTCCAAGAAGAATCCCACTATACTCCAGTATTGCAAAAACTTTACCATTGGATGTTGATAAAACAATATGTTCTCGGGTTGGTACGGGCACATATCTATTATATTCTACTCGCAATTTAATTGGTAAACCGGCAGGAATAACATATCTTCGAAATTCGAATTGCCGGTTTGGATTTTTCTGAGAAATTAGCCGAATATATCCAAGTTTTGCAAGTGCATATCCCAGTACTTCATCAGGAAAAGGCCTGTCCAAAGAAGGACTATACTTTCTGGCAGAAGAAGAAGAAGAACTAGGATTGCTTTCGACATTGGGATTCCGTTCACACTGTAGTGAATCGTAATTTGCGGAAGCTTTAATAAAACTCCTTGAGAAGATTGCTTGACATCTGCCTACTGGACAATCCCTCTTTTCATCCGAAGTCAAATTATCAACTGCGCCGCTTATCATATTTATTTTTATTCGCGACTTATTTTTATCTGTCCTATAAAGTCCACGAAGCGTCCCACTATAATCCAATATTGCAAAAAGTTCACCATTGGATGTTGATAATACAATATATTCTCGGATTGGCACGGGCACATATCTGTGTTGTTCTACTAGAAATTTAATTGGCATTCCGTCAGGAATAACATATCTTCGAAATTCAAATTGCAGGTTTCGATTTGTGCGAGGAATAAGCCGAACGTATCCAAGTTCTTCTATTGTACATCCAAGTACTCGATCGAAAGAAGGAGGAGATATCGGGTCAGGTGAATGTTGTCTGGCGGAGGAAGAAGAACTAGGATTACGTTCGACTTTGGGATTCCGTTCACACAGTAGTGAATCGTAATTTGCAGAAACTTTAATAAAACTCTTTGAGAAGATTGCTTGACTTTGGCCTACTGGACAATCCCTTTTTTCATCTGGAGTTAAATTATCAACTGCGCCGCTTATCATGTTTATTTTTATTCGTGAACTATATTCATCTTTCCTGTAAATTCCACGAGGAGTCCCATTATAATCCAATATTGCAAGAATGTCATCTTTGGATGTTGATAATACGATATATTCTTGGGTCGGTACGGCCTCATATCTATTTCGTTTTGGTCGAAATTTTATTGGCATACCGGCAGGAATAACGTATCTTCGAAACTCAAATTGCTGGTTTCCATTTGTGCGAGGAATAAGCCGAACATATCCGAGTTCTTCTATTGTACATCCAAGTATTCGCCCTGAAGGAAGCCTGCTCAGAGGAGAAATGGATCTGGCACGGAGTGGACATTCCTGAGGAGATGTCCTGTCTGGTGAATGTTGTCTTGCAGAAGAAGAACCACGATTGCGTTCGCCAGTAAGACTCCTGCTAGCAGGAAACCTGGATCTGCCACGAAAAGGAGCCTCCTCCAGAGAAATCCGGTCAGGCAAATGTTGTTGTCGAGCAGTAGAAGAAGAAGAAGGGTCAAGATTACGTTTGCTATTAGATTTCTCGTCGCGCTGTGAACTGCATTCTGCAAGAAGAAATGAGAGATTACTTTTCTTTTTGTTCAGTACATTTATGTCTAATATCTTGAGCTGAATTCAACGTTTGTTTGCAGAAAGCATCTTTCTGATGATTGAATAAAAATTATGAGAAATAATGTTTAATTATGAGAACTCCCCACCGTAGATTTTTCTGGTTAAATAAACATATATCTTTCGTAGAAGACGAGTGCATAAACGTTTTAATAACTTTAATGACAATAAACGATTTTCTGCTATGGGATCGTCCATAAATTACGTAAGACGTTTTTCTTTTGTTTGTATCGTTGTGTCCTTCTCAACTTCACAGCAATTTTATGTCCTTCTTTATTCAAACAAAAGAAAAACGTCTTACGTAATTTATGGACGATCCCTATACAAAAACATACATAAAGGAAACGGTTTTTAATATATCCAATTTTTTGGCAAATACGTTTTTACTCAGTTTTTTCTGTCAATTAACACTTGACAAACAATTATTTCAAATAAGCCAAATAAAGAATTGAATTGCAATTATTTCAACATTCCATAAAGGAGATGACTTTAATTTTCTATTTGTGAATATATTAAAAATGCAGGTATTGATAGACATATATGATAATAATGATGATAAATAATATGCAATATACAAGCTGTTATCCACGGTCATTTGCATGTGATAACCCTGTGTCCCCTCCCCCCACCTTCACCTCATTTGAGACTACCGTATAAACATGTAGGGTTGCTTGGAAGGTGAAAATGCTATTTTTTCAACATGTAGGAATTTCTCAGGTCCAAATGGACCCCGGATTCGGATTCAGCGACCCAAAAACATAAATTATGGTAGTTATCTTCATCCAAATGACTTTTCTGTCCGTTTGACCTTCAAATGCCCTTGACCCAGATGTGATTAAGGTTATGTGATTTAATATTGGCTGCTATTTTTATGATAAAAATTCACTTATCCATTAAAATATCCCCATTACAATCATTTCATTTTTCCAAATTTTTGTGATGATGTGAAGCGAGTATATGAATCCAATTTTCAAATTTATCTGTGCATATATTTCAATTCATCTTGGTGTTAATTTAAAAGGTTATTAATAATTGAAATTTTGAGATAAATATCAAATACAAGTTATTCTAATATCTCCATGAAAATAATTATTAGATGCTTTCTATGTTCTGAACTCATTAATTAAATATTAACTGATTCTGTTTCAAATTAAATTTCCTGGAATTAGTTAAATGATTATTGATAAATTAAATAATAATAGATAAGCCCAAATTAAAAAAAAAAAATAAGCATACAGTGAAAATTATTTGAAAGTTTCAATGAAAGACTTTTCTCATGCTTTTTATCTTGTGAACTGATTAATTAAATATTAGCTGATTAAATTTGTTCACAGTATCAAATTACATAAAGATTAAAGTTTAATATAATTTAATTAAGTAACATAAATTGATTATTTACTTTGAGATTATGTAATTATTATTGGCTAAAATTTGTATAATACAAGTTTATTTATGTTTAAAATAGCCTTATTCCAGTTACGTAAATTTGACATGTTTCCTGAGGTTGCGAGATGAGTATTTTTATTCAATTCTTAAAATTATATGTAGATATTCTTTCGCCGTTCCTGGGATTAGTTTAAAGATTATTAATAATTCAAATTTTCATACAAATATCAAGTAAAAATTATTTTAATGTACCTTGTATTTTTTTGGGCAAAAAATTAATTTGTTTATTTTCAATTTTATTTTTTATGATTCGAACAAAAGATACGCATCCTATCAAAAAGTGAATAATGAAAAGTATTCAGATCTTTTTTGGGTGCACCGTTTTTTTCGATTTATTTATTTTTTTCGTCGCTTGCGTTGTTTGTCCAAAAAATTGTATTTTCAATTTTATTCTGCACGGTTAAAACAAAAACTACGCGTTCCATAAAAAAATTATCAGTAAAAAATGTATAGATCTTCCGGAAAATGAAATTTTTTACTCTTCATTATTTTTTGTGCGATCGAAAATTGAATTTTCGCATTTTCAAGAAAATTCAAAATAGTTATTTGTGATACAAGTGCGTAAAATAGGTGATTGTGTGCGAGTGTGAATTTTGCAGCATAAGCCGGAGGCTCGAAGCATTAGTCGGTGGTTAGCGCACGAGTGAAGCGAGTGCGAAAAAGGAACCGCAAGAGATTGATGCAATCACACGAGTTACCAATCACCTACGCGCACGTGTATCACACGCTATTTTTTGCAACGCCCGTCCGAAACAGTTGTTAGGAGGTGGTAAGGAAAACACTAATTTTATATTGCATAGAGTGGAGTAAATGAATTTAAAAAAAAATTTGAAAAGAAAATGTTTTAAAAAAAATATTCTGAAAAAAAAATTGTGTGCAAAAAAAATTTTGAAAAAAAAGTGTTAAATGTTAAGTGTAAATTTATTTCAAGAAGATACCAACACCAGTGTTTCAAGTTACCTATGCCAGTGTATAAAGTACCTCATCTCGAATGTGCGCATGCGCAGCTTTCCCACCAGTTTCCAAAGTAAGCCATCCTCAAACTGCGCATGCGCAAAAATTGTTTCACGCACAGTGTGCTCAAATAAGGTCCTTTAGGGACCATCTACATGCATGCAAACGTCGACTTTTGAGATGGGTGTTGCAAAAAGGTATTATGGGAATCTTGTAGGCCTTCCAAAAAGCAACGTTTTTCTTTCCCTGCCTTTTTTCATATCGCTTATTATTAATTAAGAATAAATTATAATTAAGGTGTGAACTCTATTGAATATATGCATACGTGTACAGTTAGAAAGCTACCATATGTACCCGTGGACTCCCGGATGAAAATCTGATCGCATCAATTAAGACGTGCAGAGTTGGGAAGATCGTATATGTACACGTGCACAGTGGACATATTCACAGATGGGTCGATGAGGACACAAAATTGGACAATTTCTCACTTGCGTAAAGCTTGAAAAAATGTACTTGCAATTATAGATATATTGTATTATTATATTTACCAATGGAAGTGAAGATAGCGGCCAGGGAGAACACCAGAATATAGACAGTCCTCATCTTTCCAATTAGTGGAACTACTAATTAATGTATAATTTAATAATTTGATTTAAAGTGTAACTAGTGAACATTCTAGTGCTTCATTACCTCTACTATAGTCGTTATTTCTTACGTTAAAAGCGTCAGGGCTGTCCTTGTCAGATATTTACACTTGATAAGAGTCAGTTTCAGGGCAAAAGATGTTTCTTAAAAACTGATGTCACCATTTATGTAGTTCTTCACGTTTTAAGGAAAGCTGGTTTCACTTCACTTTTGAACTCATGATTTAGAAATTGCTCAAAAATAATTTTCTTTACTTTTTCTTTCATTGTGTCAAACCATTATTCTTAATATAAAAAGAAGTGATTCGCAGAAGGAATTGGCTACTTTCGAAAACGAGAAAGAAGTAAATGTGTTTGTGATGATTTTTTGATGAGAATTGTTATCGTTTAGTTTTTGGTTGTGATGAATGGTTATAAATGATCAATAGTTTCACCTAACCTAACGATGGAATCAGTGTATGGATACATTCAAATTAAGCAGATGCCCATTTTTCCCATTACATTGCTTATGGCAAATAAAGAAAGAATGTAAATTAATATACACTGAAAAAAAAGGATAGCTGCAGTCAGCATATTCTGCTTAGCCTGCGCATGCTAGATGGTTGTGCTCCGCATCTAAGTAGTATTTTGAGCCGAACCATCTTGGATAGGCGCGGCTAGTATCTATCAGTTAGCTGGAGTTAGATGCGGACGGTAGCTATCCAGCATACTGATCCCACATATGCAATATATAGGGATGGCAAATATCCCGGCATTTTAGTGAACCAGATCTAGTATTTTTGAATGATTAACCGAAATCGATTATTCTTGCGTGATTTATTGAATATTTAAGTTATAAATCTATTAATAGTTCTTATCAAATTTCGCAAGCATAAAATATGTCATCGAATATATTTATTAATTATTTATTATAAAGTTATTCAAACACGTATATGAAAACATGTGAATACTGTTCACAATTTAAATAAAATAATTCAAGTTATATTGTGTACATTATAAAAATTACATTCGAAAATTATAATTATGCGATTTAAAATAAGTTTAAACGACTTTGATCCAATTTGATTCTCAGATATTGAAAGAAATTGCAACCTAAATTAATGGTAGAATATAGTTAACATTATATCAATTATATTGGTAGAAATTTGATAATGGAACGTGGAAGGTGTCGTGTGCGGCGATTAGGGAAATCACATCTAATAATTCAAAAATCCTTAAATTCCAAACAAAGAAATAAGTCATAGTAGGATCTTATGCGAAATAATTTATTCAAAATATAAAATTAGCTACATATGTATGAACTTATTCAACTATAAAATACAACAGAGAGAAGAAAAGCAGCATATTTTAATGAGGCAATAAGTGATAAAAAAACATTGGTTATTCATTGTTTACAAACATGTGCGTAATAAAATAAAATTCCTATCGAATTTCACTTTTCGTACATAATTATGTCTGACGCTGCTGATACATTCAATATTTCATATGCATGTTCGTGATGTCTCCATACAGTTTGCGTCTCGCTATGAATAAATAATAATTGTTCATTGATAAAACAAATATAATCGATAATTCCGAACACAGGAAAATTTTCACGTTCACTTATGCATAAAACCATGCCAGGTTTGTACCTACTTCCATTTTTCTCCACCCAATTTGCGACGCGAATTTTTGTATGCAAGATATGTTTGTCCTTCGTGAATGAATCGCAAAAAGAAACGCTTAAATCTGTGAATAGAAATTCTTTCAAAGGTCCGATCTTTAAAGGCGAAAAAAAATTATTTTGGAACAATATCGCGGCGAGTTTCATTTGATGTTTCTTGGCAATTGTAAAACAAACATTTTTTTTACAATTAGAAGAGGAAACGAATTTGAGCGATTCTTGATGTTTCGATTCCATTCTCATGCACCAAAGGTTTACAAGTGGGCCAGATTCTCTCATAATGGTAGGAAAGTGAATAAGGAAATGATCTTTTGGCTTTAAATTCCGTTTCAAGACATTACGAAGCAGTAAATGGTGCTCTTGTATGACGTTTTCGAGGATGATAACACACTGCGGCTGAATTGTCGGTGACATAATGATATCAAGAATTTTACACAAACTCAAGTAAACCTGCCAGCATGGATCATCTTCACTAACCGAATCACCTATTAGAATGCCGAAATGTCTCAAAAATGTCAATGTTTCTGATGCAGACATTCTGATGTTATCATTTTTGAGATCCTTCTCCAGAATGGGAGGTGGAACGTTAACAAATTGTGTCGTACCCCAATCGTGGGTTGACATACGATTATTCAAATCATCAAGCGAAAAATATTTCTTCTCTGTTATATAGAAATTCAGTAATGCAGCCATATCAAACTCGCCTACCCCTTCTAGGAAATCATGCATCAAATCAGCTGAAAAATTTTGTGTCACGTGAAAATCTGGTAAATTATTAAAAACACATTCTTCTTTGATCCCTGTGAAAGATACATTGCCTACGCGAACATCTTTTTTGTAATTTTCCTTGGATCGCATATAATCTTTGTCTTCTATACCTGCAAGTGACCTTTGGACTTTGTCCATTTTACAAAATCTGCACATGAAATTCGCATTGAAACTTTCCACGAAACCGAGTAACCCATGAAGTCCCAAATTGTCGCCTAAAATAAGACCTAACTTGGAAAAAATTCTGATATTTCCCTGTGGTAAATTTAATTGAATGCCTTCTTGTTCTAAAAAAGCTAATTCTTCAATTAATTTTTGGAAGGTTCCATAATTTCCAAATCGAACTCTGTCTTGCGAGTAATACAAAATCGCTTGGAATATAGACGAAAGATTAGATTGATATTCATGTGGAAAGCATGGTATCGAAACATAGGTTCCAGCTAACTTATTTTATCCTGCGTGGCTGCCAAGAGCGTTGCCAGTTTCGTAATCGTCGCTGAACAAAAAGAGCGGTAAAACGTCATCGCCTTCAAACTTCTCGATCTTTTGTTTCCAAACTGTACTTTGTACGAAATTTGAGATAACAGATTTTTTATTTTCTAGTTTTTTCTTATAACTGAACACCGTGTCGTAAACATCAGGCACTTCAAAAACTTTTCTAAAAATCGTTCTCAGTGGGAAAAAATAACCGTATGCTTTGTCCATATACTTTTGCAGTTTTTTAGTAGCGGTTCTTTTAATACGCTGAGATTTGGTGCCAATGGTATATTTGAGTGGAGGTATATAATCACCTTTTCTTTCTAAATAAGATTGACGTTTTCGCGTAGTGTCGAATTCATCGAATGATAACCGAAACAAATCCAATACAGATTTTGAAGTAATGCAAGTTTTGCAGTCATTGACAGAGTTAGATTCACCTTCGATAATTTGACAACCTGAAATTACGATCTCTTTTGCAAAAGTTACGAAGTTTTGTAAATATTTTTCCGATAAGCCAGACAATTGTTGCAACTTCATGCAATTTTCAATTACGTTATTTCTGAAGCTTCATAAAAGTCGCTGCTTCTTTTCTGCCTCCTTAAGATTAAATGGTATGCTTGAATCTGATACCTTCGTTTTTTTTGCAATACTTTCATCCCCACTATTTCTAACAACTGTTTCTGTGTCCGAGTTTTTGAGAGGATGTACGTCATCTTCACTTATTGGAGAACACTCTTACTTCGAAGTGTTTGCTTTGATATTAGAAGGCTCAATCTCGTTCATGTTACTTGCATTCTCATTAACGTGCTGATTTAACCAATGTTTTTTGAACAAAGAAAAAAAATTGTACGAACGAACACATTCTGGACATTGATATTCTTGAATTTTTCCATTACTGCAATGATACTGCGAGAAATGATTTTGGAAATGAAACAAATGACAATTTACCTTACACTTAGAACAAGGCAGCATGGTTGCAAAAATATTTATTCTAACTTCCGGATAGCTCCAAAGTTGTCAGAAATGTGTTGAGACTCGGAAAATCAATGTCGGATTCACCTTTTAAATCGTAGATTCTACCTTGAATTGTCATCCAAGGAAAGCGGGATTCCTTTGGGTACACTAATTGAAGAGAGTAGAAGCTTTTGAAACAAATAGCAATGGCCTGGAGCAAAGATGAGGCGCTGTAGGTTATATCGTTAACCCGGACGAAGCATTCTAACTCTTCTTCTCCGACAACTACGATGAATGGCTGTACCGTCAATCCGTAATCAAGTTTTTTTTTCCTCTGTTGCTCGACTCGGGATATCATTTCATCCGCATTCTAAATATACATGATTTGTTAAAATATTATAAATTAAAAATGTAACAATGATTCCTTTAGGTTTATTACCTTCACATGAAGAATAAATCCATTTTGAACCTCGTTCTTCGATGGTTTCCAAATTTTAGCCTTGCCATATGAAATTGCAGGTGGGCATGGCAACAACAGTACCAACAATCGAAAAACGTCCAAACGTTTCTAATCTAAAAAATATATCATATCGATGATTGTAGACAGGCTGGAAGAAGACTGACAATCAGACAAACAACGCACGAACAGTTCATAATAACACCTGAAAATTGATACAATCTTACACTCATACCTATCAGAAAATGTTTGGATGTTTCGTTAGGGTCTGTTTCATCTGATTCCTTCTCCATTTGTTCTTCCAATCTTTCAATATTACGCAAAATAATCTTGAGCCCTGGACCCCTTTTTTCTTTTTGGCACAATTCAAAATTTCTCTTTCAAAAGTATCGTACTGTTCTTCCAATCGCGAGATTTTTTCGGGATACACAGCTGCAAAGTCGATGTCGATCTATAGGAAAATCAATGACTGATTCACTTGCGGTCTTTACTTGCACATGAAAGTGTAACGTATTTCAATTCTCACCAATTCGACTACCCTTTTGACGTGCCTCAAAGCTCCATAATGACTCATGTAGTCGACTTCTTGTCCATTTTGTATCAAATTTCGGATCCTTTTCTTGGATGTAGCTATCCAAAGTTGTTTCACTCTTGGCCATGGATCCAGGTTATTTTTTAACCTCTTTATGTTCTCTTCGTATTCATCGTTTTCGTCTGCGGATTTAAATACATGTAATAAAATTGTTATCATTGATGGAATATCGCAAGTTTTACAGTCGTGAAATAGACTTAGTACCTTCTGGAGAGTCCAAATTGGTTCTAAAACCAAGGACTGTCGAACTAGATTCGTCGCTGCGTTTCCTCTTTGTTCCTCTACAAGTTTGACTCTGTGATAATCCGGCTTCGATTAACAATCCTCGATAGTGATTATGTTTATCATAAAGTTTTCCTTTGGCCAATTGTTTTTTTCAGTAACAGAGTCGCATTTGTAAGGTACGTAAAAAGTATATTTATTTTCCGTTGGGAATACTTCGAAGATCAAATCAGCCAACTCTTGCAATCGTGCCGGCTTTATGCTACAAATTTTTTTTTAATTACCGCAAATCTATATTGTCACTTATTATTAATTACGATAAAAAAGGGGCCGCAAAGGCTTTTAGTGATGAGGATTGCAGAACGTTCATTGGATGTTATTGAAATTTACCCATCATCGATCAACAGAGAATGTTACCTTGGGAAAATTAATAAATTTTATTGATACTTACAAATAAGAGACTGAACTGCGTATTTCATGTTCGATAATAACATCGGCCAAACGATTTCTGTATACCTCAGTGAGAATCCCATTTTTTTATAGAAATTCAACGCTAAGGCTCCGAGTAGATTGGTTTTTAAATATTCAATTAGACTCGTTATGGGAAGTGAAATCATGGGCTTCAAATCCGCAATTCCAAGCGCTTCAATTGGATCGACAGAAGGTTGTTCACAATTGGTTTCGGTAACATTAACGTTGGCAATCTCATCAACGATTTCATCATGAATGAATTACATTTGCTAAAATTTTTTGGCAGAAAAATTTTCAATATAGATACCTCTCAAATCCACAGTTCCCAAATCTGTACGTACTTCGTTGCAATTTAGATGAGAAGCGCTGAGTGTTACCTACGCAGCCAATAAAAACAAAAAATGGAGTAAGATATTATGAAATGTTATGTAATTTTAAAAAGTTAGTAATAAAAATCTTCTCGCACGATTGAGTTCGAACTGTTGAAATGATCATCAACACAGAATTCTGATTTCCACACGGAGAGAAGTAAACCAGAGCGGGTGCATTTTTCACCGTAACCGTTGCTGCGCCGACCACAAGAGTTCTGCAGAAAAATAATGTTGTGGCTGAGCAGCGACGGTGACGGTTGATGACGGAAATATTACTCCTACACCGTGATAGTCACTGCGCGCCACCGTAAAAGATTCTGCAGCGACTGTTGCGTCCGTCGCAGTAACAGTTACTGCCAGATTCCCGAGCCGTTGCGGTTACCACCGTAATGGGATTGGACAGTCTAAAGTCTAACGATATCAGTTGATCGTCGTCGCGCGTACTCGAATGTTTTTGTCTCGCTGTCACAAACGTCGAAATTTATTATATTTTCGAGTCACTGTTTGTTAGTTTGTGAGTTAAGCGTGTAAGTCGCAGAGCCCAAAATCTGGCTTTTGGCTACCAAATGAGCCTTCAATGAGCCCTTAATTATGGCAAAGGTCTTACGTTTTCTGGGGAAAGTGGTAGTTCCATGTTTACCCACATCGAAAAAAATGATGCGCGCAGTAATGCTTGCGGAGTAAACCGTACCTATCACTGCGAGTGGAGTAACTATAGCTACGCTGCGTATTACGGTCACGCTCCAGAACGGTTGAGGTACGCCCGCAATGGTACATGCGAGCGCAGTAACAGCTTCTGCCCCCCTCCCACTCGCAAGTTCTGCGCGACGGCAGCGGACTTGGCAGTAACGGTCGCGGTTAACTCCTCTCCGTGCATTTTGAGAGAAATTTTGTTTTTGGGCCAATTTTCGTGAATATTTTATCAATAGAACTTTCAGACAAATTTTTGAATCCTTCTTCATCGATTTCCTCATCTGTAAAACAAAATGTATACTTGACTCTACCGATTACAAGAAACAAATTATTTCCATGATCAACTGAAAATCGCTGGTAAATGATAATCAAGACTACACAGATAGTACCAATAATGTTCGTTCTTCGATATCAATTTCTCATGAATAAAAATGTATCCATCTTATCAACAGACTAAATTTTCTTCTTTCGTAATAATTTCGGGTTTGAAATATTCATGGCGTGGAACGAGGATCAGAACCATAATTTAATAAACAATATTTGAATAAATTTCATTCTAAAATTTCAGAATGTACTCTGTTATAAATACACTTTTCACTTCCAGCTACATTTTCAACAATTTGATTACAATTAAATCTCTATTTATGTTTTTGAGTGTAAATATTTAAGTAAATGTCGTAAATAGAGCGTGAATAACAATAAGTAACATTTCGAGGACGAATCGTCCTGTCAAAGCGAGCAAGTAGAATTGTTTTGACTTACCTTCGAATATCTTTCCAAACTTTCCGAGATCCCACTTGATTAATTTTTCTTTCACCCACTCGTCCATGTTTTAAACGAATTTTATTGAACAAATCCAATAAGCAGAAGAAATCACAATGATCGCGACATACGCAAATGATGATTAGTTCACATTTGCACTAATAATTTAAGGTAGTAGATAATAGTAACGCATATCGGCTAGGATGGGCATGACAGGTATCTAAGGACTCGCTCTAGCACCAATCTTGATACTAGCCACGGCTATCTCATGCAGCCTTGCTTCGAAGCAGTATAATTTGGCGTTCGTGGAGATACGGATAGGGAGTGCGAGGATCTACCGACAGCTATCCAAAGCATACTTACTGGCAGTATCCTTTTTTTTCAGTGTATGATGAAATTTTCCACTCATCAAAAATAAATTTAATAATTTTATTTGTTTCGAGGAAATGAGGATAAATAGAACAAAGGATATGTAGAAAAAATACCAAGAACTATGCATTTTTTAGTAGCTTTCAATTTGAGTAGAAATTTAAGGATCTTTCTTCATTGGCTGCTTGTATTTTGATGAGTACTCTGGTACGCGCATTACGCTGGCGTTAGAGAATTTTACAGAGTTGAGACTGCAATTATTTAAATGCTTGCATGACTTTCACTGATGAATTTCGAAAAAATTTTGAATTTTGGAAAATCAAGTTATTGAATAAGAGGTCTGGTCAAAAAAGTGATTTTATGGATTATGTGGAATTAAAGCTCGGAGATTTTTTTATGCTGATGTCTGGTCTTCTATCTGCCTTTCTTTTCGCCTTCCGCTTTTTAGTGACAGTTGTTTCCACTTTGTTTTCTAATTTTTGTTTTTACTCCTTTGGAAAGTTGTCGCATTCCGTGGCTGAGGAAAATTTCGTTAATTGAAGTCTCCCATCCTTACTAGGGATCGTCCATAAATTACGTAAGACGTTTTTCTTTTGTTTGAATAAAGAGAGGAATAAAATTGCTGTGAAGTTGAGAAGGAAACAACGCTATAAACAAAAGAAAAACGTCTTACGTAATTTATGGACGATCCCCTAGGTATAAATGCTATAAAATATACACAGAAATACTAAGAAAAAGGTTAGAAAATCAGATAGAAGAGAAGCAAATTATCCCACACAACCAGACGGGATTTAGAAAAGGGATGGGGACAAGAGACAACATTTACGTACTCAACTACTTGATTAACAGAAACTTAGGGAGAAAAAGAGGGAAATTAGTCGCTTTGTTTGTAGATTTCAAAGCAGCTTTTGACTCAGTGAATAGAAAAGTGCTATGGCAGGCAATGAAAGAGAGGGGAATAGAAGAAGGGCTGGTGGAGAGGATAAAGGAAATTTTTACTGAAACCAGGATTAGGGTCAAGATACGCGGGGAAAAAGGGGAGGTTTTCTGGACAGGAAGAGGTCTAAGGCAAGGGTGCCCGTTGAGTCCACTACTTTTTAATTTGCTGCTGGCAGACCTAGAGGAGAAGCTAAAGGAGAAGCGAAAAGGGGGGACGATCCTGGGTAATAGCAAACTATACTCCCTAGCATACGCGGACGACGTAGTTCTAATAGCAGACGATGAGACGGGAATGAACCTAATGATAAGAATTTTCGAAGAGTACGTGGGAACAAAAGAACTGACGGTGAACGTAGGGAAGACCAAGGTGATGTGCTTCAGAAATAAAAAGACCAAAATAGGTTACGTTTGGAAGATGAACGGACAAACAGTGGAAATTGTGGAGGAGTTCTGTTACCTAGGTGTTTGGTTTGAGTCAGGAGGGGGAAACGATTTGCAGGTGAGGAAAAGAATCGAAAGTGCGAGTAAAGTAATGGGCCAAGTATGGGGTATAGGAAAGAGAAGGTACAAGGACGATTGGAGAATGAGGGCTTGGTTGTTTGATGCGTTGGTTTGGGAGGTGTTGTGTTATGGAGTGGAGGTTTGGGGATGGAAGGAACATAGGAAAGTGGAAAGCATACATGAGAGATTTCTGAGATGGGTCATGGGGGTTAGTTGGAGTTGTCCAGGATACATGATAAGGGAAGAACTAGGAAGGGAAAAAATGGTAACTAGACAAATTAAGAGAGCCTGGATGTTTGAAGAGAAGCTGAAAAGGGGAGAGGGGAGCAGAATAGCACAAGTATGCTTGGACGAAGTTCGGGAAAAGGAGACGAGAGGCAATTCGGGAAATTCAAAATGGGAGGAAGAAAGGGAAAAAATGAGGAGTGTTTGTGAGTAGTATAGCTATGACAGTTCTGCGGCACCACTATGTAGTTCCAGCTGCCACCGACCGATGGCGCCACTGGTCAGTTACCGACAGTCGGTAACTCGCGCAGAATCTTCATTCAGTTAATAAGCATGGTCCCTGCTTTACCGACCGAACCCACAAGCAACTTTCATGTAGGTGGCGCGGACAGTTCGATGGCAGGGTTCTGTTCCAAGCTAAAAGTCGGTAAAACAATGACCGGTAATTTACCGATAAACGATAATCGTTCCGTGTTAATATGTCACTAGTCGATAAGTTGTTACCGGCAACGTTTTTAAACATACAGTCGATAAATGTGATATCAGTTTTACCGCGAGAGTGCGACACCGAAGTTCAGATACATGCCGCGGCGTCTCGTCGTGGGGTCTCCGGCCCATATTCAGAGGCGCCTTATATTTCCCGACAGAAGATGATGGTTCATATCCGTGCTAAGATGACAACAGCTAATAAGTTGTTACGAGCAATTGATGGCACCACCATCAAGTCAGTTAAATTAAAGTAAAATTCAATATTGCACATGGTGAATTCAAACGACACATAGGGCTAGGGTAATCCATAAGTTCTAGAACCTTCTAGAGGTATTGGTGGAGTTGGGGATAGCTGACTATAAAAGAAGACATCAAATCAGAGTGCCGTCATTCTATCGTGCGAGGCAGTGCAATTAAAGTGGATAGTAAATATAAAATTATCAAAACAGAAAAAATAACTTGTGAAGTTAAAACATTATTAGTTTAGACAGTCTACATCTAGTAGAAAATGATCCTCAATGAGTGTGTGAAACTTATTCCTGCTTTCGAGGATGTACTGACCCTGCTTTCATCATCATCATCGGGGAACGTACAACTAAACAAAGTTAATCGATGGCGCAATGAGTGTATACTATGCTTAAAAGCAGTGCGAAAGGAATTGTCATGTATACCACGACTGTCAATAAATCATAAAAGAAAGTGCCTAAATATTATTGAACATTTGGAATATTTTAAAGCTCGATTCGAGTTTCTCGCTAAAAAGGGTAGCGGACTTCAGAAGAAACGCAATGACATTAACGATCGAGTGCAGTGGATTGACGTCGACAAAGCATTCGATAGTCGAGTGAAAACATGCATTGTTGTGAACCTGGTTCACAAGGATGTTCTTGCCTTTCTTGATGACGCCCAAGTTCTATTTGTTATACATGTAGGCCGATGCTTGCGTGAACATAGAGCTTTTAAAATCAACACTGTGCTAAATGCATATTATCTAAAGATTGGTAAGGAGGATCCTGATGTAAAGAACTTTAAATCAAAAAATGAAGAGATATACGTCACCACGGATTTGAAAATATGGTTTACCAACAACGCAAGATACCCTATCTTAACTGAAATGGAGGAGTTTCATGAGAAAGACTCTGGATGGACCTTACACCCTATTGTGAAATTAGAAGTGAATATCAACAAACTAAACCCTATGAAAGGCAGCTCTTACATTGATCTTCCTTTACGGATCAAGAGAAAAAAAGCATGTGTTAACGTGCAAAATATGAACGACAATGAGTGCTTCAAGTGGGCTATATTATCAGCCATATATCCCCCTAACAAAAACGATATTGCTAAACGCGGTTCAGCTATAAGCAGTACAAGGATGAGTTAAACTTTTCTGGAATAAATTTCCCAGAAGCAATGAAAGATGTATCAAAATTTGAAGCACTAAATGGCATTTCAG
>CAKNXH010001878.1:207561-233805 GCA_932178445.1 Andricus quercusramuli | reverse complement strand
TTAAAGATATAAAGGACAGAGGATCGACATTTGCCACGTACTGGAATAATAATGATTATTATTACACTTACCAATATAGCTAAAGACCATCAACATGATGGCAGAAGAGCCGAAAAGGAACCTGATTTTCGCAAGAGGCAACTGACGAATTCTCAGATAGGCTATACCAATAAGCCATTTCCCTTTCGGCGAGCCTTTAGGGGTAAGCGTGACACTACCCGATTCGGGTAACCGCGCCCAACACTGCTTAACTTCAGTGATCTAACGGGAACTGGTGTTTCCAGCGTAGTATGGCCGTTGCCATAGGCACTCGTATATATATGTTTAGATTAATGCCAAGCCCATAATAATCATATTCATGAGTGCCAAAGAGATTCTAATCATCTGGCGGCTCACTAACACTCACGCTTTTCTCACACGAATCAGACAATCTCATATATGTGGTTACGAGGTCGTACACGCGCAGAGTAGTTCTCATGTCAACAATTAGAAATTCGGGAAGAAAAATTTTTCGTTATTTTAAGAAATGATGTTACAATATCGATAATTTTTAATAAAAGAAAAAATATTATTTTCTATCCAACAAATTTTGCTTTGAAAAGTGAACCCAGTGGGCAAAAAAATGAAGGTTGTCCTAGAGACGTCTTCGGGACATCCCTTTAATTATTTTGTTGACAATAATGTTTTCTAGATGAGAAATAATTGTTTTAACTGAAAATTCAAGTCGTACATATTTGGTACAAAATTTATCTTCTCAACTTGAAAATTCAAATATAAAATATAAAAAAAAAAAAAAAAAAAAAAAAAAAACTTGAATTTCGTGGCAGAATAATCTTCTTGGTGACTTATTCATCCTTTTGATTGGAAATTCCTTAAAAAATTTAAATATTTGGTTGAAAAATTTGGTTTTTCTGGACCTTTTTGGTTGAAAGTGAGATTTTCCTGATTTAGAATGAACTTTTTCATCTGGAAATATAACTTCCATTTTTTGGCGAAAATTTATCTTTTCTGATAGAAATTGAATCTTCTTGGATGAAAATTATATTGTATTGTATTGTATATTTGAACTCTCCCTTTTACGGGTTTGAGGGCCTCCGCTCCCTGTACATATATTTGCATTTCATCCTTAGTCTACCTTAACCGCTACTTATTTTCTAATGCAACGCCTTACATAATAACAATCATATTAGTACTACACTTAGACTACAGACAATGAGCGATCTTCCCGGGCTTCCGTTTTCTCTTACCGTCAAATGCATTTTCACCGATTTAAAAATTTTAAATTTTCACAAGTTACTTTCCTTTACACAGGATTACCCGTTTGGCTCTGTCCTGATCTCTTGCTTTCTCTTATTTCTTCCAGTTTTTTCATCCACATCACTCCCTGTCCATTACCATCCAAAATCCATCTGACACATTCATCCACACTCAACTGTCCATCTTCCACTCCCGTACACCTCTCTAACACATGTGCCCATGACTCCACTTCGTACCCACATACTCTGCACAGATTGTCCTCTGCATCCAACCAATATCTACAAGCTCTCACTGCTTCACCCATTCTAAACCGTACCACCCTATTCCATTTGTCTTCCTTTTTCATCTTTTGCAAATATTCTGGTTCCGTCACCCCTTTAACCATCATATACCATCTATTGTACTTCGAATCCATAATCTTTCTCCATCTCTCTTCTCCTTGTCTTACTAATAGCTCTAATTCAATGTTCTGCCAATCCAGAACCCCTTCCTGTATATCACAAACACTCCTCATTTTTTTCCTTTCTTCCTCCCATTTTGAATTTCCCCAATTGCCTCTCGTCTCCTTGTTCAGAACTTTGTCCAAGCATACTTGTTCTATTCTTCTCCCATCTCCCCTTTTCAGCTTCTCTTCATACCTCCAGGCTCTCTTAATTTGTCTGGTTACCATTTTTTCCCTTCCTAGTTCTTCCCTTATCATGTATCCTGGACAACTTCAACTAACCCCCATTACCCATCTCAGAAATCTCTCATGTATGCTTTCCACTTTCCTATGTTCCTTCCATCCCCAAACCTCTACTCCATAACACAACACCGCCCAAACCAACGCATCAAACAACCAAACCCTCATTCTCCAATCGTCCTTGAACCTTCTCTTTCCTATACCCCATACTTGGCCCATTACTTTACTCGCACTTTCGATTCTTTTCCTCACCTGCAAATCGTTTCCCCCTCCTGACTCAAAGCAAAAACCTAGGTAACAGAACTCCTCCACACTTTCCACTGTTTGTCCGTTCATCTTCCAAACGTAATCTATTTTGGTCTTTCTATTTCTGAAGCACATCACCTTGGTCTTCCCTACGTTCACCGTCAGTTCTTTTGTTCCCACGTACTCTTCGAAAATGCTTATAATTAGGTTCATCCCCTTCTCATCGTCTGCTATTAGAACTACGTCGTCCGCGTATGCTAGGGAGTATAGTTTGCTATTACCCAGGATCGTCCCCCCTTTCCCTTTCTCCTTTAGCTTCTCCTCTAGGTCTGCCAGCAGCAAATTAAAAAGTAGTGGACTCAACGGGCACCCTTGCCTTAGACCTCTTCCTGTCCAGAAAACCTCCCCTTTTTACCCGCGTATCTTCACCCTAATCCTGGTTTCAGTAAAAATTTCCTTTATCCTCTCCACCAACCCTTCTTCTATTCCCCTCTCTTTCATTGCCTGCCATAACACTTTTCTATTTACTGAGTCAAAGGCTGCTTTGAAATCTACAAACAAAGCGACTAATTTCCCTCTTTTTCTCCCTAAGTTTCTGTTAACCAAGTAGTTGAGTACATAAATATTGTCTATTGTCCCCATCCCTTTTCTAAATCCCGTCTGGTTGTGTGGGATACTTTGCTTCTCTTCTATCTGGTTCTCTAACCTTTTTCTTAGAATTTCTGTGTATATTTTATAGCCCACTTGCATGAGAGTGATCCCTCTGTACTCTTCTACCTTCTTACCCTCTCCTTTCTTAACAAGCGGTACTACCAGCCCTGTCATCCACTCCTCCGGCCACCCTTCTCCTTTCCAGACCTTGTTGCATATCCTCCACATCACTTCCCTTATCCCTTCTCCTCCATACTTTATCGCTTCGTTCTCCATACCATCCTCTCCTGTGGCCTTGTTTCTTTTCAGTCTATCTATCGCCTCATTCACTTCTTCTCTTGTTATTTCGTTCGCTTCCTCCACTTCTCCCTGGACTGTCTTTCTATTTTCCCCTTTGATCCTTTTTTGTTCTCCCCCTAGCAGACCCTTAAAATACTCCGTCCATTCATCCATTTCTATTTCTTCATTCACGCCCTTCCTTCCTCCTCTTTCCCTGTTTATCACATCCCAGACCCTACCTTCTTTGATTGCTTTTTCTACTTTGTCCTTGTATTTCTCCTTTCCCCTTTGCTTTTTCCCTTCCAGCATCTTCTCATGTTCTCTTTTTCTCCTGTTGTACTCCACCTTCTCTATTTCTCCTTTCCTCCATTTTCTTACAGACTCTTTCATTCTCGACTTACTCTCCCTGCATTCCTCGTCCCACCAGCCTCTCTTTCCCTCTTCTTTAGTAGAAAAGTTAACTATTATATTTTTTGTTGAAAATTAATTTCTTTCATTGAAAAAAAACTGCTAAATTGAAATTTCGTTTTTTTTTTGAAATAGAAAATTCATCTTTTGGATTGAAAAAGCCACTATTTGAGCGAGATTTCATATTTTTGGTTGAAAATTCATCATTGTGATAAAACAATAATTTCTTTGGTTGAAAATTCGTATCGTTTCAATTCAAAATTAAGTTTTGAACTGACTTTAACTTAAAATTCATATTTTTAATTGAAAATTAAATAAATTTTGCTGAAAAATAGTTGTTTCTTTTAATTTAATTTTCCTACTACAAATTGAAGTATTATATTTTTGGTTTGTAAATTAAGCTTTTTTAGTTGAAAATTGAATTATTTTGTTGAAAATAGTTTTTTTTTTATAAAAAAAAAAATAGTTTTTTTTTGTTGAAAATTCGTTTTTTTCTTGGTTGAACATTCATTTTTTTGGATGAAGATTCGTCATTTCAGTTGAAAATTCATTTCTTTGGTTGAAAATTCATCTTTTAGTCTTAAAAACACAACTAAAAAGTGCTTTTAATATATTTAGAAACAAAATTCATTTTGAATTAATATTATTAATCTTCTAGGTGTATGGTTGATTTTATACCTAGAATTTGAAGCGATGCATTTTCCCGCGAAATTCAAAAAATGTAATAATTATTAATAAAAGTAAAATAATGATTTAAGTTGAACAAAAATAATTGTTTAAACGAATTATTGCTGTTTATAACTATCTGCATCTATATTAATGCCAGATAGTTAGTAAAAATAATTATTCAACCTATTTCAATTCGCTTGTGTGCATAATGAAACTGACGAAAATTGAAGATTTACTAATGTCTAATATTATTATTTAACTTTGAATTAAATGAAATTTATTATTTAACAAAAAAATAAATTTTGAAAAAAAAATAATTGATTTTCAACCAACAAAGGGAATTTTCGACAACGTAGTTAAATTGGAAGAAAATAAATTAATTTTTAAATGTAATGTGAATCTTCAACAAAAAAAAAATGAATTTTTTTCTCAGTACTAGAATTTCCAACCCAAAAAAAAATTTTCTGCCAAAAAAAAAAAAAATCTTCATCAAAATTGATGAATTTGCAATCAAAAATATTAAATGTGTATCGAAAAAGATAAATTTTGGACAATAAACGGAATAGTTAATTTTTTTGAGAAGAACATTATTTTTCAATATAAAAAAAACTAATTTTAAAGAAAAGAAATTAATTTGTATGCAAAAAGGTTAATTTTCCACCAAAAAATATTGATTCTCAATGAAAAACATAAATTTTTAACCAAATTTTCAATTTTTAAAGAAATTTTTGAACTAAAAGCTGAATTTTCAACCGAAGAAATGAATTTTCAACCAAAAAGGTGAATCAATCACTGAAACAAAGTTTCAACAAAATACAGAAATTTCCAACCAAATAGCTGACTTTGCCTCATGATGGAAATTTGTGGTTTTTCTAAATTTTTCAACTATTTGTCTATTTTTCACTTGGAGTGACTTAATAATTTTTTTAACTTTTTCAATAATAATGATCAATAATCAATTTTCAATAATAATAAAATTTCAGTAATAATTAATACAAGTTAAGAAAAATAGTTGTTTAAACAATTTATTATTGTTTATAACTATCATCTCCTAGATAAGGGCTCGAAAGTTGCGATTTTTTATGAAATGTTTAACTTTTCTTTGCCTTTTAATTTATGAACAAATAATAAATGAACATTAGATAGAAAAACATTTCAAAGAATCTCTTTCTTCTTCGTGAATATATTTTGCTGAAGGGGGGACTGAAATCAATTATTCCATTCTTTTTTTCAACGCTGTTGTAAGATACCTTTTTTGTTTAAATTATTTTTTTTTAATTGGAAGAAGAGCAAATGTAATACACTTTAAACAAAACGGCACTATTTAAAAAATAATTCTTGTTGAGGTTTACTTATTATTTGTTTATAACCGAAAAGTCAAAGAAAAACAAAATATTAAAAATAAAAACAAGTTTCTAGCATTAATTTGAGATAGTTATGAACAGATAATATTATTAACAATAATGATAGATTGTTTAAAAAATTATTCTAGTTTACTTGAAAAAATTGTTACTTCACTCTAATCAAAAATTGGACAAAAAGTCGAAAATTCCAGAAAAACTGTAACTTTCTAGCACTAATCTAGACAAGATAGTTATAAAAAATTAATTTGTTCAAACAATTATTTTTGCTATCTCAAAATGAATATTAATTAATAATTTTTGTTAACAGTCATTATGTATCGTCCCGCTCTACTTGAAAATTGGATAAGAAGTGAACAAGATTTTTTAACAAATTAAATAGGTTTTAACTAAAGTAATGAATCTTCAACCCAAAATATGAATTTTCTACCAGAAAAGACCATTTTTTGACAAAATAATTAAAATTTTAATAAAACAGTTAAATTTTCAAGCAAACAGATGAGTTCTTAACCAAAAAGATCACATTTCTATCAAAAAAGACAAATTTCCGACAAAAATTTAAAAAATTAATTTTCAATACAAAAAATTAATTTTCAATACAAAAAATTAATTTTCAATACAAAAAACTAATCTTCTATGAAAGATTAATTTTAAACAAAAAACATGAATTTTCAAGCAACTCATATTCGGTAGACAATCCCAATGATTTTTAGAAAATTCAAATGTTTTGTAAAAAATTTGTTTTTTTCAAATTAATTTTTTTTTGTAATGAATATTCAACTATTATACTTTTGCCTACGAAGTGATTTTTTTTTCAACTATTCTACTTTTGGCTAAGAAGTGATTTTTTTTTAATTTAAAAATTCATCTATTTGATTAGAAATTTCTGTATTTTCTTTAGTCAATTTTTGTGGAGAATTATTCTTTTTGGTTGAAAATTCAACTCTATGGTTAAAAGCTAAACTATTTTATTAAAAATTGATTGAAAAAATTTGCTTAGGTTTTCTGGTTGAAAATTCTGTAATCTTCATATCTTAAATTTTTATTCCCACAACTTTAAAATCTAATGATTTGCAATTCTATATCTTCAAAATTCAAGAATTTTTAATTACAACTGTTTAAAATTGCAGAAAGTTTTATTCTAAATCTTTGAAATTGAAAAGTTTTAAATTTGGGAATTGAATAACTTACAATTGAAAATTCTGTAATTTGATTATTTTCATTTGAAATTTCTCAAATTTGAAACATTTAGAATTTAAAGCTCTTGTTTTTTAACCTTGCAGATAATCATAATTTAACACTTTTCATTTTTATATCTTCAAAATTCAATTTACTTTTGAACGTACCGTTCTGTATTTTTTTAAATAAAGAATTTTAATTGCAATTCTTCAAAATTGTAGAACTTCAAATTGTAAATCTTCATAATTGAATAATTTGAAACTCAGTTAATGAATGTTTTTTTTTTTTAATATATATTTAATACATTAATTTTCAACTAAATGGTAATGATTTAGCCTCTCTTGAATTTTGTGAATAAAAATTGCACAATATTTGAGACAAACACCTAAAAAGTTTCTTTCCTTATCCAACGTTATCTCCACCAAGGCTTTATTGATAGAAGAATAAACTAACTTTGACACACACACACAATTTGTATCTATATTCTTGGACTTGGAATATGAAGGAAGTTAATATTCTCTACTATGAATACATTTAAAAAATTTCCAATCCGCGACAAGAAAATATTGAATAAAAAAATAACAAAAATCAATAAAATTCAGTTACATGATAATTCAACTGTAAATTAGACATTTCAAGAGAGTTATCGTCAAAGCTTAATGATTCAATTTCGAGCTCATATCACTAATAACGATGAAAAAGGAATGGAAGAAGTACAATATAATTTTTTATAGCCTGTTTTTTGTTACATGATAAAGAAAGTTATTTGAGGAGCAGCTTTCATCAGAAATACAATAGTGTTTGTAAAAACTGTACATAAAGAAATATAACATGAAAAAATTAATTTCAGAATATAAGTGTTTGATTTAGAATATTTCCATTAAAAATGTATATTTGGTTTTTATATAGTTTTCTTGGATTATTATAAATATTATTGATGTGTGCGGGATTTCCTACGCCTACGGCGACCCCACTGACTTAGAATTCCATGTCCTGTAGAAGATGGAGGATTCTCCGGATTTCCTTGATTGGGGTCTGCATGTTCGCCAACATGTCCTTGAGTGCCAGGGTGTTGTTGATTTCCTGCTGCAGATGACTGTCCTCCAATCTGAAGAGTAGCATATGGATCCCCGTATTGATGCATAAGGTAGTGCAGATCGGCATTGAAAAGGTGCCCTGCTACAGAAGAGTGTCCTATAAGCTGAGGATTAGCAAATGGATCTTCTGGATGATTCGGAAGGTGCGGCAGTTCCCGATTTAAGAAGTATGGGTCAAGCCCTCTTCCAGATCCTTGTCCTGGAAACTGAGTATTAACATTTTGGGTAGGATCTGGTTGACGCTGTCCTCTTGTAATTGGAGTGCTCACATATGGACTGCGCTCCACACCATCCTGAAGATTAGCGTACTGTCCTCCTTGGAGTGGATTTTCAGAGAAAAGGCGATCTGTGTATCTCCTTCTTCGATGTGTGTTAATCGCAGGTAAACCTGGAGCAGGCAAGTCAGATCGCGGAGCCAATGGGTTCTCGGGGTTCCCGTGTTCTTCCGTTTGATCGGGCACAGGATCTACGAATGTGCTAGTTACAAGATTATAACGTCGTCTCCTTTGTTGTTCGTCTGGCCTCATTATATAATACGGTTTCCTATCTCCTGGGTCCATACTTGATGATATCTCTGTGAAAAGACAAATAAAATTCCTGAAGTTAAAATTTTAAAAACATAATGAATGAAGAATCGACATTCGCCACGTACTTGAATAATAGTATTGATTATTATTACACTTACCAATATAGCTGAAGACCATCAACATGATGGCAGAAGAGCCGAAAAGGAACCTCATTTTTGCAAGAGGCAACTGACGAATTCTCAGATAGGCGATCGTATATATATGTTTAGATTAAAGCCAAGTTCATAATAACCATATTTCTGATTTCCAAAGAGATTCTAATCAACTGGCGTCTCACTAACACTCACCCGTTTCTCACACGAATCAGACAATTTCATATCTGTCGTTACGAGGTCGAACACGTGCAGAGTAGTTGTCATGTCAACAACTAGAAATCCGCTAAAGAAAATTTTCCATGATTTTAAGAAAGTAGATCGACATGCGCGCGCTCGAAGCGCGCGCCTATGTGAATTTTTCTTGTACACAGTAAATCCCCAGAATAAATTTTATCTTAAAATCGGATAAAAACGCTGCAGCACGTTTATCTACTCAAAGATAAAATTTATCTAGCGGAAGATAAATTTTTTTCACGAAAATATTTATGTCAAATGCGTGAGCCTATGTAGCCTGAAAAGAGCGACTAGGCTCTTCGCAGATATTTTGTAAACTATTTCCCCTTATTAGAAACAACACTTTATTCAAATAATTCAAACCAAAAAACCAATAACCTACACTTACACGATATATAGACTGCACTTAGGTTACCTTATAGTGCTGGTTTACAAATTGAAAAGTCTTCATCAGAGTCGACAGAAACTAAAGGTTCGTCCAACAGAAGTAAAGGACTGAACTTGGCTGAGTGTCCTTGTTCTCCGCAGCGCAGAGGCTGTAACCGGCCAGGGTTTAGAACCATGCTCTGAATTTTGGGTTCTTTTCGTACTGCGCATGCGTCGCGTCAACCGCTGGATCGGCTACCGTTGGCGCGCTTATTTAAAATGAATTTACTGTACAAGAGAATTGTTCGCAACAAAAAATATCTCAAGAATAATTAAAACTAAAATTAAAACTAAACTAAATTAAATTAAACTAAAACTAATTAAAATTAAAAATTAAAAAATAATTAAATCCTTGATCACAAAATACAGTTATGAAATGAAACGTAAAATAATTATTTGATTTTCATTTCTGAAAAATAAATAATCGATTTTAGATCTCAAGAAAGGAATTTCTAAATTTGAATTAGAATTGTAATTATAATTAGAAGTCAGGTTTAAATTTTATTATGAAAAATGTTGTGTGAAAGTTTTGAACAATCTACATGTATCAAATTGAATCCATTTCAACTGTGTAGTTAAACAATTTAAAATTTAACTAATTGAAAGTGCAAAAGTAAACTTTTTTAACTTTTATCAATTTTCTAGTTAAAAGACTTAGATTAAATTATAGAAATGTAAATCCACATTATAATTTGCAACACTTTAAACTGATTAATGAATCACTGAAATTGTCAAACTTTAAATCTATAAAATTTTTATCATTTTTTAGCTATGAACATCAAAAGTTTAACAATTAAAATTTTCATTTTCAAAGTGAATAATTTTCAATTGAGACGTTACATTATTTTAATCATAATTGCTTCCAAATCAATACTTGTTCAATTGTTATGCGTGTATGAAAAATGTTGTTTTCTGATATATTTTTAAGTATTATTTACAAAATTTTTGGATTGAAAAACGATTGAAATTTGTTTTTGAGGAATATGAAAATAATCTATTATTTTAAGGTCATTTAAAATTCATAAAAATGTTTTGAATAAATTCCAAAATGTTTGAAAATCTACATTTTGTTTTAGACTTTTTAAAATATTTATACATTTTTTATTATTTTAGAAATTTTTTCATAACTTGTACATATTTAATAAAATCAAATATTTCATACAATTTTTTTACAATATTTTGAAAGAGAAAAAAAATTGTTTTTTAAAATATTCAAGAGTATGTTTTAATAATTGTGTTAATTATCAATTTTCTTAGGAATGATAATAAACACTTTTCAGTATTATGAAATATTTCGTGCTTCTTAAAAAAGTAATTTTTTAAAACTTCTAAATATATCTTAAAGTTATTTACAAATGAAATTGTTTTTAAATAAAAGAATTAAAATTGTAACGTTCAAATTGTAGATATTCCGATTTTGTAATTATTTTCATACCATTTAAAATTCATAAAAATGTTTTAAATTAAATTTCAAAATATTCAAAAATCTACATTTTGTTTTAGAATATTTGGAATATTTATAATTTTTTCATAACTTGTACATATTTAATAATATCAATCAAATGTTTCATAAATAAACTGTATAATAAACTGTCATAATAATTCCTGTATTTTATTAGAATGAACTTTTTCATCTGGAAATATAATTTCCATTTTTTGTCGAAAATTTATCTTTTCTGATAGAAATTTAATCTTAAAAAAATATTTTTTTTCTGAAAACTTAACTATTCTATTTTTAGTTGAAAATTTATCTGTTTTCTGTGAAAATTTGACTATTTGTTAAAAATCCGTCTTTTTTTGTAAAAGAGTACGCTCATTAGTTGAAATTTCATCTTTTTGGTTAAAAATTAATTACTTTCGTTGAAAATTCGTTTTTTTTTCTTAAATTTATTTTACTGACTGAAAATTATGCTACATTATTTTTGGTAGAAAATTTATCTTTTTAGTTTAAAATGCATGTATGTGGTTGAAAATTAAATTTTTTTATTAGAAGATTCATCATTGTAGTTGAAAATTCACTTTGACTATTACATTTTTTGTAGAAAAGTCACTTTTTTTTGTTAGAAATCTAATCTTTTTAGTTAAAAAATTATCTGTTTAGTAGAAAATTTGAATACTATATTTTTTGTTAAAAATTAATTTCTTTCATTGAAAAAAACTGCTTAGTTGAAAATTCGTTTTTTTTTTATAGAAGATTTATCTTTTGGATTGAAAAATCCACTATTTGAGCGAAATTTCATATTTTTGGTTGAAAATGCATCATTGTGATTAAAAAATAATTTCTTTGGTTGAAAATTCCTTTCGTTTCAGTTCAAAATTAATTTTTGAACTGATTTTAACTGAAAATTTATATTTTTAATTGAAAATTAATTAATTTTGCTGAAAATTTTTTTTTCAATAAGTCTTTTTTGGTAGAAAAACTAAAAAAGATCTTCTGGATTAAAAATGCAACTGTAACTATTTAGTTAAACATTCATATTTTTGGATGAAGATTCGTCATTTTAGTTGAAAATTCATTCTTTTTGGTCGAAAATTATTCTATTTTGGTAGAGGATTAAACTATTTTGTGAAAATTCCGTTTCTTCCTGATAGGTTCAATTGTTTTTTCAATAAATTAAGAACAATTATATTTCTCGGTAAGAATTTTTGTTTGTCATTTTTTTTTTAAATTTAACTTCTTGGCTTGAAGTTGAAATTTATTTTGTGAAAAATTAAATTTGTTGTTGAAATTGATCTTCTCCAGTTGAAAATTGAACGTATTGGTTGAAAACTCTTCTTTTTTGGTAGAAAATTAATGTACTTTATGTAAAATTAATTTTTTTCAGGAAAGTCAATTATTAGGTAAAAAATGTATATTTTTTGTTATTGAAAATTTAATTACATGGTTCAAAATTGAACTACTTTGTTCAATATTCTTATTTTCTCGTTGGGGATTCACTTCTTCCGTTGGGAAATGAACTATTTTGCTAAAAATTAATTTTTTTAACAGAAAATTTAACAAAATTTTATGTTTTTTGGTTAAAAGTACAACTATTTGGTTAAATTTTTCAGTTCGCTTGTGTGCGTAATGAAACTGACGAAAATTGAAGATTTACTAATATCTCATATTATTATTTAACTCTAAATTAAATTTGTTATTTATTATTTAACAAAAAAATTGATTTTGAACAAAAAAATTCATTTTCAACCAACAAAAGGTATTTTCAACAACATAATTAAATTGGAAGAAAAGAAATTAATTTTTAAATGTAATAGTGAATCTTCAACCAAAAAAAAAATGAATTTTTTTCTAGCAGTTACATTTTCAACCAAAGAAATGAACTTTCAACCAAAAAGCTGAATCAATCACTCAGACAAAGTTTCAAGAGAAAGCTGCAGCTATCTAGCAGTTATCTAAGAGAAGATAGTTATAAACAATAATAAATAGTTTAAAGAACTATGTTAACTTGCATTTTTCAATACTTTATGTAGTTAAATTTGGGTAAAAAGTTACTAATTTCACAAGAAAATACAACTATCTATCATTAATAAAGAAGAAGACACTTATAAACAATAATAATTTGTTTAAATAATTATCTTTTCTGAATTGAATTCATTGACAACAAAACAAATAAATTCTTGAGCAAAGAAATGAGGTTTCAACTAAAATAATGAATCTTCAAGAACAAAAAATTTAATTGTCAACTCTAATAGTGGAATCTTAAACCCAAAATATGAATTTTCTACCAAAAAAAGACAAATTTCCAAGAAAATAATCAAATTTTCGAGCAAACAGATGAATTATTTATCGACCAAAAATATTAAATGTGTATCTAAAAAGATAAATTTTCGACAAAAAATGAAGTAAATAATTAAAAAAATGAGATAGTTCAATTTTCAATTTAAAATAATTAATTTTCAATGCAAAAAACTTGTTTTCAATCAGAGAAATGAATTTTGAATCGAAAATTTTAATTTTCAACAAAAAAGATTAGTTTCAATCAAAACACATGAATTTTCAACCAAATTTTCAATTTTTTAGATAAATTTTCAACCTAATAGTTGAATTTTCAATTAAAAGAATGAATTTCCAACTAAAAAGGTGAATTAGTGACAATATATATCTTCAACCCAAAATATGAATTTTCTACAAGAAAACAAAATTTCGACAAAATAATTGAATTTTCAACAACATAGTTAAACCTTAAGCAAAACGATGAATTTATAAACAAAAAGATCACATTTCTATCAAAACAGACAAATTTTCGAGAAAAATTTAGAAAATTAAATTTCAATACAAAAAACTAATTTTCAATGAAAAAATGAATTTTTCACCAAAAAGAATAATTTTCAAGAAAAAAGATTAATTTAAAAAGAAAAACACATGAACTTTCAAGCAACTCATATTCGGTAGACAATTCCAATGATTGTTAGAAAATTCAACTGTTTTGTACAAAATTTGCTTTTTTCAAATTAAATTTTTTTTGTAATGAATATTCAACTATTCTACTTTCGACTAAGAAGTGATTTTTTTTTAATTTAAAAATTCATCTATTTGATTGGAAATTTCTGTATTTTCTTTAGTCAATTTTTGTGGATAATTTGTCTTTTTGGTTGAAAATTCAAATCCATGGTTGAAAGTTAAACTATTTTATTAAAAATTATTTTTTTGGTTGAAGACTCATAATTTTTGTTAATAATTTATTTGTTCCGCTAAAAGCAAACTTTTTTCGAAAATTCTTATTCTTGGGTTAAAAATTCAACTATTTTGTAGAAAATCAAACTGTCTTGTAGAAAATTGACTTTTTAAAATTAATAATTATTTTTCAATGCAAATTTAACTATTTCATTTTTAGTTGAAAAGTGATCTTCATAGTTTAAAAATTCGACTTTTTTGATGAAAAATCATGAAAATTGGATAATTTGCAAATCGATTGAATTCAAATTCAAGAATTCTCAAGTATAATTCTTCCAAATTTTAGAACTTTAAATTGTAAATATTAAAATTAAGAAAAAGTTTGATTGAAAAAATTTGCTACAGCCATCCTGATAATTTCTGCATTTTTTTTCGAACTCGGTCTCGGAAAAATATATTTTATTAAAATGAGAAAAAAATTTTCAACAAAATACATTAATTTTCAACTAACTGGTTGAAGGTTTAACTAATAAAGACGGATTTTCAACTGAAAATGGAATAATTAAATGTTATGTTGATAACATTAAGTTTCATGTGAAAAATAAGAATTTTCAAGTACAGAAACAAATTTTTAAAATCAAAAATAGAATTTCGTTGAGAAGTAGCACTTGAGGAACCGGAATTGGTATTATTAATTTGCAACGCATTGATTCCTTATTATTTTAACATTGTAAATATTCTTTTATTTCTTAACTTTGCTCAAACAATAAGAAGTCATTGTTTCCAAATTGAAGACAGACGTCATGGTTACGATTTCACAATATGCAATTCTCATTGTGTTGATAAGAGTCAACAATATCGTACTATTGCGTTATTTTATTAGAGTCTTCCATTCTTCTCGGTTTTGAAATTCTGATAAAATCACCTAAAAAAGTCGATGATAATTAAAGAACACACGAAAGTTTGTTTCCTGGTCCAACGTCATCTCCGCCAAGGCTTTATTGATAGAAGAATAGGCTAACTTTGCCACATATACACACATATTTTCTATTTACATTCTTAGCCTTGGAATATGAAGAAAGCAACTATTCTCCAGAATGATTCAATTTAAAAATTTCTGAAATCGAGAAAAATTAAATAACAAAATAAAAAAAATCAATGAAATTCAGATACATGATAATTTGACTGTAAATTAGACATTTCAAGAGAGTTATCGTTTTAGCCATCAATATTGATTGTTCCATCAGCTAGAAAAATTACTGAATAATCAGTCAAACATAAAATTTTTTGATGATTCATTTTCGAGCTAACATCACTAATTAAGATGAAAAAGGAATGAAAAAAGTACATCATTTTGTATAGCCTGTTTTTTATTACATGATAAACAAAGTTGTTTTAGGAGCAGACACCAGCAGAAATACAATAGTGTTTGTAAAAAGTGTCTCTACATAAAGAAATATTACATTAAAAAAATAATTTGAAAATATAAGTATTTGATTTAGAATATTTCCATTCAAAATGTGAATTTGGTTTTTACATGGTTTTCTTGGTTTATTATTAATATTATTGCTGACTTCCGAATCTTCTTCGCCTACGGTGACCCCCATGAATTTGAACTCCAGGACCTGTAGAAGATGGAGGATTCTCCGGATTTCCTTGATTGGGGTCTGCATGTTCGCCAACATGTCCTTGAGTGCCAGGGTATGGGAGATTTCCTGCTGCAGATGACTGTCCTCCAATCTGAAGACTTGCATATGGATCCCCTGGTTGAAGCAAAAGGTTCTGATGTTCGTAACTGAAAAGGTGCCCTGCTACAGAAGAATGTCCTATAAGCTGAGGATTAGCAAATGGATCTTCTGGATGATTCCGCAGGTGCGGCAGTTCTCGATTTAAGAAGTGTGGGTCAAACCCTCTTCCAGATCCCTGCCATTGAAGCTGAGTATTAACATTTTGGGTATGAACATTTTGGGTATGAACTGGAGAAATTATGTTAAACCGTGCTAGATCTGCAGGATCTATATCCTCCATTTTAACTATCCCACCTCTGAAACGCTTAGTGTTGATATCACGAAATCTTAAACCGTTACGCTTGCTACCTACAATTTCCATTCCGGGGGGTATTGAAACATATTGTCGTTCTCCAGATGAACCAGATTGTATACCAGCTTGAGGCTGTGCTCTTAGAGATGGAGTGGTAATATGTGGGTTGTGCACCATAGCAGCCTGAAAATTAGCGTAATGTCCTACTCGATGTGTATTAATGAAAGGTAAAGATCTAGGCCAGTCAAATTGCAGAGTCAATGCGTTCTCGGGGTTCTCGTGGTTCCTGTGTGCTTCCGGTAAATCGGGCAAATCATCTACGTAGCTTCTAGTTTCAAGATCATAAACTCGTCTCCTATTATGATCGTCATGCATATTTACCAGATACGGGCCGGAATTTGAATCTTCGTTTACTGTAGGATTCGGAGCAGATTGAGTTCTACGCTCTCCCTGTCTATCCCATGGGTCCATACTTGATGATATTCCTGTGAAATGACAGATAAAATTCATGAAGTTAAAATTTTAAAGATATAATGGACAAAGGATCGACATTTACCACGTAGTGGAATAATAATAATTATTATTCCACTTACCAATAGAGCTGAAGACCATCAACATGATGGCAGAAGAGCCGAAAAGAAACCTCATTTTTACAGAAGGTAACTGACGAATTCTCAGATAGGCGCTCGTATATATATGTTTAGATTAAAGCCACGCCCATAATAATCATATTCATGAGTGACAAAGAGACTCTTATCAACTGGCGTCTCACTAACACTCACGCTTTTCTCACACGAATCAGACAATCTGATATCTGTGCTTATCGAGATCAAACACGCCCAGAGTAGTTGTCATGTCAACAATTAGAAATCCGGGAAGGCAAATTTTCCATTATTTTAAGAATTGATGTTACAATATCGATAATGTTCAATGAAAGAAAAAATATTATTTTCTATCCAACAAATTTTACTTTGAAAAGTGAAGACAGTACAGTAGGGTGATTCAAAAATGGAATGGAATTTTTTTCCCCAAATTTTCATGAATGACTAGAGTTCTTAACCTTTTTTTCGAAAAAACGTGATTTTTTCACAAAAATTTCAAAGATGTTGACAACTTTCGAACCCGTACTGTTCAATTCTCTTTTTGACTTGAAAACATAACTAAAAAGTATTTGAGATATATTTAGAAACAAAATTTATTTTCCATTATTATTATTATTCGCATTATAAATATTATGAATAAATTATATTAATTATGAATAAATATAATTATTTATCATTTAAATTTATCACCCTTTCCAATTTGAAGAGATGCATTGGCCCGCAAAGTTTAAATAATGTAATTATTAATAATAAAAGTGGAAAATAAGGTACGTGTTTTTAAATGCGAATTGTTTTTGATGCATGAAATACTACTCCATACTGATGATCAGTTATTTTTGTTTAAACAATTTATCATTGTTTTTGCAATATTATCTTCGAATAATGCCTGAAATGTTTTTTTTGCTCTTCAACTTTATGTTTACTTTTTACTTGAAGTGAGTTAAAATTCAATCTTATATAACAATAATAATCAGTCAAACAAATTATTATTGTTTATAGCTATCTCCTTCTATATTAATACTAGATAGTTGCGGTTTTTTCTGAACTTTTTAACTTTTGTCTCATTTCCAATTTCAGTAAAGTAATAAATAATTCAAGTTAACAGAAATGATTCAAGTTGAGCAAAAATAATTGTTTAAACAAATTATCGTTGTTCATAATTATCTTCATCTATATTAATGCCAGATAGTTGCGTTTTCTTCCTGAAATTTTTAACTTTTTGTGCACTTTCACTTAGTGAGGTAATTATTAATGCAATTCAGTAAAAGTAATTGTTTAACCAATTCATTATTGTTTATAACTATCTTCTTTCAAACCAGTGCCAGAAAGTTGCAGTTTTTCTGAAATGCTTGATTTTGCTTCGCCATTTAGTTATAAAAGAATAATAAATGAAGATGAGAGAGTTATAATAGTTGTAAACAATTATAAATTGTTTAAATAACCATGTTTGTTCATTTGCATTAATTGTTCCATCACTAAGTGAGAAGTGGAGAAAAATTTAACAATTTCAGGGAAAAAAACCGGAACTATCTGGCATCAATATAGATGAAGACAGTTACGAACAACTATAATTTGTTTAAACAATTATTTTTGCTGAATTCAATTAACTATTAGGTCGCTTCATGTGAAAAATAGGCGAATAGTTGAAAATTTTAGAAAAAAACTACAAATTTCTAGCATTGAGTAGAGATAATATCATTAACACGAATAATAAATTGTTTGAACAATTATTTTTGTCAACTTGAATTAATTATTGCTTTACTATAATTGAAAATGAGACAAAATTTTTCAAGTAGAGAGGGGTGACGCCTAATTACTGTTAACAAAAATTATTAATTAATATTAATTTTGAGCTAGCAAAATAATTGTTTAAATTAATTAATTTTTGTATGGCTATCTTGTCTTAGATTAGTGCTAGAAAGTTACAGTTTTTCTGAAATTTTCGACTTTTTGTCCAATTTTTGATTAGAGTGGAGTAACAATTATTTCAAGTAAACTGATATAATATTTTAAACAATTTATCATTATTGTTAATAATATTCTCTTTATTTAATGGTAGAAATTTGCGGTTTTTTCTGAACTTCCTAACTTTTCGTCCACTTTTCATTTAGCAAGGTAATAATTAATGCAATTTCACAAACAAACTTATATAAGCAATTCATTATTGTTCATAACTATCTTATCTGGAATTAATGTAAGAAACTTGTTTTTTTTTTAATATTTTGTTTTGCTTTGACTTTTCAGTTATAAACTTCCTTCCAAACAACACTCTCCCTCCATCTCTCCCTCTTTTTCTTCGCGTCAGTTTTCACTTCCTTCTAGGAAGTTCGAAGAAAAGTCATACAAGGAACTTTATTTAAAAGAAAATAATAATAATCCTTTTGCCTCCAGAATAATCACTTAATAAATAAGTAAGATTAAAATAGTCGAAAATTGGTCAATTTCACTGATGCGTTCTTGAATCCTTCTTTACATTTTCTTTTTATCAGGAACGATTTTAAATACTAACTAATTTTTCGTTTTACCAAAAACGGCCTGGTAGCAGAAGAAAGATTTTTATTAATTTTAAGTTAGACATTAGCATTTATTCTCCTTCATTTAGAAACTTTCCAGAATTGTGTAAATACTATGTGTGTAGAGGAAAGTACCCAGGAGTCTCTGACATTTGTGTGTGTTAATATTAATTAAGAAATAGCTTTGTTTTATCTCTCGGACATTTTTTTTGTAGTATGAATCGTAAGAAAATAACGTTATTTTACCGATTAATTATTTTTAAAAACTACTATTTTTAATTCGTATTTTAGATTTTAATTATTAAATAAATATTGAAAAAATTAAATTAATTATTAAATTTAAAATTATTAAATATTAGAAAAAGCGCGAGGACGCTCGAGATCGAATGAAGGCAGCACGGAGTACGGTGTCCCCACCGCTCCGTTGCGACTCCGTTGCAAGAGTCAGGGGCCAATCAGAGCCTGGCAGCTGCTCCCTTCCTCGGTCGGGGCGTTCCTACTCGCGTGATTAAATACGGGCGCTCTGAGTAGAATCGTCACTCTTGTCTCAGCACCAGCTCGTGCTTTGACCAAGAAACCTTTTTGTATTTGGCGATAGTTCCTCAGGGCTTCCTCTGTTCTTTGTAACCTATTGTCGAATAAATACCGAAATTAAATAGAAATCAATTCTCTTCTCTCTCTCACCTCTCTCTATCCTCAACCTTCCTCTCTCTCCTCTCTCTCTCTCTTTTCTGTGGCCCTGGGTTTTCCTCCCCAGGTCTTCGGGGACACTCTCTATATCTTTCCTCTCTCTCTCTTTTCAGTGGACCTGGGTTTGCCTCCACAGGTCTTCGGGGTCACTCTCTATCTCTCTCCTCTCTTTCTCTCTTCAGTGGCCCTGGGTTTGCCTACCTAGGTCTTCGGGGTCACTCTCTATCTCTCTCTCTCTTTTCCTTCCAAACCGCCTCTCTCTCACGTCTTATGGGTAAACGGAAAAATCGTGTCCGCCCCAACCGATTTTTGCGCAAGAACGCCGTCCCCACTCTCCTCCGAGCTCCTATCCGCCGCCTTCCTCAACTCCGATCCATCGAGGTTATTCCTCTCGAATCTCGCTTCCTCATCAAATATCCCGCACCACTTCCAGCCCCAGCTTCGGGCCGCCTCGACCTTTCCGGACGCTATGAAGCTCCGCTTGTACCCAGCACACCGCCTCGTGCTATCCCGATCATAGTGATCGATTCCTCTCCCTCCTCCGACTCCGAGGACACTCTCATCCTCAGCGCCGACGAGGACCTAACTCGGGTCGACTCTGACGACTCCTTTCTTCATGAGGTGCCGTGAGGATCCCGCAAACACCTGCAAGCAGTCGTCAGCGCGAAGAAAAATCAATGGAAAGGTTGGACGCTTTCCTGAGAGAGAACAACCAGCATCTGCCAACACGAGTCGCACCACAATTCGCGCTACGATCCACGGTTAGGCCTCCAAACTCTCATCAAGCCTAGAACGTCGGACAAACAGCACGGAGGCTGGCGTGACACGCTCGCAACATGCGTCTGCCTCTTTTGATCACCCCTTTACACAAATCGCAAATACAAAAGGGTACTTGTATCAAATTGGCGGCCCAATGTGGGGCTCGAGAATTTATCAGCAAGGACGATGGCCACAAGAAACAACCCGATTTCTGAGTTACAAACAGAAAACTCAGTGACGATCAACAACCCAGCTCCAGCCAATGAAAAAGGCCCTCTGGAGAGGCCAAATTCACCGCCACCAGCATACGAAGCAGCCGCACAACCGGCTTCAATGAGGGGAAGAAGCGGATCGCTCCCAGGGAGCAACCGTAGAGCACCGCGGGTTTTGTTCCAAGAACCCGCGAAAGAGTTCCAGCCAGTTCCAGGTCCTAGCAGCAGGCCGGACCCTGTTTTTATTCCTCGGGTGCCAACTCCACCCGCAACTCCTCGGGTCATCGAGGCACCACCACATCAGCCGTGAAGAGAAGAAACGGCAGCCAGGCCAGTGCCACTACCGGCCACAACAAACACCGACTGGCGGGCCCTCATCCGGGCCATACGAAAACCGGATGTAACTCACTGGCCAGGATCACGAAGATCCTGACGCATTCCTGAGCCAGTGCGAACCTTATTTTATGGAGGCAGCTATCGAGCCTTCATTATGGTCACGCATGGTGGCCAAATTTCTGTCGGACAAAGCTCAGAAATGGTACGAGATTTACCGGGGCCTCACACTACCCTGGGCCAAATTCAGGGCCCTGATTAATCAACAGTGCGCCGGAGTTTCAGCTTTAAACAAACTTCACGTCAAACTCTACGCCACCAAACAGGAAGAGAAGGAGGCAGTCGGCGTATTTTTGTAGAAAAAGTACCTCCTGGCACTTCGAGTTCTACCTACAGCATCCGAAGAACGAGTAGTCGGCCTTCTCCTGGAAGCACTGAAACCAAGCATAAAGAAAGTGCTAAGAGCTGCAACAGTTACATCATTCGAGGATTTGGTAGAGAGAGCCGTGTAGGCCGAAGCAGAGGAAGCAGAGGATGCACCGAAGAAGCCGGCATCTAACACGCAGAGCAAGACGACAACAAACAATTTTCGCAGGGCGCTAGCCAGGAGGCCAAGGCAGTGCCACGTTTGCCCCTGCAGTGCCACCATTGCTCAGGGGAACATCTCGTCAGGAACTGTCCAAGCCTGCCAACCCGTCAAGCTCGTTTCAGCCAGGGAAACGGGCAAGTTCGGGCGGCCTAGGCCAGCGCCTCCGGCGCCCACACCGTACCTGGCGCACGCCCGTCCTCAGCGCCTTGTACGCAGATCAAGCAATCCAGCCTGGACGTCCTCAAGCTCTGCTTGCCGCCATTGGAGCCATGATTGCACTCACCGTTGCGGTCCGGTTGTCACCCATCCTCCTGGGGTACCATACCGCGGCACCTTCCAAGTCAGCACCGAGCTACGAGCAGAGCTCATTCTCGGCCAGCCATGGATACGCCAACACATGGTAATCCATGACTACGGTGCAAAGTGTATCTTCTTCGGAAATCAAGGATTACAACGAATCTTCTTGTGTCCCATTCCAAACGTCTACGAGGCTGCAGAACCAACTGACGAAGTAAATGTAGACCACGGTTTCCCTGCCGATTTTGCACCCAGATACCTGGAACTACTGAAGACTCACGCACACCTGTTCCACCACGACGGGCGACTCCAGCAAATACTCGCCGCCGTACAACACAAGGTTCGCCTAGAGGACCCCCAGCCGTTCCGGGAAGCGCCACGACGTTACTCGGATGAGAAACGACATTACATCGATCAACAGGTGCGTGAGATGCTAAGAGATGGCATCATCGAAAACACCACCTCACCTTTCAGCTCAGCGGTGGTCATAGCCGGCAAGAAGGACGGAGAGTATCGGTTTTGCGTCGACTATCGACGCCTGAACAGCCAAACCGAGGATGCACCCCAGTGTTTGCCACGCATCCATGAGACGCTCAAGGATTTTGAAAACGCGACGATCTTTTCAACGCTGGATCTGAAGAGCAGGTATTGGCAAATACCAATCGCCCCGAAATCAAGACCATTCACGGCCTTCGCTACCCCGGGGGCGGACAATATCATTTCCGCGTAATGCCTTTTGGGTTGAAGAACGCGCCTGGTTCTTTCCATAACTTAATGAGGGAAGTCCTCGCCGAGCAGTGGGGAGATTTCGCCATCGCCTATCTTGACGACATCGTCCTATACTCAGTCGACTGGAAGGAGCAGCTCACGCACGTCGGCCTCGTTCTGGAATGCCTCTCAGTTTACGGCCTAACCATAGCTTCAAAGAAGTGCAGTTTTGGGAAGGCGTCACTACCTTATCTCGGGCATATCTTCAGCACTGGCGGAAACACGGCTCAACCCGTCCATATTGAAGCCATACGGGACGCACCACCTCCACGAAATCGCAAAGCCTTGCGATCCTTCATCGGTCTCTGCAACTGGGTGAAGGAGTATATTCCGAACTTCTCGGAGATACTGGCACCACTGACCGACCTCTTATCAACAAAACGTCCGTTCAAGTGGACCCCGGAAACTCAAAAGAGTTTTGAATTGGCCAAAATCGCCTTTCAAAGCCCGAGAAGCCTCAGCCGATCCAACCCGAACCTGACTTTTGTACTCCAGACGGATGCCAGCCCCAAAGGAATGGGTGCTGTCATCATGCAGGAGGACCACAGCGGCCAACGTTCAATCATCTCCTTCGCAAGCGCCAAGTTCTCTGAAACCGAGTCCCGGTATCATTGTAATGAACAAGAGTGCTTGGCCCTCATCTGGGCTATTAAAAAATATCGACCCTATCCTCTGAACGGACAGCAAAACCCCGACCTGGTTGGACGCCCGCAAAAATACCAGGGATAAGCTACACCGATGGGACATTCCGCTGAGGGAATTTACCTTCAAGATTGAGCACGTACCCCGTCGGGACAAGGAGCTGCCAGACGCCCTCTCACGTTTTCCGGACGAAAACGAAATGTCCCCGGGCGAACCGGACATTCAACGGTTACTACCACTAACCCGCAGCAAGGTCGCACAAACTCCGGTAATACCCACGCTCAGCGCCATTGCAGCCACCCCGTCGGACCCTTCATACCACAAAATAATAAAGGCCCAACAAAAGGACCCGGCGATCACACGCAACGCACTACGATGGCGGGAATTACAGGACACCTACCCTCATACACCCGAGGAAGAAACATTCTTCCGTAATAATCGTCTCACCGAGGAAGGATTCTGGAGACGGGACGAGAACGATGGACAGTGGCGATTGCAGGTACCTACGTCATTGCAGGCTCGAGTTCTGTGGTACTATCACGACGCCGACCTTGCCGAGCACCCTGGTAGCGAGGAGACCATACGAGCCATTAAACCGTTCGACTACTGGCCGGGGATGAATCGTGAAGTCCGCCGCTACGTGGCAGGGTGTCACTTATGCTTGTGTTGCAAGCCTGTACGAGGACGACATCTGGACCACCTGCGACCACGCGCTGCCACCAGAGCCTGAGATACTATCGCCGTGGACCTTATGGGTCCACACCCGCGGACGAGTCAGGGCCACCCATACATTTTAGTGGTGACTAACCTGTTTACGCGTTGGGTAGAAGCTTTTCCTTTAAGGATCTCCAACGCCCCACGAATCATCAAAGCCCTCGAGGAAGAAGTCTTCAGCCGTTTCGGATACCCACGCCGAATCCTCAGCGATAACGGACCTCAGTTTACGGGTCACGACTGGGCTGAGGCTAGTCGAAAATGGGGATGCGAACTGTGAACCACCCCTACCTATCACCCAAGAGCCAACCCGACGGAGAGCCGGAATCAAGAGATCAAGAAGGGTCTCCGTCTACGCCTACACCATGGAAATCAACGTACTTGGGACAGGCACCTACCCGACTTGCTCTTTGGGTTACGACGCTGCACCAACGCAGCCACCGGTGCCACTCCTAGCTACCTGCTTTTGGGTCAGACTATCCTCGGTCCTGGCGAGTGGAATCTCGCAGGGACACTCAACGCCGTGCCACGAGCCGAAGATTTACAGCAGAGGGAAGAGGAAGCCCGCGACCACCAGGGACAACACCAAGCCAAGTACGGTGCTGCCCCGACACAGCCCCGATTCACCCCCGGCGAATGAGTATACATACTCAATCACCAGCTTTCCAAAAACGCAGCAGGATTCAACGCAAAGGTGGCGCCCAGTCGCTTAGGCCCGTAGCAGATCCTGGAACACATAGCAGGGGACTTCTATTGGGTCTTGAAAGACGGCACTGCCCACAAAATTCATGGAAACGTGTTGGCCTCCGCACCAGCACAAACCAGCGGATTGCCTGCGCAAGCAGCAGAAAACGAGCAGGCAGACCAACCCGCCGCTCAGCCACCCGACCGGGAGGTCGGGCCCACAATTGCCGAAAGCGTCGGCGGAGAGGAACGAGCGAATCTTACCGTAGCCGTCGGTAAGAAGGAGGAGGACCTCAACAGGGAATTGCACTCACAACGATGTGAAAAACAATAATTTTCTACAACAAAAAAAGAATTCTCTACCAAACAGTTAAATTTTCAGATGAGAATTATCAGTCTTCAACCAAAACTGCAATGGTTGAATTTTGAATCAAAAATATTAATTTTGAAACTAAAAGCAGCAAAAAATTCTCAACACAATAGTTTGATTTTAAAGCAAAGAAATGAATTTTCAACTGAAATTATGAATCTTCAATATAGAAAATCTTCAATCAAAAAAGAAATAGAAATACAAGGGACATAAAGTATTCACAAGAATTATATCAGAGTGGCCGCAAAACTTCATTAGCAAAGTATCCTATTTTTCCCTGACCAATTTTTTCATTTTCCCTGATAATTTCAAATTCAAATTCATTAACCCTGACTTTTGCAAAACACTTTTTCTTCAAAATCCCTGCCTTTTCTTTAATTTTAAGGTTTTCCTTGAGCTACAGCCATCCTGATAATTTCTGCATTTTTTTTCGAACTCGGTCTCGGAAAAATATATTTTATTAAAATGAGGAAAAATTTTTTAACAAAACATTAATTTTCAACTAAATGGTTGAAGGTTTAACTAATAAAGATGGATTTTCAACTGAAAATGGAATAATTAAATGTTATGTTGATAACATTAAGTTTCAAGTGAAAAATAAGAATTTTCAAGTACAGAAACAAATTTTTAAAATCAAAAATAGAATTTTGTTGAGAAGTAGCGCTTGAGGAACCAGAATTGGTATTATTAATTTGCAACGCATTGATTCATTATTATTTTAACATTGTAAATATTCTTTTATTTCTTAACTTTGCTCAAACAATGAGAAGTCATTGTTACCAAATTGAAGACAGACGTCATGGTTACGATTTCACAATATGCAATTCTCATTGTGTTGATAGAGTCAACAATATCGTACTTTTGCGTTATTTTATTAGAGTCCCCCATTCTTCTCGGTTTTGAAATTCTGATAAAATCGCCTAAAAAAGTCGATGATAATTAAAGAACACACGAAAGTTTATTTCCTGGTCCAACGTCATGTCCGCCAAGGCTTTATTGATAGAAGAATAGGCTAACTTTGCCACATATACACACATATTTTCTATTTACATTCTTAGCCTTGGAATATGAAGAAAGCAACTATTCTCCAGAATGATTCAATTTAAAAATTTCTGAAATCGAGAAAAATTAAATAACAAAATAAAAAAAATCAATGAAATTCAGATACATGATAATTTGACTGTAAATTAGACATTTCAAGAGAGTTATCGTTTTAGCCATCAATATTGATTGTTCCATCAGCTA